>CM034407.1:13911209-14511209 GCA_019925095.2 Dendrolimus kikuchii
TTTATTACTAGGTTATGCCCGCGATTTCGTCCACGCTTGACTTGAAATTCCCACGGGATTCCCGGGACACAAAGGAGAGAATGTAAAAAGAATGTAAGTTATCGTTTTAGTGAAAACTGTGTCGGAATAAGCTAATTTTTATGCACCCGAATAACTATAAACCGCTCCCGGGAAAATTCCCCGGATAAAAAATATCACAAATTTTATTAAATACAATTTGCTATCGATCAGTGAAAAAATCAATTTGGAATTAGATTTTTTTAATCTGGCAATTTTAAATAATTCCTAGAAAATTTCCCGCGGGATTCCCAGGATAAAGAATAGCGCAGATTTTAAGTCTAAGAATTTGCTGTCGATCAGCGAATACCGCATCAAAATCGGCCCAGTAGTTTTTACGTGAATCCCAAACAAACGGAGAAGAAATAAAAAAAAATTACGTAGTGTTCTCCATCGTTTATATAGTCTATTCCAGTTGTTTTTTTAAAGCTTCAATCTACAGATACGGCATGTTTAGAATTTTATAATATTATAGATTTTACATATAAAGTGAATTTTAGGTGGTCATAAAAAAAATAACTACGAAAACTACGGCGGGAGACGCGATGCGAAGCGGATTATACATAGTATACAATAGTTAATAATAATAAGGGGCTTTATGGCGAAGCCTTAGGTGAGTAGCGACACCTCGTACCTGACTCCGGGGGCCAAGACAAGGCCCCCAGCTCTGTGCTTGCCTTAGCCAGCCGGCACGGAGTGGAGATCGCTAGAGCTAAGACTCAAGAAGCTCCAGGGGTGGAAGTGATAAATGGCATCACGTTAGAAGTAGCTTCGGTGCAGCCCACCTCTCTACAGCCCTTAGCCACTCACACCCATGTTGCCCCTGCTTTCTATGGCATTTTTTGGGGCCCATGCAGGGAGTGGCAAGTCACCGTCTGCCTATTTTTTCATGTTCTCCGAACATTGCGACGGGCAGACGCCATAGTCCCCATATTCCCAGACCTCTAGTACCACTAGCAGTTCACCCCAATAGCCCGGTACTTTTTGTCTTAATTTCTCACAATAGTCCTACACTGGCCGGGGCTTGTCCTTGGGTGCAATACTATATGGTGTAGACAGGGATAATCGCCGGTCAGTGTCACGCCACCTTTATATTAAATTTGTCAAGGGGCCTCTACGTGTTGGCCTTCCCATGGCCCCACGCAAGCCCTCCAAAAGTCCGGGCCATTTTTATGGCCAGTGGTCTACAAAGACATACATTATAAAACTACGTTTTAACTGTTTTAAGCGCGGTAAAAAAAAAATACCGCGCTTAAAACCGTTAAAACGTAGTTTTATTATGTATACAAGTCGCGAAAACTTAAGAAAACATTAAGACATACATTATTACAATAGGTTTACCTAAATATCCTAGCAGCCTTAGAGCCGAGCCTCTCAATGACAGTGTGATCCAAAACAGTATGGACGAGCTGTTCCGCCGCGTGTTTCGCCCTGACCACGTATTGCCCGCCGCTCGCATCCCCAATTCTTTTCACAAAACCTCCCCCATTTTCCTCTGGAAATATTTTAAAAAACCAGGAATCTTTATTTGTATGCTTCTTGGTTTATATGCTTAAGTTTCAACTCCACAACACTCCTTTTCAACTTGAAACTCATATAATAGAACCACGTTTTAACGGTTTTAAGCGCGGTAATTTATATGATTTTTATTATTCCGACGTTTCGGCCACTTTTTAGTAACTTTAACAATAACTGACACTTGATATCTATGTCTTCCGAGATCACGTCTTTCAGAATATGAGACACTAGCTGTGCCCGCGACGTAGTCCGCTTGGAATTTGCTTTCAAAATCCTCCGATTTTGAAACATTCTTCATTGGTGCTCCGCTCCTATTGGTCTTAGCGTGATGATATATAGCCTATAGTCTTCCTCGATAAATAGGCCATCTAACACTGAAAGACTTTTTTAAATCAGACCAGTAGTTCCTGAGATTAGCGCGTTCAATCAAACAATATTAGTATATTTGGCTACAACACTAATACTTACATTTTAAATATCGCGATATCTTATGAATGAAACGTCCGAATTGAATAATTCAAAAAGTTCTAGAAAGGTATTGAATTCCTCTTGAATATGGAGTAATTTTTTTGATAAGGATTTATACCAAGGTACAAAATAAAGAGTTTTTGAAGCGACGGCATTTTAATTGTTTAAGAAAATAAAAGAAAACACTTATTGTGAGATAACTAAAACAGTTAGACATATGGTTACGCGATATTTTTTGTAGACAATTATATGTTCTGCAAAGTGGTAGTACATTGTTTTGTTCTATAATCAATAGTTTTCGCAGCGCACGCCGTGTAAAGATTTTTTCGGGTCATTTTTTTACACCTTGGGTTACATTATTGGACTTTTAGTCAGGATCTCTAATTTTTTTGAAAATATAATATAGTCTATATAGCCTATAATATAGCCTTCCTCGATAAATGTACTATTCAACACTGAACGAATTTTTCAAACCGGACCTGCGGTTCCTGAGATTAGCGCGTTTAAACAAACAAACTCTTCAGCTTTATAATATTAGTATAGATATAACCTAATTTTAATTTTATTTGTGACCATATGTAATGTAGAAATTGACATGTAACTTTGTAAAATAAAAGATTTCTGATTTCTAATACCAGTCATATAATATCTACAAGAACCATTCTGTAGTATGTAAACCTTTGTAAGGGGGGCAGCGCACAACAATTAAGTATTTGCACACGTAGCATAAATGTAGTACATAAGGGTTTAATTTTGTTAAACGTGATCATAATAAAGACATCAATCACATTGGGACAATGTAGTTTTAATATTACTACCACCTCAAACTACGAGCAGCCTCTGCTCATACCAAAGTTCATCATTCATCTTCAATCATCAATAGGCAGTCCACCAAAGCACAACCGGAGTCTCGACAGACTGAGGCCTGTACAGAATAAGAGACTCACCCAAAACCTTCAAATACTGGTCCACGTACTGGTGCAGCAGCGGCCTCTCCGCCGCCCCCCGGCGACAGGCGTCGCGCAGCTCCAGGGCGGGCGTGGGGTTGGACTCCGGCGCCCAGGCGGCCGACGCCAGGTACATCTGCTGCAGGAGGTGACGCATCAGTTCACCAGCTGGAACGTTTTATAACATTGTAGTGGAACACTTATAGGCCAATAGATGGCGCTGTGCAATAATTGAAGTCGCAAACGATTCCCGAAACGAATATAAAGAATATATACAAATTTTCAACAATAACAGACGGGCCTCGGCCTGTGAGGAACAACAATAGCTTTTTTCTTAGAAGATAGACGTGTCTTCTTATATCTTAAGTGATAACCAAAAACATTAAAATTTATCAAATTTGGCTAATCTTCGCATTATGTTTACCATTCTCATCAATTCTTCTGCTAACAGCTTTGATCATCACCTCATCTCTGAAGTCCTGGTGGAATCTATCATAGTTCACTTTCCAGTACACATCTGAAATCATTATTATAACACTACAATTTGATATTATATTCAATCCAGATATACACACAAGTGAAATTTTCAAATTGATCTCTATAGCTAAATCTGAATCTATGAGATATATAAAAAATACTCAAAAATTTGGATGAACAAAAAACTGCATTATTACACCAACCTATAGTGTAGCTTGTACTTATCAATTTCTGTGAAGGAATATCTAATGGCAAACTAAGTGAAAAAAAATCTAGTTGTACCTTCGTTTCTTACATATTGTCTAGACATACGGATAGGTTTATTTGAAATTCAATAAATAATTTTGAATCCTTTCTATTTTGTGAGAGATAGTAAAAATAAATGGACACATAAGATAACAGAATGGTAATTAAGAAATGGAAAAAGGTAGAGGGCAAAATATAAGAAATGGAAAAACGTAGAGGGCAACAATATAAGAAATGGAAAAAGTAGAGGGCAACAATATAAGAAATAGAAAAAGGTAGAGAGAAACAATACAAGAAATGGAAAAAGGTAGAGGGCAACAATGCAAGAAATGGAAAAAGGTAGAGGGTAACAATACAAGAAATGGAAAAAGATAGAGGGCAACAATACAAGAAATGGAAAATGGTAGAGGGCAACAATGCAAGAAATGGAAAAAGGTAGAAGGTAACAATACAATAAATGGAAAAGGTAGAGAGCAACAATACAAGAAATGGAAAAAAGTAGAGGGCAACAATATAAGAAATGGAAAAAGGTAGTGAGAAACAATACAAGAAATAGAAAAAGGTAGAGGACAACAAACAATACAAGAAATGGTATGACAATATCAAACATAAGGCAGGGATAGCACATTGTGCTCCGGAAACTGTAAAGACAGCAAGAGATAGGCTTCAAATAGCTCGAAAAAGGCTTTTGCCAAACGACAAGCTGGGAAGAAGGTATGATTTGATAGCAATATATCAAATTAATTTAGTCAATGGAGTCTTTTTTTCAGCAATAAAGGCTTGTATTATATTATTTCACGTAATGATGTGGCTATTTTAGGATGGTTAATTTTGGAATGTGAAAAATTGAACTTACTATCCTTTATGTCATTTAAATTCATGGTCATAGCTTGCTGTAGAGTTCGGAGATCTAAATCTGGTACAATTGTAGCTACATGCTCTAATGTAGGCAATTCACTGCCCTCCTTTAACACCGCCACTGGGGCTTGTTGGATGTAGCCTGCTGTAGCCAAACTTATGAAGGTGTCTTTGAGAATTTTGAGTTCAATGTTTTTATCCTGAAATATGTGAAATGGTAGTATTCATTATTATGAATAATTTTCTTTACGAAATTGAGCACTATGAAAATTCAATGGCACATCTCGTGCACTGTTTGAAAAAATATTTAGCATTTAAATATGGGATATATATTATAATTTTTATTGACAAACTCAAAAATTGCTGTGTTGCAAAATCTCAGGAACCACATTTCTATATTTATTTTTTCAGTGCAAAAAAATACAATTTCCTGCGGCCAGGCGGCCTATCGTAAGTGGCGACAAAATCACCCCACAGCCAGGTGGTAGGGTTTTTGCCTGTCTGGATGGCTACCACCCCTGGTCTAGGGTATGCCGGCATAATAACCTTGAATTGTGTTTCGGCATTAGTGGCCAGGTTCTAGTCTCCACTTAAACAGCGGCCGTACACTGGTAGCACCTTCAGAATTTCAAATGTCCATAGGCGATGGTACGACTTTCCATGAGGTAGGCTGTCTGCCTGTCTGCTGAACTCATGCAATAAAAAATATTCTAGTTGGAAGTATTACTTAGTTATAGATAGATTAACCATAATACGAGCATGCATAGAAAATAAATAAAAAATCTATCTATCAATATCTATAAATATTATAAATGCGAAAGTTTATAAGAATGGATGTGTGGATGTATAGATGTACAAATGTATGTTTGTTACTCTTTCACACAAAAACTACTGAATGGATTTTGATGAATCTTTAAGAGTAATATAGCTTACACATCCGAATAACATATAGGCTATAATTTATAAAGTGCGAATTATCCAAAATATGTAGATTTTCCATCACCACGCGAGTGAAACCGCGGGCGCAGCTAGTATACAATTTGGAAGTTTTTCTACAGATTATAATCATTTCATTTAGAAATGGTTAGGTAAAAAATTGTAAAAACATAGTATCGAGCCTTTACGTACATTTGGACCTTAGTATATTTTTTGTTGCAAAAGGCATTTCAAAGTATTTTGTTTTAAGACATTCAGTTTTAGTTAGATTAGCCTCTACTGAATCAAAAATTGAAAGTCTTAAAACAAAATAATAGTTCGAAATACCTTTTGCAACAACAAATATCGCTAGGCCCAAATGTCGCTATAATAAAATGGCAACTACATGGCAGTAAAGACTCAGCATATTACCTTGTCCCCCTTATATTTGTTAGCTACTGTGATCAGCAATACAGTGGCTGTACTGTTAGCAGTCTGAAGGAGTTCCTCAACTATAAGCTCTGCTGCACTGCCATACTTGCTCTTCATTTGTAGTAAATATCTGTGGATGGTTTAATAGCAGTCTAATGTTGGCCTTAAAATCCTTAGAAAAACTAAATATACCTATACATAAATATTATCATGTCAGGATTCCAAAAGAGGTACCTAGAGATTAGAACACTTGTTACAATCTTAACACATACCTTTTTATGTAATTACTTTGATTAATCTCTTCATAAATGCACATTTATTTGGAATAATTCTTAACTGCACTGTTTTCAAAATATGTGCAAATGGAGTTATAGCACTGAAGTATGAAGGTCCTTGAGTCATAGTAAGTATGCTATGGTAAGTTATATAGACACAAACATAGCCTCTGGTGTACAATAAATTGTTATTTATTTTCTGTAGAGTGAGCGACTTCAGTCTATCATTGTCCAATGAATTTTTGACAGTGGTGAAAGCTGAGAAGAAATTGTCATCTATGTTGGTTCCGAGAGTGTAGAAGAAGCTTAGGGTAGTGCTTCAAATTATTGCTTGTTGGTGGACAAGATGTTATTCCTTCAACTTCAAATTACTGAGAAGACCAATCAAAATTGATTTTATTCAATTTATTGAGATTCAAATTAATACATACATACATAACTTCACGCCAGTTCTCTTGCGGGGTAGGCACGAACAACAGAGTGCCATTTGGACTTATTCTTACACACCTCACTTGCCTCTTTGACATTCAAATTCATGACTGTCAAATTATCGGGAGTCAAATGTACCTACCATTAAGAATTACTGTTCTTGAATGTATAAGCTCTACTTTGTTCACTTGATATCCAGATGTATAGATTTTGTTCCTAAGGTATAATAAATGTAAGAATGATGAATTAAAGAAACTCACCTTGGATATCTAATAAACAGGAGAACATTTTCAGGTAACAGCTTGTAGTCAGCAATCACTTCATTTGTTGATGGTTCAAATGAGGCTAGGTCAAATTTTAATAATGTACGAAGGCTTTCTATCACCTGAAATGTAAATAGATACAATAAAGTGCAAGTAAATCAATGTCAAAGACGTGAGTTTGAGTCCTGGCCAAGCTGCATGAGCAACTTTTGTCAGAGTAGTGCATTATACATATTGTTACAGTTGCTATATGTGCTGATAATGAGACTAAACATTATGATAAGCAATGTGTGAAACCTGCCACTTCACCTTAAACAAGTGTGGTGGGCACACTGCATGTTCCTCTAGAAATTGGGATGCCTGAGCCCAATAGTGGGATGTACATATATGGGTTGTTACTAATTTTTATGAGCTACAGAAGTCAATCTAGGTTTGGCAATCCTTAAATAATAAATATAGTCAAAATTTTCAAATGTGCCAAATCATAACAAAATAATCCTTATTATATTAATGTTTTTTAACATACCTTGACACGAGGTAGTCCAGTAGTCTTAACTATTAATCCTATAGGCTTACTACCATACATAAATAAGTCATTGCCAACTTGTTGAACTATTTCACCAAAATACCGGTGTAATATTACAGACACAACACGTCCCAATTGATGGGACATTTTAGCTTGTTTGGATTGTTAATAATGATATTTTCAATTTTCAAACTATTTTAAAAAGGCACACTGTCTAGTTGATTAAATTACTAAATACATATTTAAATAAACAAACCAAGCTATAAGAAAATCAAATAAACCAATAAAATAAATAATTAAAGCAACTTAAAGTATGTTCTTGGCTGAGGTTATCATAATTTATACCATATTTAATATTTATATCCTATTTTACACATTTATAACCTCAAACTTTGTTATTGATTGTTATTTGTTGATTATACTTAGGCTACGTTCCATAAGAGACTCACAACGACTACGCTCACGACCGCGGTTTTTCCGTTCCACTTGCTTGCTGGCGTTACAATCGTCAACCCAAGTGGAACGGTTATTCGACCCACCTCTTGACATGGGTCGTTGTGAGCGTTGTGTGATCGAAAACGATGACGTCATAGTGACGTTTTCGCCACGACCACTACGACCGCGGTCGCCTTATGGAACGGCTAACGGAGCATTTTGGACGTTGTGAGCTACTCAACGAACGCGCTGGTAGTATCCTGGTTGATCAAATTCCGCGCGTTCCATTGGTATCTCACAACGTCCAAAATGGTCAGTTAGCCGTTCTACAAGGCGACCGCGGTCGTTGTTGTTGTGGCGAAAAGTCACTAATTACAACGCAAACAAGTGGAACGGAAAAATCGCGATCGTGAACGTGGTCGTTGTGAGCTACTAGTGGAACGTAGCCGGAGGACATTGAACACAGAGCATTAATTCTTTCTATCTCTTGATATTGAAAGAAGCGCGATTTTCAACCAATTACATTTGTCTATTTCATCGTTTATGACATCAATGCTCCATAATTCATTCCACTAGAGTTTATGATTGTAACGTCCGTAAACAAGTAGAACGGCAAAAATCGCGGTCGTGAACATGGTCGTTGTGAGCCTCGTGTGGAACGTAGCCAAAGACTTGAATTTGACATTTTGGGGCTATTTTGCGGTTGGGGTTTATGTGGACAAGAATTCTTGGTGAAATTTTTAGGGACAAAATTTCAGCTCTGGGGAAATTGAAGAAGTATCCTTATTAAAAATGCCATAAAATATTCGATATAGCATGAAATTGCTAATGAAACTTAAATCCAAATATGTTTGTATATATTAATTGTAATGGTATTGATTACATGTCACTTTTAGTGTAATAAATATGGTAATACTGGATTTATTTATCTCACTATATATGATAATATCCAGGATTAGCTTTAGTAACATAATGTATGTTTTCTAATATTATAAAGAGAAAAAAATTGTATTTTTGTATGTTTGTAACGAATAAACTCAAAAACTACTGGACCCATTTCAAAAATTATTTCACCATTAGAATGCTACATTATCCCGGATTAATATAGGCTATATCTATTACTAGAAAAATTGTGAATCCCTACTAAAACTTCAATAATGTAAACCCAAGATGTAAAAAAATAGTGTTTTGATTGGGTCTGGAAATGGTTTAGATCCACAATTAGACCCGGAAGGTGGCGCTGCAATCGGGTTCTAGATCTTTGTTTTTCCCAGGTTATAAACGTCTCACTGTTGCGTTTGGGCCTCCCTTATTGTATAGAGGAACGACCAATATGCTCTTGTCCAAGGTGGATTGGCGGGATGATACATGGCTTATCTCGATTTGCAGATTTCATCACGACATGGAAGACATTTTCTTTTCCATCATCTTCACGCAAAGTAACGATATCTAAATTCTGTCAAAAAATTAAGGAATAGAATTCTGATAAAAGGATAAAAAAAGAGTAAGTACCGCCATTTAAGCAGGTTCTTTTAGTGTTCTGTAGTAATTTTAGCAAAACGGTAGGCTTATGACATTATGATCTATCTTTGAATAATATGTCACAGTCATTTAATTTGATATTTTTGGGTTTCGTAATCAAATTATAAAAAAATATTCCGACACTTTTTATTTTTAAAATCGGTTAAATAATAACAAAAATTTATCACCTATAAGAAAGTTTTCATTGTGTGTGTTCCAACATGCACTTCCACATTTTTTCATTAAATTATATGTATTGGAACAGTTTTTGAAAAATAGTATTATTTTGGGGATTTATTTGCAGGTGTGGGGACTTTTCGTAAATTCAATCTGGAGACCCTGATTATTTATTTTAAAATAAAAATGAATAAGTAAATATTATTACTTGGAGATCGCGCGATCGCTCTAGTTCGTAATTTTCTTATAATTTAACAAGTTTAATGTAACAGGAAAATTCTTTTGCACAATCCAATACATGAATCAACATGAACATTGAAAGTGCAGCAATTAATATCCTAAAACGTGGTGTCGAATTAGACACGAAGAAACGGTATACAGAAGCTCTCGTATGTTATCAAGAAGGTTTACAAATTCTAGTGGATAAAATAAAAGGTATTTGTCTATCTAGTGAAACGTGTGTTATTAAGGAGTGAAAATGGAATCGCGCATACACTGTTCTTTATGTGCATTGGTTCATAGGGAATTCCCCTACTATTCTATTTGTCAGCCTCTGTAATGACCTACTGGACAGTTCCTTTAACTTACTGTTCCTTCACTTGCCTTATCCTCGGTGGAATTTTGACATTACTTGTATTGTGTTTATGTTAAATTTTAACTGATAATAATGCAAATGAATGGTTAGCAAGGTGGAGAAAGGGGCCATAAGACAGAATCAGATAGCTGTCTAGTTTCTGAATGTGTCTTAATTGTGTGCCAATATCAATATTACAGGGGGTAGAGGCCCAAAATCTATGGAGAGCTATCCAGAAGAACTGAGAACCATCTCAATTAAAAAAAATGTCTTTCTATCTATTTAATATATAGAACCTCTGTATATACTGCATTTATATATTTATTACTAGAATGTAAGAAATTGTACTATGTATTATGTATACCACCGTCATCATTATATTCTCAATTCATTCCTGGGGTTGTCTGGAAGAGATCATGTTTTAGTGATAAGACCGCCCTTTGTGCTTAATGAGACATAGTTTTAGTCTGTAAGTTCTTTTTTTGTATTGGTGCACAATAAAGAGTTATTGATTGATTGATTGGTCTTTAAAATGGTGTTAAGTTAGTGGTGGTTACACTACTTGCGTAAAGGGTAATATTTTAAAGAAAGCTAAAAGTTTCGGCCACTTCTGTGATCACAGCTACTGGAAAGTGATCAAAACATTTAAATAAAAAAAAATGCTGCACTTAAAACCATTGCAACATAGTTTTATTTCAGGTTTAGTAATTTCAATTATATTTTACAGGACAGCATGATGATGTAACAAGAAGTTATTTAAGAAAGAAAGTTGAGGAATATATGAATAGAGCAGAGGCAATCAAGAAATTGGTATTGCAACAGAAAGAAGCAGGACAATTCCATGAACAGATTCATATTGAGGATAACTCAACTGGACATAGTTATAAAGCATTGTTTGGGAGATTTTTGGATGAGGATGTACAATTTGTTATAGTAGAAGACCCATATATTAGGAGCTTTCATCAGGTTTGTATATAGGTTGTCAGCAAACTGAGACATGCATAGAGATTCTTATGATTTAAATCTTGAGACCTCAAGGATTACATCATTTAGCACTAGAGTTTCTGGCAGCCAGACTAACTGAGACCCTTTTTATCATCATACAAAAAGTCACAGCCTTCTTGATTTTTTAGGGGTGTACAGATTAACAAACTTATATTTCCAATAGGCTCAGAAAAGTGCAGAATGGTTTCCGACATGTAAATAATGTATATTGAACTTTATTTGCAAGCAATAATGGTAGTGTCCTTGTAGTGATGAGTAGTACACATGTGAGGCAGTACATTTGTCCCGTACTAAGTAGATTTGTACTAATATGGCTCAAAATTTAAATTTGTACCATTTAAAAATTTTGGTCCCGCTACTACTCACACATCAAATGTAAGAGGAAGGATGGAATGAGGACAACAGTACAATGACGCCTCTATGGATATTCACATCACAAAGAGCGACAATCTGACATGAATGACTACCAGTAAAATGAGGCGACCAAGACCAATCACATCCGATTCTTAATGAAAATTTCCGAACTAGATAGAAGTTTTGTACGGGACAAATGAGGGAATGATGCTTACCGCCTCACCGGCCTCGTCATTTCAAATGTACTGCCACGGTACAAACCATACAAATCTCCTCGCCTCATTTGAAGTGGTACATTGTACTGGTTCAGTACAAAATGTCATGTTACTCTTGCAAACTCGTTTTAAAATCATGTCCTACCCAACTCTAGTTCCTTGCGTCCTTTCTTGCTTATGCATTCTCAGCTGTGTTGTGCACTACAAAAATCAGTCTACTGTGCAGGTGCATCAGGAGATTTATTAGTTGTATAAAACTATAGTATAGTAACTATAACCATCTTGTATAGTGTTTTTAGCCTCTAAAATGTGTTTCATTCTTCATTCTTTCAATTTTGTACTTGTTTTTCTTAAAGGCTTAAAATAAGATATTTTATATTTGTAATGTGTTGTCATAATTATAACATGTAAAATAGCTTATTAATTATTGTTTAAACAGTGATTAATATTGTTTCTGTCATGAACTAAAAGTAAGATTACAAGGTATTTAAACACACACTCATTTTTATTTGCATTGTTTTATGAGTTATTGTAATATTTGTCAAATATCCCATACTAGTTGCACTTGAATTCTTTGACTCACAGTGGGAATGCATTATACATAACATAATTCTTTATTTTCTCTTTAAGTGCACTGTGAAACTTAAAACTAGTAACAACATTAAATAAGAGGCTGGTGCCTGAATTAGGTCAAAAAGAAACTTATAGTACAAGTAATATTTTCTTAAGTTTTCGCGACTTGTATACATAATAAAACTACGTTTTAACAGTTTTAAGCACGGTAATTTTATTTGATTTTCAAAATCAAAATCAAATAAAATTACCGCGCTTAAAACCGTTAAAACGTAGTTTTATTATTTATAGTACAAGTAATTATTATAAGTAATTGTGTTAGAGTGAGCCCTTCAAGTGTTTAGGTGTGGTGTGTTGTCTGTGTATCTGTAAGTCGGCATAAGTGTTGCAAGAAAATGTATGTGTGAGTGAGTCAGGGAATGTTTAGATGGTAAGATATCTAGGTAAGTGTGCTCAATCTTCACCTGCATCATAGTCCGACATTAGGTGTGATCATGGTCAAATAGAACCTATATATCTTAAAAAAAGATCCATGTATTGTGTCAATAGTGACAGGGGATCAGGAATGTTGGCAGTGGAAAACTATCTGGTGATAAAAAGTGGTATAGTTACGGATATGTGGTGAATGTTAAATATTCAGTATACTCCTCTCGATTTCCTTTCAGTATTAGTCCCCTACTATGGGCGAAAGGACCCAGTCGATTTTGCTGGTATTTATTTCCCCACCTGTAAGCTTAAATGCTCAAGTACCTGCACATTCTTTTATCAATTCTCATGAAGATATATAAAGATTATATCATGAGGCCCCACCTGCATTCGGGTTAAAGATTTAGACTATGACTGTCACACTAGTGTATATACGTATGTTATTTATCAATATTTAACATCATTAACAATATTGCGTTTCAAATAACACATTAAACTCATCGCCATATCCATGTGAAATGACATTTATCTGTAACACTGTCTAGATGAAGTCGCCACCATCATACTTACACATCATTTACTTTCTATCCATGCAGGAGCAGAGAAAGAATACAATTTTCTGTGTTAGGGTGGCCTGTCGTAAGAGGCGACAAAAACAACCCACAGCCAGGTGGTAGGGTATTTGCCTGACTGGATGGCTACCATCCCTGGTAAAGTATGCCATCATAAAAACCTTGAGTTGTGTTCCGGCATTAGTGGCTAGGTTCCAGTCTCTCTTTAGAGAGCAACAGCGCATTTGTAGCAACTTTGGTGTTGAAAATGTCTATAGGGGGTGGTATCCGCTTTCCATCAGGTGGGCCGTCTGCCTGTCTGCTGAACTCATGCAATACAAAAAAACATAAGAACATCAATGCAACCTTGGTACTATGTAATTTAAATAATTTTTGTTTTTTTTAGTGTCAGAACTTCCTGAGGTTGTGTGAGTTATTAGTTAGATCATGCACAAATATATCACAAATAGAGCTAACAACATCCAAGGATGCAAAATCCGAAAGGGATCAAAGACAATGGTTTGGAAACCTGTCCAATGAACTCTTGAAGTGCAGACTAAGACTTATAGTGAAATATTCAGACACATTGCATGATAGGCAGATAATGTAAGTAATTCATCAATACTGTTATTAACTATTTAAATATGAAAGATAGTTTGTTTATTTCATAGTGATACTTTATTTATTATTTTTAGTTTATTTATATATAATGTGTTTAATATAAACTCATTTCAATTTTATATACAAGTGAATCTTCAAGTGTGTTAAAGGTCAAATTCAAATCTGCAGGATATAGTGCAAATGATAAGAAAATCATTGGATCGATTGTTATAATAGACTTAAAATCAACTTTACATACATACATACATACATACATAACTTCACGCCAGTTCCACTGTGGGGTAGGCACGGACAACAGAGCGCCATTTAGGCTTATTAGGCTTACACACCTCACTTGCTTCTTTGACATTCATAACTCTTGTCATGCACACTCGTCTGTTTTTCAAAATCAATTTTCTTAGCCATAAATCTGACATGAAATCTATTTCTATATCTTGCACTGCAATGGACAGTTTTTTTCAACTTTGGACATGGCAACTTTAAAGATTTGCAACAAATTCTCTATCCCATACCTCCTGCCTGATCCCTCTATACCATTCAAATTTTCATTCCTCCTAACTGATCACCTCTATCCCATGTCAAAGACTGGCAACATGTTGATTTAGTATCTGGTGTCGCAAATGTGTATAGGCGATGGTAATCGCTTTCTATTAGATGAGCCCTCTGCTTATTTGTCAGCTTTGCAATCAAAAAAGACTATTTATTTATATATATATATATCAGGAAGGAGAAAGAACACAATTCCTGCACTGGGCCACCTGTCGAATGAGGCCACAAAACAACCCACAGCCAGCTGGTAGGGTATTTGCCTATCTGGATGGCTACCACCCCTAGAGTATGCCACCATAACAACCTTGAGTTGTGTTCCGACATTAGTGGTGAGATTCCAGTCTCCCTTTAGAGATTGTTAGCACATTGATAGTACCTTTAGTTTTATGAATGTCCATAGGAGATGGTAACTACTTTCCATCAAGTGGGTCGTCTGCCTATCTGCTGAACTTGGGCAATAAAAAATAAAACAATTTAACTATCCATGTAACTGAATTTTTTGGAACTAATTAACACATGTTGTTAAACACTTCTTTAAATATGAATTTGTTTGTGGACTGTGAATATTTTAATCATAAAAGAAAACTGCATGTGCGTAATATATGATGATTTTAATAGCAATGGAGGGAAAAAAATATACAGATAAAAGAAAAAAAAACTTCGTTCTAAAATCAAATATTTAGTATTGGTGGCCAGTACTATATCATTAAAGTAATAAATACTTTTTGTTGGAGATTCCAACACATGTTGTTTATATACTGGGTTGATTTAATTAATAAATTATTTATTGGTGATGAAAAGTGTGAAGGTTGAAATAAGTGTGGTACTGTGGTGATGGATGCTTCTGTTGTATGTTGTTGAAACAGCAATTGGACGAAAAGAGCCAAGACTCAATTGTCCGAGAGGGGACTACAAAATAAGACGACAAGTTACATACTCTAGATGTAATTTTTGCTTAAATTTAACATTAAACATAAGATTATATATACAGAAATCTTAAGTGCTACATGAAAATATGTAAAACCTTAATACGTTCTTGTTTGTGAATGCATCCCGAAGGTTTTGTCTGTTTTCTGTATTGACAGATTTTGGTATGTACATGGAGATGGACTACTCAGTTTTAACCTTGTTAATTATGTAGCAATAAATTATTCCATGTATGTGATGTAACAACGAGTTTGCTTGTAAACAGTGGTCTGAGAATTACGGAGCCATGGACTTTACATAGTGAGGGCCTCTAATGTGTATTTATGCATATGCCTCGATCAATTCTCAATTTATATTCTTCTCTATTTTTAAATCAAAACCCAGGCAGATGAATCAATGACCAAAACAATCTCCTTTTCGCAGATTAAGTTCCGGCTGGATCATAAAAATAGGAAGAGGTCTAGACTTCTACAAGGCGCCAGACCATAAATTTTGTTTAGGAATGTATGATTTAGATCTGAGACCGTGTCATGAGACAACAGTTGATATAGTCCATTCAAAAAATGTGAAACAGTCTTATGGATGAGAGGTGTATTTTATAGAAGGAAATTATGTTATAAGTTTTAAATTTAATTTTCGTTTTATGCCAATTTATTATATTTTAGTAAATGATTTTGATATATTTGACTTATTTTTCTTATAAAACCCAAAAACTATATAGCGCCATCTGTTAACAAGTAGCGGGGAAAATACTTATTGATAATTTAACATACTTTCAAAATAAAGAAAATTAATATGGTTTACACTATAATAGTAGGTATAGATTCATCGTATGTTATACGTAATAAGTACCTAATTTTACGTAGTTACATTACGTCTTTAGAGTTACAAATTAGCCCCTTATTAATAATAATTATACGAGGTTTACAGACTCGTTAAGTGTTATTCAATAACATTTTTTTCACAAACCGAGTGTGTAATATGAATAAGAAGGTTAGTGCTCTTGTTTTAATTTTAAACTGACAAAAAATGTATCAAGACTCGATTATTGATATAAAAATATATTTTACCTAACATGTAAAACGTTCGTTGAAAGTTTATAGTGCTGTTCTTCATATAAAAAACATGTGATATTTGTGGCGGCCTCTAGCGTACGTTTAAAATGTAGGATTCAGGGGCTTTTTCAGAGTTACGTTTATTAGTGGACAAGTGTCCTTAGTATTTATATATAGTGTATTATCTATGATTAGTATTCTTCCACGCTTTGATTTAGGCTGTAAAATGAAATCCTTCAGAAAGGGGTATAATATACTTTATTAAAACAAATAACACTTTGAATATTACCATAACACGTACTAAGTATCTTGGTAATAATTTCTTTACATACATAGTATTTGATTATACTTAATGGATGACTTAAAATAATAAGTAGTGGTGGTTCATACTCTTAAACTCTACGAAATAATAAATCTATAAAACTCAGTTCTGACAAGTTCTATGTGAAACAGTTACAGAAATATTTCACTTTAAGAAATTAAGATAAGTAAAGCTACTTAACTGGCAATTTGGCAGCGCGACTATTTTTAAAGCTAGAATTACATTAGGCACATGTAGGCCACGTCCCCAATCTGGGTACGTCAAAGCGTCACGTCATTTTATATAGTTGTATAGGGCTTCATTACTTCCGCACCATGCGATGCGACGTTACATACGCGATGCCGATCTTGCGATCCCAGATTTTCGTGGAATAGTGGAAGTCTGGTGAGTACATACATAGTATAACTCATTTGACGTCGGAGGCGTCATTACCCGAGCGCCATCTGTTAAATTTAGTTGTCGTTGAGTAGAATTTGCTATTTTGAAATACTCAACATACGTCTTATAGCTGGTTCCTATATCTAACAAGTCGTTCGGCTGTCTTACTATAGGTTAAAATTTGACATAAGCTCCATACAAATAATGTCAAAATTCAACCGATTCTGAGGCAACGGAATGAATAATAAGATATAGGAACTGAATCAATCACGCATAGATTTGATGTGCACACTAATCTTCCACGCGTAAATTGTGTCTGACGCGTCGTTCTAATGTGATTCTAGCTTTATTCTCAAAAGCCGTTCGCCGATACGTTTTTGATGAATTTGCCCGAAAAATTCGACGAAAACGTAGTACGCAAACGAAAAGCGTTCGAGGGTAACCGCTTGTTTTTATGTTATTGCGAAGTGTGAATATATGATGGTGCATATTAACATAGCAAAAGACGTGTAATTAATAAATAAAAATATTTTAATTTTACTTGTCAGTGAGTAATGATAACTTATTAAATGTAAGTTCTATATAAACATTAGAGACTAGCGAACAGTAATTTCGAAGTATGGCCTCTGAATAATAATACATTCATGTATAATGCATTTATTTACAAAGCTAATTTATTTCATTAATATAAAAAATATATTACAATAATACTTTTTCATAGAACGAATAGCGAAATAATTTAAAGTTTAAAATTTTCGTGTTAATATTATTCGAGTAAATTCATCATAGTTATTTTTGTCATGTTTTCTTCTTTTTCATAAATATACGTCATGATTTCCTTTCAAGTTTACTGCATATGCTGCCCAGAAAGGTTTTCTAAACATTCTTAATATGCCCGAAAAATTATCAAGCAATAAAGTCATCTATATAATATGAAGCGATTAGTTACGTAAATTGTCGTGTTTAATAATATCTAGGAGTGAAGTGACAGTTGTTTCAAGCGATATTTTGTGACAGACTTAAGATGTTGCCCTTTTTTCGTTTTTATATTTCAAACTTAAGAATATATAAAACAACTGGTGTGCAATGAAAATTTATAGCATTTTTTTTTTAAATATAGCTCATAGTTAAAGATTTATACGTTTTTGGGTCATTTGAAATTTTAAATTCTTCCGACACATTTTTTAAATGTCGCTTGAAACAAAAAATACTTGTGTGATTAATAGATTATAATTACATTTCAGATTTTCTTGAATATATCACGGAAAAATATTATCAAACACGGAAGTCTGTTTAAGAAGTAAAATAAGGAAACGTACACAATTTCCAGTACTACATTATAATCCGTCGAAATTAAACATAACTTTCTTGCTTCGCCGAGAACAACATTAAAGACTCCATCAAATGCGGTCGGATCATTTCGTCAGCGTCTTTTTCATAGTCAAGAAATGCGTCCGGATTGTTTTTATAAATATTCCTTAAAGCCTTGAGACAATGAATCAAGGTCTGATCTGGGTTCACTTCGATATGAGGTCGCGTTCTCTGCGCTCTTACCAATCGGATAAGATGCGGAACTCCTTCCAGTTGGACGAATTGGTTAGCCACGTCTGGCATTATTGATAACCTGTAATTATACCAAATTATATTTTTTATTCAAATTAAAAAAAGAACGTTATTAAAAGATATTAAATTTGTTAATAATAATATTTATTTCTGTAATCCGTGCATTTATGGTGAGTGTAAACACACATGCGTGTAGTTATTGTTTTTTAAATAATATATTTAAAGTTTATTTAGCATTTTGGGCACGTTCCCAACTGGGACGTATATACTTTACATTTGTAATTTTTTGTAGAAAATTATTTATAATTTATTTTATATAATTTTGAGTTTTTTAAATATGCACATTTACTCCATTTACAATATATATACAGAGCCACCTGTTGTCCAATTACACGTACCTCGATATAGCTTCGGTCGCGTGGCAGTGAAGGCGAGATTGCGCGCGCAATTCGGCCGCTCGTGGCGCCAATACCGGTGAAGTTCGCGTGAAGCACACCAGCGCCACACTTACAGACGAAATACCGGATAATAGAAGGATGCAGTGCGGGATTCGGGATAATGATGCGAGCAGTGACGCTGTTTGTTCCTGAAATTGTTTTATACCTTTAAAATCATATTTTACATTTTTTAATACAAGTTATAAAAAAGGTACAATAATTATTCAAATCAGTATTTATTATAGAACTACAGTCATACGGATTTAGTCTGGATTAAATAAATACTATTATTATAAGTCCGAGTAGTTTATTATCCGTATTTATTTTAGATGCCTTCATTTAAAAGTTTTATTGAATGTTTACTTAATGGGATCTGAGGGACATCTATTTCAACTAGATGGCGCTGTAAGTAAGTAAAATCTGTAACTTATCCACATAAAATTTTTAGTAAATAAGTTTTGTAATTTGGAGAGATTACAGCAGCACATATTTTAAGACAATTTCAATAAAGCCTTAATATTTTTTTTAGATATATTTTTAAATTACTTTTTTTTACTTTATCTTAAACTGAAACAAATATTTATTACTTCCTAATTTTTTGGCATTCGAAAAGGCTATATTTAATCATTGGTCGATAATTCTACATTCATATTATGATTGCGAATATAAGAAGTTTATTTGTTTATTAGGTTTTCAGGTCAGGTACTAGCTACTCAATCGATCGTCATGAAATTTTACATAAAATCTGTCAGGTGAATAGAAAAGGACATAGGGTGGTACCTTTCGTTCAGAAACACGTCAATAGGTATTATTCTCGAGGGATAGAAAAGTGAAGCCAAAGAGATGGTGGTGCAGTCGCGTCTTTTTAATGCCTGCGTTCCAATTAACTAATATCCCTGACTCCCTGCTCCATCTGGGATAATGTTAGTTTTAGCAACCGTTTCATGCAGTTGTTGTAATGGGTTTAATGCGTTAGTTGTGATGTGACATTGTTATTAATTTTTAATGACGTTGAACATTTACAGATAACGTATACACTAAACTGGCTAATAATTAACGTCGTTATTTTTAATCCTATAGACAGGCGCATTTGGCCACAGTCACTAACACTAGCATTATCCCAGATGGAGTAGTGATATAACAAAGGCACCGTCATGGCGTTCGAATTTTGAAATAACGCAATAATAGATTGCCGTGAATACGTGTTTTTTCACAGTAGTATAAATAGGGTTTGTTTGGAAGAGATCGCTTCTTAGAGATTAGACCGCCCATTGTGCACATTTAGAATATTTTAGTCTGTAAGGTTTATTTAATGGTGTACAATAAAGTGTTATCTCTCTCTTTTATAAGTACTTTTAACATGACACGAAGGAAGTTTGTCTGGTACAACCAACCAGTAAAGAAACACCAACCTGTAAGAACACAGATATGCTAGCTCCCCGTCGTTTGACAGCGTCCAATAGTTTGTCGACTGTTCGGTGTTGGGTGATGATCTCCACAATGTCAGACTTGGTTGGAGCATCACTATCTCGTCTCTCGAGTTCCAACTCTCGCACGAGGTTTACCAGACACGCCGTGCATAGCAGAAGGAGTTGGCAGCACTCTGTCCGGGATAGGATACCTAGAAACGAGTTTGTATCTTCAGAACATCAACCACAAAAGCCATCCAATATAAATAAACATTATTATTACTTTTATCATGACGCCGCAATGGCTTAGTGGGCAAAAACCACTTAGACATACACGGCATTAATGCGCATATTGATATAATTATCACGTGCTGGCAGTGAGTGAAGATTTTTTCTATCCGTGCAGGAACGGAGAAAAAATACAATTTCCTGTGGCTAGGCGGCCTGTCGTAAGAGGTGGTTTAAGAACCCACAGCCAGCTGGTAGGGCATTTGCCCGACTGGATGGCTACCACCCCTGGTCTAAAGTATGTCACCATAACAACCTTGAGTTGTGTTCCGGCATTAGTGACCAGGTTCCAGTTTCCCTTAAGAGAGCGGCAGCGCGATTGTAGCAACTTTGCTGTTGCAAATGTCCATAGGCGATGGTAACCCCTTTCCATCAAGTGGGCCGTCTGCCTGTCTGCTGATCTCCTGCAATAAAAAAAAAGACTCCGAAAAATCTCTCACATCCATATTACCGACGTCTCATCAGCCGATTATAGTCCACAGCTGAACGTAGGCCTGCCCAATTTAGCGCCATCAATCCCGGTCCTCTCCGCCTTCATCATCCAGTGCCCACCGCTCATACAAATCAATTGTACTAATGGTAACTATATAGATTAGGGTGGTGCAAAAAACAGACTTTTTTTTGAGTCTTGAGTGAAAAATGTTAGTTTTTGATGTTTTAAGAAATCCCCCCAAAAGACAGCTCAAAAAAAAATTTTTAAGAGGTCGCTCCAAATTGTTTAAGATTTCAAAAATCGCCAAAAACTGAAATTTTTCCTCGTTACGGTATAATTATACCATAACGAGGAAAAGAAGAATTTGAATAAATAATTTCAGTTATTGGCGATTTTTGAAATCTTAAAAAATTTGAAGTGACCTGTTAGAATTTTTTTATTGAGCTGTCCTTTGGAGGAAGTTCTTGAAACATCATAAACTAACATTTTTTCACTCGAGACTCAAAAAAAGTCGTTTTTTTTTGCGCCACCCTAATATAGATTGACTAAACTCACCAGTAATATTATCAACAATACTGTCCAAATACAAGTGTAATTGGGTCAGGTCGTAGTGCCCTCTTAGCCAAGGCGCTGTGATCTGAGTGAGTACGGTTATCGCCTCGCGCATCTGAGGTTCAGGGTTCGAACGGTCCGAGAGAATGTCCGAAATTATTTCTATCCCGCCACCCTAAAAATAATTCAACATTTAAAAAAACCACAAGAATTTGGAAGAAGTTTTTGGTAGGAAGTTAAAGTGTGATATTTTGCTGTAAGTAGTTTTATTTTCAAAAATATTATTGTGCTTAAGTGAACAATACTTACAGGAAATTTATTGCTTTAACGAAAAAATGTATATTTTGAAAATATTAGTAAAACATGCTGTTTGGGGCTACCAAAAGAACTCCCTCGTTTGTCGTCAGTCAAAGGCCTAAGTATAATTTGATTGAAGTTTTTGTTTGAAGAATATTCTAGTACTTGAATATTCATGAATAGTTAACATGAATGGTTAGATTCAAAAAACTATTAAAATAAATGGTTAGTTCGAATATTTGATTAAGTTATATATACATATACATATATATATATAAAATATATCTATATATGTATATATAGATATATTTTTCTAAATTTATAACCATATTTTTCGTCTGCAACTAGTGTAAGTGGACTTTATATTTTGTTCTGAAATAAGCTTTTTTAAAAAGGTTTTTAAATACAATCTTTTGAGATCCTGGATATCATGTAGCAACAGAGTGCTAGTCAAGACAAGTAAAACGAGCCCAAACATGACGGGTCTATTTTGTTTAGTACAGGACTTCCTATGGCCACCTTCCGACTCCATCATCAGATCAGCTCCATGGTACCATATTATTGCATTGTCACGCGATATACATATGCGTGCAAAATTTCAGCTCAAGCGAAAACCGGGAAGTTGATCAAATTTAACTTGCAAAATTCCACCGGAACTTACATACATGCATACATAGGTACATCCATTGCAAGTTAAATAAAAGCTTGCAATAAAAAATAAGATTATGTATTAAGAGGTCTATATCAACGAATTACCTCTTCAAACTGCTTTACAGCCTCTCCATTCACGCACACAGTCGCCAAAGCTCTCAGAGACAGCGCCTTTATCGAGCTCTTATTGCTCTCAATAATCGCCGTCAAAAGAGCCCTCGGCACTCCACAGTCAACGAAGGGAAGCTCTGTTATACTCTTCATAATCTTCCCACATTTCTCGTGCAGAGAACTCTCTGTAGCGTCACTTAGCATTGCCAAGTGACCTATAGAGGTCAATGTGCTTTTGAGAATCATGTCCGACGGCGGCTCTTCGATTATCGATACTAGAGTCTAAAAAAAATGATAATGTAGATAAAATCATATACAACATTAGTTTACGTATTGAAATTAATAATTAGAAGGCTTACTCTTAAACATCTCTCGTCGTTCGTTTTAGACTTTTTTGCTTATTTTTTTATATTCAAGTGCATTTTTGTTCCATTTATTTTTTTGTTATATAAACTATATTACTGTAGTTTTATAGAAACCTTTGTTCTTTCTTTCTTCTATCTAAAATTACGAACGACGAAAGGTGCTTGAGAGTAAAGCTTCAGGGCCGCCTTTACCCGTAGGTGCAAGGGGTGCGTGGTACCTGGGCGCAGAAGCCTAGGGGGCGTCAGTCGATTGACTTCAATAAAAAAAGTAATTAAAGAACATGGTCATGGATTTTTCAAGATCTGAATAACGACATCACATAAGACTATATATATATAGATATATTTAATAGACTAGATAGGTTAAAAATAAAATTCAACTCTCAGATAAATGTAGGTACTACACCAATGTCTTCCTGCCCATCGATATAAACCCAGTATTTTCTGAGAAAAATTACTCTGACATACAAAAACAGATGGACAGCCGGATATGGTGAATGCAGAAAGGTTTAAGTTTTGCCAAAATTGCTAGGGAATTATAAAAACAGATATTTTTTTTTTATTTTTTTATTGCTGGAGTACTGCAGACAGGCAGACGGCCCACCACCAGAGGTGTCACGCGCTGCCGGCCTCGAAGAAATTTTATGACACCCTTTTTAAAAAACCCCATGTTGTAGCGCTGTGGGAAAACCTCGGCTGGGAGCTCATTCCAAATCCCCACGGTACGCAAGAGAAACGTTCTAGAGAACCGTTGCGTACAAGAGCGAAGCGGCTCAAGGTAGTGGGGATGAACTCCCAGCCGATGGCGTGCGGTGCGGTGGTAAAAAGAAGACGAAGGCACCATTCTGAACAGTTCCTCGGAACACTCTCCGTTGTATAGTCGGTAGAATACGCAGAGAGACGCGAAGTCTCTCCGAAGGCCAAGCGTATCTAAACCGTCTGTGAGTATGGGATCGTCAACAATGCGAGCGGCTCGACGTTGAATACTGTCCAGGGGATTTAGCTGTTAGGCGGGTGCCCCGGCCCACAAGTGTGAGCAGTATTCCATATGCGGCCTCACCTGGGCTTTGTAAAGCACAAGGCGTTGCCGCGGAGTGAAATACTGCTTGGACCGGTTTAGCACTCCCAGCTTCTTGGAGGCAAGTTTTGCCTTGACTTCAAGGTGGCCCCTGAACTGTATATCGTTTGCAATGTCGACACCAAGGATCCCAAAAATAATCTACAAAAAGTAGTTAGATTATACAGAACATATGTCATTATATCTAATCATGACAACAAAAAGCCCAGAAATAATCACACTAAAGTGTTACAACAAATTATTTGAAAACATATATCTCTGTAGAATTCGTAACTAACATTCTTCAAATACAATATCGATTTTTAAATAATGTGATTTTTTATTATTTTTGTAATAAATAACATAGAATAATTTAATGACAAGATAAAAATATAATATAACGGCCAGGCAACATTATAAACTGCCTGTATTGTTAGGCCGAATGGACAAACCATAGATAATACAAATACTATATGAGAGCAACTGTCGTTTCCATAAAGAAGACATCTTTTCTTTATTTTGTGATACGTACGATAGTTTATGTAATGAATAATATATTATTCTATTAATTTTGCGACGTCAAATATGGGTTGCTTTATATCGATAACTTTCTAACATCATAATAAGCGATTGAAAACCTACATGCCATCGATCTTAGCTATTTCGTGGAAAAAATCTTACAGCAATCGGTGCATGTAGACGGATGTTAGAATGCTTATTGAGACATGAAAAACCATTCCCCTTGCTAATAACTTAGTAATGATGAATTGTAAACATTAATCTAGAAGTTAGAACGTTGTTTTACAAAAAAACCTAGGCTATAATTTAAGGCAACTAAGGATGATTAATGTTTGTAAAAAGTATTATCTATTAATCGCGTGTAAATTCACAACAATGTAATTGAATGAGCTTTGAACCGGATGATAAAAACTTTAAATTTTGGTTTGACCTTGGATTGGATGAAGTACTAATATTCTTCAATTTAAATGACACTATTATAATTCTTTAAGATAAAATAATATGATCTTTACAGGCTAATATCATTAAAAAAAAATAATCCAACTAAATTTGGCACTAATATTATTGATATATATAAGAGAGCGTTACCTAGTTGAAAGTTCATTAGTTAAGATTTCTGTCAGACATGTCTTTCTAGTTCTATGATACGAACGTATCAAGCTTAAAGTAATCAATTTAAATACAATCAATATGCAACAAATCAACTTAAACTATGGTTAGGAAATTAAATTTTATTTTAGTCCAATAAAAACTGTATTACCTTCATTTGTTGAACCAGCACCGCTTTTGTGGTTTCCAGAAAGATTCCTATCAATGTATCTAAATGTTTCTGAACAAGATTCCATTCTGGATTGCTTTCATTCAATTCAACTTTGACATCCTCTCCGATATCTATTAATTTCTGTAGATAAAGCTGTAATGATTTTTTAATTTTGTCCCATCTTTCTGGTGTTTCTCCTGGAGGTTTTGTATTTAAAGTAATACTGTGTGCTAGTACAAACTCGTTGATATTAGCAACGAGTAGACAGATCTGTTCCTCGCTTGATTTACCATCCTCAATTTGCCTGTAATCATAAAAGCGTTTATGCAAATCATAAAGTATGTCTGTTAAACAAGTAACGAATTTCCAATTTCATAACTCATGTAAGATGTTATTATAATATGTATAATGAATTAATTTATTATGTGGATTATTCGATTTTTCGGATATGTGGAATAATTGGTATTTATTTACGGTTACGCAATCATTACTAATATTGACTCATGTTGTAAATAATATTATATAATATTTTCTTAAGTTATCGCGACTTGTATACATAATAAAACTACGTTTTTTAAAAATTACCGCGCTTAAAACCGTTAAAACGTAGTTTTATTAATAATATTATATAATAAATATTTCGCCAGGTGGTAGGGCATTTGTCCGACTGGATGGCTACCACCCCTGGTCTAAAGTATGTCGCCATAACAACCTTCGAATTGTGTTCTGGCATTAGTGACCAGGTTCCAGTTTCCCTTAAGAGAGCAGCAGCGCATTTGTAGCACCTTTGATGTGGCTAATGTCCATAGGCGATGGTAACCGCTTTCCATCAAGTGGGCCGTTTGCCTGTCTGCTGATCTCCTGCAATAAAAAAAAAAAAAAAAATGAGAAATTATTTTTTTCGACGTTAATTGCCGCCTTCTTCAAGGCCATGGCTGTAGATTGATTCTCATAAATTTTGCTCGTATATTTAAAAGTCAATACGGAATGAAGTTTTCAAGTTATAAGCAATATAATTTATTCCAGAAAGTGCGGGGTTCTGTGTAATACCGCAAAACAAGTCCTAGGAGCAAATAAGTGTAATTTTTTATTTATATTCAAGAATCAGCAAATTGCGATATCTCACCGTATGACATCACTGTACTGATGTATAATAATTTGCCCATGAGTTTGCACCTTCTTTATGTTCCCTGTAATGGTCGCAGAGCTTGCGGAGATTAAAGCTTTCATTTCAGTCCCCAAAGGTTTGCTTTGCAACGTCGTCATACATTCGTTTTCACAGGAACCCACCAGATCGCAAAGCCAGTATTGTACAGGCTCTGGCTTTCTTTCACAGAGCCTTTCTAGACATGTTTGATCTATACTCCGTTCTCTGTACAAGATCTCATTTTGGTTGTTCAATACCAGGCTGAAATTAATATTTGAAGTTCACAATTTCTGATGCTTTATTATTATAATGTTATAAATAATTATCAAAACAGTATAGATTGTTCTTTTTGTTTTTCGCATTTGTTAAATATGTATAATAAAAGTACATTAGAATGATTTTAAATAAAAAATTAAAGTAAAATACCTGTTTACAACCATAATTTAAGGTAAACGAAAAAGTAATTTGTCAATTTTGTATAATGAAATGAATCATCAAAACTAACCACAATTTGTATGCAATTTGACTCAATTAAATAATTCCAATATGTATTGACATCATATCAAAGTATGTTTAAAAACTCACCCATTATTAAAATTTTCCAATAAATTAACACGTCGCGGTCCCTTCTTGTCGCTTTTAGCCATTCCATATAAATATTCATGAGGCGCTAGCATTTTAGGCGTAGAAGTACAAGCCAAATTTAACTGATCCATGAAATTCGCATCATCGTCTTTTAATTTTTCTCTTTTGGAATCGTGTGTTAAGTTCTTGTCAGTTTTAGAGTCGATATTGTATGGAGTCTTTTGTTTGTCTTGGAACTGTGGAGGTGGTGTCAACCTCGTTTTTAGATCATTATCATCATTCTTATCTTTTTCGGCTGATTTAAGATCTATGTCACTTTCAGTACCAATTAACCTTTCGTTATAATGCGGAATTAACATTTCGCGTTCCGGGTAACCAACTATTACCCAAGAATTCTGTTCTTTTGCTCTAGGCAGACCGAGAGATGGTACTCTACTGCCATTTAAGACTCCTCCAGCATGAGTTTCCACAGGATTAGACTTTTCTTTCTTAGATGGAAACAATCTAAAGAAGTCTTTATTTTTGTTAGCTTTGTTCATCCGCTGCTTTGCTTTCGGTCCTGCTTTATTCGTTGGTTTCAAATGTAAGCTATCCATGATGTTTTTTGCTAATAAAGCTTTTGTAGGCTTGTGAATTTGTGTTGTCTCATAGTCATCTTGGGCTGCATCTTCATCAATGTAGCCTAATGAATGAAAACCTTCTTGAATGTCTAAAATTTGTTGGTCCAGACGTTGTCCTTCGAAATTAAGCGATTTATTAAGCCGATTTCTTTCAAATTTAGGTGTTGTCGTAATAGGAGCGTTGTATTCATTAGACCAACTACGCTTGTAATCCGGTTTTGCAGCAGAGACTCTTTCTGTTGATACATAGGATACATTAGAAACGGGTGTTCGATTACGAGGTTGATTATTAACAGCGATTTCATTATTGTCAGACAGTTTAATATATTCTAAGCTCTCATCAGATTTATTTTTACTAGTTTCTAAGTCTTTTACTTTAGCTACTTTAATTACTTTGGTGTTATCGCTTTCCGTACTCGAAATAAACGATTTCTTAACCGGATATTTCTTTGAAGGACTAATAATATTTATATTTTTAACTGGTACATCTTTGGTATCTTTACTTATTGCACTTTCGTTTGGGGTGTTTTCTTTATTGCTTATATTATTTGACGTTATTTTATTTTCAATTTTGCCGTTTGATTTTATATTTATGTCTTTCGATAAACTTAATTTAGAGTTATCTTTGTTAGATTTTTCATTATTAATATTTTTCGAGGAATATTTTTGTTCAGTCTTTTTGTCATCTGTATCTTTTAACAATTCCATATGTTCTTCGTCATGATGAATTTCATAATACTTTTGTAAGTCATATGGTGTCTGTATAACGCTGCTGCTTCGAAGACGAGGTTTAGGAGTCGGAGTTCTGACACTAAGATTATCCGATCTCGCATTATCTACAACATCTTTACTTATCGACATATCTTCTATATCGATATGTTTAACAGTGATATTGTCATTATTATTTGAATCGCTGCTATTATTTTTCGAATCACTGTTCTCGGGCGATGGATAATACTGTGAAGGGGGTGGAGAGCTATCTGAGTCTGAGAATCCTGAATCTTGGCTTTTGTGGCTGCCAGGGCTGCCGTGTCTTAGGGGCCATTGATTTAATTGCACGTTACGTTGTGCTATGTTATCTGCGCTTTTGTTCTTTTGTTGGTCCGGCTGATTAGCTACCCAGTGAGGTAGCTGGGGTTCCCAATCTTGTTCGTCCCGTCGATTGTTTCGGTTCCACTCGGGCTGTTGGGGCACTGGACTGCCAACGTTCGGCGGTGAGTCACCCCACCATACTTTGCTTCTTGTACGTTGAAAATTCGACATTCTGTAAAAGAAATAAGAGTTTTAAGATACCGAATAAGCAGATAGAGTCTTAAAATATATCATCTTAACCTTGAAAATAGTTTTATAATCGATTTAATTCTAATTTACACAATACAAAAGATACCTAAACACAATTGACACACTATGCCGTGGCATAGACAACCAGAACTAATTCCCAACCAAATAAAAACCGAAAATTTCAATGGAATTTTAATGAATCAGTTAGAAATTGACACGTTCTAAGGAAGTTCGAGGGGTTAATGATCAATGACGTAATCTTAGGCATTATTTTAATGTACTTTAGGTGTGTGGCCCGTGACGCATGACGGATGGGTCGCTGAGGCCAAATCTTGTTTCTTTTTACCATTATTGTCATGGGAATTTACCGAGTTGATTGCGCACCATTGAAAACAATAACAAAACATATAATGAATGTTATGTGTAAAATCCAATGGACTCGTTTATTTACGATAGCAGTTGCAGTAATAGAATTAAAACTTCGTAATTTTTAATCCTCTCTAACAACATTCGTGGTTTTTAACTATTATGTCATTATTTTGTATGTATAACGACATGTATGCAAATAAGATAAAAAATAAGGATCTCATTGTAAGAAGAACAGTTTCTAAATTAAAAACTGATACAGTTCCTTCAATTCAAATATATTCAAAAAATAATTATCCTTTTATTTTAAAAATACGAAAGATCAGAATATTCTTGCCACGGGTTGTCTGGAAGAGATCGCGTTTTAGCGATAAGACCGCCCTTTGTACCCAACTAGACTAATACTAGTTCGTAAGTTTTTCTGTAATGGTGTACAATAAAGTGTTATCTATCTATCTATCTATCTAAGATCGGAAAATTAGTTTGTTTCAGGATACACTATATCGTAATTAATTTTAAAAACTGTAAAGTACTCGCAGGTAATGTCAATATCTATTTATTAAATAAAATAGCATCTAAATAAGTAATATTATAATGTACACAATGTTTACAATTATACCTAAAAGCAAACTTTTAAAAGTAATATGTTATAAATAATATTAATACGAAAATTAGTCTTAGACCACTGTTAGAAGAAAATGTTCCCAAAAGTCTGGGCGCGTTGCTTCGTTCCATGGCAATAATAATAATGTTGCCTGAAATATAGTACTTGCTTCGGCAGTACATATACTAAAAAAAAAAAAAATATGGACTAGCCTTTATTTAAACTACATTCTGAAAAACATTTCTTGAAGTTCATACATATAAGTTAAAAATTAACTCTACTTCCTCTCCATCGTTTCGAAACGTGACCCCCCAGCAACACGTCTATTTAAAACTATTTGATTTAATTTTATCTGTCTCAGCTTCTCTTATAATTATGTTATACATTTTCTTTCCCAAGAATTAATAAGAATAATGCAGTTTAAGCTTAGGGTACTCGGCAGATGTTAAAAACCGTTGCAGCTTCTATTGTGCATAAATTGTTAGGGTAGGTAGGTAGACTGTGATTTTGATTGCTCGGACATTTTATGGTTCTGAAAGTAAAAAAGGAATCTAATTTTCTTAAAAAGGACATATTATTGATTTTTTTTATATATGGCTTCAACGCACACGGCATTGATTTTAATAATGTCAAAGTTAAACAATGAAAAGGCAGGTGGAAGAGGATAAAATAATTATAAACTTTAAATATTTGGACAGTATTTTGTAAATGTTATCTGCAAGCCCTGAGATATATGTATATACGTATAATACAATAATAATATACAGTTTTTTTTTGCAGGAGATCAGCAGACAGGCAGACGGCCCACTTCATGGAAAGCGGTTACCATCGCCTATGGACATTTGCCACAGCAAAGTTGCCACAAATGCGCTGCTGTTCTCTTAGTCAGTCTTAGTCAGTCGGGCAAATGCCCTACCACCTGGCTGTGGGTTGTTAAGTCGCCTCTTACGACAGGCCGCCCGGCCGCAGGAAATTGTATTCTTTCTCCGTTCCTACACGGATAAAACAGTGTTTATAACACAATAAAATTTAAAAATATACGTACATATACAAACTATTTACCGAGAGAAATTAAATTATACAATAATTACAGACTAACTACAGAACAAAGTATCTTCTTACATAACAATTTTATTAAGAGTTAAAAATTGATTAAAAGCCCATTTCATAAGATTGATTGATCGTGCGTAGTAAACAAGTAGAATCATTTTAATTTTTATTCAGAAGCACTAGCTTGGTACCGGGGTCTCATAATTGAGTAGAGTATTTTTTGCAATGATACAATAACAATGTGTGTACGTGTGCCAGGCTGCCTATCATTTATTTAGAGCAAACACCGAGTTCAGTTTGCGGTTTTCCATGACTCAATACAGCACAAGAAACTGATTCAACGCACGCTAATAAACGACGGTAATATAAATTACTATGATATTCATTGCCTACTTACTGTGATTATTGTCTTTGTGTTAATTTATTTTATTGTACTACACCCAGTGAGTTCGATTGTGTATATATAGACGAGAGTTATGGTTTTGACGATGTCTATGGTTGAGTGGTTTGAGACTTCGTCAACCCGGTTCACTGGAACGCAGAGGTTCTAAGTTTGATTTATATTTTATGAAACGTAGCTTTGTACCTATAACAGATGCCAAAATGGCATTATAGAGAAAGCATTATCTTTAGGTGTTGTAAGAGACTGTATAGGTCACGAAGACGATAATGTTTGTGTATGATAAAATAGCACAAATAATCATCTATGCAGATGATTATGGTAATTATGACATGTTACGTAATATGCAGGTAATTTGTGTATAGGGTCTAATATTTTCCCGAGCGACATGCAATACTTGCGCGCTAATTGCCGACTAATGTATGCTAAATATCGCTAATTGATTCTGGTTGTTTAAATGAAACGGCTATTAGCTAACAGGCTTTTTTTAAAGTACAATACATTGTCAATGGAATATTTAAGGTAACAATAGAATTAATACTTTTAGAAACCGAGTAGGTGCCAGTAAAATGAAACACTTTAAGGTAGGACCTATAAGTCTCAATTCACTTGTTGACACGTCGATCCTGTCAGTCCGCAGAACAATGTCTCAGTGTGACGAGCTTCAATAATTCCAATTCCCTACTTTTTAGAAAGACTATTTTAACAATTATAACATTACTAGCTGCGCCCCGCAGTCTCACCCGCGTGGTGATGGAAAATCGTTACATTTTGGATAACTCACACTACATCTTTATAAATTGTAGCCTATGTGTTATTCTGATGTGTAAGCTATATTATTGGAAAATTTACTCAAAATTCATTCAGTAGTTTTTGCGTGAAAGAGTAACAAACATACATACATTCAAACATTCTTAGTAACTTTCGCGTTTATAATATTAAGTAGGATTTGTGTGCGTGTCAGCGAAAATAATTACATGGCGCTCACACACACATCGATAGGTTTTGCAATTCAACTCTGAATGTAATTTTGTAGGAAACTATCTATCTAGGGATTATTATTATTACTCTAAGGTAACAGATATATTATTCATATATAATTGATAAATGAAAATATACATAATGTAATACTTAAATTAGTCTATTTAATTGTTATTTTATAAAATACAATAAATAATTTACAAACTATACTATATTAGAAACTAGAACTAAGGGTCAATTTTTCAATGACCAGATAAAAGTTATTCATAGAATAAAATATTGGAATAATTAAAAATGTCAGTTGCATGAATAAAACAGTTGAACGATTTCAATTTTGAATTCTATCAGTTTATAATTTACATAATAATATATATCAATCTACAGGTAACGTCACTAATATTTAAAAAAAGTGTTGACAAACATAACATTGTCATGTGTTACGATTCAAAAGAAATAAGCTAATTGTAGTGTTTGTTTGTTGTTAATTTGATATAAATTATTTTGATACTGTTACAAAGTTAGTTCGTCAGTATTTAAATAAAACTTCTAATGGGACTACTTAGAACGGCTCCAATAAAGTAATAATGTACATATATAACTGGAGTGTTATTTATGTGATTTTAAACAAATTTATCACAAACATTAGAGTTTCTTTTTATATCTATTTCTACATTAGAGTGGTTTTTATAGTGTTGAAAGCTGATAAAACTTGAACAAGTAACCCTATGTATTGTTGCTAGCCCTTGGCCCATATAAAAAGCAATGCGGGATAACGAATATTTGAAAATACACCTTGACAATTTTTCAAAACAATGTTATTATGCTTTGAAAGATTGGTTTTTGTAAGTTTTAAAATTGAAAAAGACAATTATGCTTTCAAATTCTTGAATGATCATATTAATCCATTTTATTACACGAATGTCAATTAGCGTATTTAAGCGATAATTTGTTTATGATAAAACATGGTTAAATTAATTGAATTATTTAATATTAGAGTTATCTCCGCGGCCACGCCGCGAGTCAGGTGCTGTTAAGTAAGCTTTATTTCACTTACATAAAAACTTAATTAGATTTTTTTAATAAGTTAGTATATATATAAACCTTCCTTGACAAATTACCTAACTAATGGGGAAAATCGCTTAAAAATTCGTTGAGTGGTTTACAGGATACTATGTAAAGAAGATGATGCAACAAAAAGACAGGAAATGTAGGAAACGAATCATCTGTTTTATATGAGACTACTTTCGCTGTGAATATGCTTACACTTATTGTTTGAAAAGTTCAAAAATATAAACTACTTGACACTAAAAGATAAATCGAATGTTCAAAGACATTGAATGAACCTTGAATTTTTATCAACTTATTTATTTGTCGCCAAAATTTAAACATTCGAATTAGGTACATAACGCTGAAAGAATAATTCAATATTTGTTTTGATTAATATGTTTTGCAAATCAAATTGATTCGAATCATAATAGGCTTCTTATATCGATTCGAAAGTTGCTTTAAATCGAATCGAATGATTGTAAATCGTATCCCTCTTAACTGTTCTGAATTGTGAAATTCAAGAAGAATAAACTGTTCTAAACTGTGAAATTGGGTTACTAATCTTACCTTTCATTTTGTGCACAGACGTGAAATAGTTTATATGACAGCCAAATCAACTGAGACAATTTTTTCATCTTACAAAATAGCAGCCTCGTGGATTTTGTACGAATGTACTAACTTGTGTGGTTTTAATTATAACGAGTCTCGTGATGTAGATATAAACAAGGGATTTAGAAGAGGATCTCCACATATAAAGACAATGTATTAGAATAGTTAAGCATAAGAAATTGTAAATAAAGAATGACATAAAGCGGAAAAGAACATCTACCAAAATATAGATAGATAACATTTTATTGTACACCATTACAGAAAACACAGAAAAACTTATAGCCTAAAAATATTCTAAATGTACACAATAGGCGGTCTTATGGCTAAGAAGCGATCTCTTCCAGACAACCCATATAATAATATAAATAAAATATTTCCAGATATAGTTCAAAAAGAACCCTGACTGTGTTTGAGGCCTGGTCTGAAGGGCCTTAAAAAATTAATGAGTCAAATTGCACATCAATTATAAATTATCATTTAAACGTAATTAAAAATATTTTATCGTCATATTATAAATGTAAGGCCATAGTATGGTATTTTAGCGCCAGCTCGTAATTGTAGAATTTATTGTAACGCAAGCTGAACGTAAAACTGTCTTTGACCTTCAAAAGAGCGAAAGCCTTGTCAACTTCCTTCAATCTGTGATCGCCTGGTACAATTTAGTCATGGTCGAACGAAAACAATGAATGACGAGACATTGAACAATTTAGGGTGAATGAATGGTTGATGAAGAAGGACTTTTGAGCATTAATAGACAAATACCATAAACGGAACTTTTATTATCCGTCTCTCTAGGTAGGTAATGTCACTGCAATTTTTTCGGAGTTTTTTGCCTCCATAATTGTTTAAAACAATTGGCCTTTAAACTCCTCCTTATCTCAAAGAATGTTTCAAATATATATATCTCAGTCAAACTCATCACCTCAGATCATAGAAAAACATACGTCTACAAACACCTGTATGTAAATCACTCGCGATTCTATTATAAATCTTTGACTGTCCATGCAGTGTGCCTGAGGAATGCGCTACCTGTAAAAATCAGGAGTGCACTCTGTCCAGATGTTCAATGAGCTGGTGAAGGGTTATTTACCTTGCACTCTAAAGACAAGTAATTAATCTTTATCTCTCCAATCTATGTAAATCTTTGCAAATATTCTATGATTATTATACTGTATGTCTTTTAAGACCCCGGGCCCTAAAAATGGCCTCTGAGTTTTGGAGGGCTTGCGTGGGGCTATGGGTAGGCCAACACGTAAAAGCTCATTGATAAATTTAATCTAATTGTGGCGTGACATGGACCGGCGATTATCCCTGTCTACACCATAGAAAAATGCACCTAAGGACAAGCCCCGTTCAGTGTAGGACTATGGTAGGGAATGAGAACAAAAGGTACCAGGCTACTTGGTTGAACTGCTAGTGGAACTAGGGATCTGGGTTATGGGGACTATGGCGTTAGCCCGTCGCAATGTTCAGGGAACAAGAAAAAACGGGCAGACGGTGCCTCGCCACTTACTGCATGGGCCCCTAAAAATGCCAAGATTGGCGAAGAGGTGTCGAGAGGTGGGTTGCAGGTTCACTGAAGCTACTTCTGACGTTATGTCATTTATCACTTCCACCCCTGGAGCTTGAATCTTAGCTCTAGTGATCTCCATTCCGTGTCGGCTGACTAAGGCAAGCATGGAGTTCCGAGGTGTCGCTACTCACCTAAGGCTTCGCCATTAAGCCCCCTGCGGATTATTATTATTTGTATAAATCAATATATCTATATATTTATTTACGTTGTCTGGAAGAAGTTGATTTTAGTGATAAGACCGCCTATTGTTCTCTGTACTTATGTTTCTTGAACTGTATCTTAATGTAATGCATTAAAGTATTATTCTATTCGAAAGTAGAAGAAATGTTTTATGATATTAATCATGTTATTTTCTCGAGACATTGTGACATTACAAAAAACAAAAGAAATAATATTGTTTTTTATTAAATCACATCACAAAAAATAATATGAATATGTCCAAGGAGGTTTGGACACTTAATATTTGGATTATGTGTTCTTTTTAATTTGTGGTTATTGTGAATTTACGAACAACTTTTGCAACAGATTAGAACGACGTATTAGACTGTACCTATGCAACGTTTCTTTGCATGTATGAAACCACGGACAGATTTGATTAAAAATGATTTCTAATTTAATTCATTTCATGCGTGTAATGTGAATATGTTTCGAATCAATATTGTCTTTTTGTGCGATGTCAGTGAGAGAAACTCGAAACTTCTCCAGACAGTGCTGGAGAAATCTATGGTAATTAAATCTTATTATGAAAGCAACATCTTGGGTAATTGAGAATGGCAGAAGAAGCATGAAAGTAGGATAAACGTTGAAATAAGAACTTTGAGAAGTATATGTAAGGTAGGAATGAATTATATGATAAGGAATAGTGTAACAAGGGAACGTTGTGGATTGAAAGAAGATGTAGGTAATAAAAAAGTTGAAAAAGGAATGATAAGGTGGTTTGAGCAATAACAAAACATGCGTATGACAGCATTGTGAATGGTAGAGTTGGTACTGGTACACTTGGTGATGGTGGGTTGGTGCCCCGACGTACCATACCATGATCAAGTAGTAGAAGTGTTAAAAGAAGGTCAGTTAAAAAGCATTTCAAACAAACGTGAATGTATGAAGAGGTTAATAAAAGTAGATAAAGCAAAAGTTGCTTGTCAGGGTCGTCGCAATTGGGAGATCCATAGTCCCTGCCTATCCCTATGTGAAACAGACGTAATAATATATATGTATATTATTATATGTATTAGAATATTGGGTAACCCCAATATTTTAATATGTTCTTGTGAAGTATTCATTTCCATGTTTTAGGGTTCCGTAGCTAATTGCGAAGAACGAAACTTCTACAAGCGTCAAGTCTGCCCGTTTGTAATATTACATCCATTTTTTCAGAAACTATTGAGGCTATATGGCTATAATTTGGCAAAAAGGTGTATTTATTCTATATGGTGCTACACAGTGTATAGTGTTGTTAATGCAGAAATTAAAAATTGGGGGTGGCTGCCATATATGTACCTAATTAAGGGGTAAATATTTTTTGATTATATAAGTATGTATGCACAGTCACATGGGGTATCGTTGTTTAGATCTTAAACAACCTTAAAGATAGTGGGAAGATGTTCGCTTTCAAAATGGTATAAACGGTTTCTAGCTCTCTAGTTTAAAAAAAAATTATTGTGTGATTTCAGCAGACAGGCAGACGGCCCATCTGATGGAAAGCGGTTACCATCGCCTATTTATAATACCAGAGGTACTATCAATCTGCTGCCGCTCTCTAAAGGGGTACTGTAACAACTCAAGGTTGTTATGACGGCATGCTCTAGACCAGGGGTGGTAGCCATCCAGACGGGCAAATACCCTACCGCCTGGTTGTGGTTTGTTTTGTCGCCTCTTACGACAGAGCGCTTAGCCGCAGGAAATTGTATTTTTTCTCCGTTCCTAATAAGTCCAACTTGTAGAACCTCAAAAATATCTATATTGAAAATTGCTTAAGAATAGGTCTGTGGAATTTTTGAGTAATGAGAGGTTAGATAAAACATTATGGCTGAACATACTTAAAAAAAAATATTTACATGGCGAACTGAGAAGGTTTTTCTTTTATGAAATCGATTATAATGCCTTTTAGAGTCCCATAACAAAATCACAAGAACTAACTAGTGCGGTGGATGTTCTATACGCAATCCTCAATTGCGTATATGTATGTTCCACTACGCACTTGGCCTTATTTTACTTTCGCCCGCGGGTTGTTTAGAAGGCAACGTCCATTATTGCCTACGAGAGGTATTTTATCACTGTACAAATCATGAAAAAATGCTACAAGCGGTGTAATTTTGATCGTTATCAAGGCTGTCAGATAAAAACTTTCTAAAAAGCCTCAGCTCAAATTATTAACGCGTTATAAAAATTGTCATTCTATAAGTAACACTTTTTACGATTATAATCCATTTAATGTCCGTATCCGTTAGTTTGTAATGGACCGAAGCAGATGGGCCGTCGACAAAAGTTTGTTATGCTTTCTCTAAATATGTGACATATATTAATTTATGTTCCGTTCTTTATAAAAACTTCCACATATTTAGGGATTCTTTCATAGGTTTCAATTCTGAATTCTGCTATGTCTACACACGAATTTGGCTAGAGATTACATGCGAAATTCAGTTTTGAATCTGAATTTGAAATGAAGATGACGAGGAGATGGAAGAAAGAGTTAACTTGCTGCTTTCTAGGCAAAAGTTTATAATGTATGTCCTAGTTAACTCTATCTTAAACAGTAATCTGCTGCTTATGTATGTCAACAACAACAACAATACTCTTTATTGTACACCAACTTAAAACAGTAACACATTTACACATCTTAAAATTAGAAGGTAGTACAATGGGCGGCCTTATAGCTTAAAGCAATCTCTTCCAGGCAACCTTTGGATGGACAAGGATCTTAATCACGATAAACTGTTGGCGTGCAGCTTAAGACTATACTAATGATAATATAATGTACAATAATATACTTATATATATATACCATACAAAATATAAATACATATACACAAACATACACACAGATACACATATATAAAAATATATTCACACACACACACACATATATATATATACACACATACATACTTATATATATATATATATATATATATATATATATATATATATATATATATATATATATATATATATACATACACATATACATATACATATAAGTACATAAACATACACAACAAATAATACATATTAAGCAGTTAGATAGTGCGCCCTCACAAGTCTGTTGAAACTATGGATCGATTTAGAGCGCAGGTCTGCCGACAATGCATCGTATGTCATTATTTTTTTTAACATTTTCTTTTTCTCATTAATTTATAATAATAAGATAAGTTAAGAATATTCTTTCAGTGCATCAGGTTGCCTGGAAGATAACGTTTTTAGCGATAAGGCCGCCTTTTGTTTACCTAGTATATAATAACTACTGTCTTGTTGTACATTTTTGTAATTCGTGTTTTGGTGAATAATAAAGTGTTATATCTATTTATCTATCCTTACGTGTGATTCTAATGTAGTCCAGTACCTACCCCCCCGCCCATGTCCCCCAGCCAGACCCAGTCCGGCCCTACCAGAACTTTGTCAATATGTTTTCTATACGTAATTCTGCTGAAGTTTGTCTGTCACTCGACTCTACCTAAACGGCTGGACCGATTATGATGACAATGTTTGTGTATTTGAATGCGTCGCAGAATGGTCTAGATTCATAATTTGATCCGATGCGTGGCGCTAAAATTAGGTTCCAGGATTTTAGTGGATTTTTGTGTGTGTGCAAACGAATTCAAGCTTTTAAATTTTCATAGCCTTCGACGCCTGCTGGGGCCGCTAGATATAATAATAATGTATGAAAATAAAAACTACTTTTTAGTCTGCAAAAGTCTTATAAGTTACATTCTTGTTTCCTGCGTTCTCGCAAGAATGTGGAACGCTTATTAAGTTAAAATAAAAACCTACATTAATTTAAGGCGAATTTTTGTCAGTTGTTTTGACTGCGACGTACTTACTACCATCAACTCGCAGATGTTTTAAAGAATGACCAGGTAAAAAGTACCTATAAAAACGTATATGTATGAAAAGATTAACGAATGTAGTTGTGAAGTAGAAGATGTATGTCAAGGTCGTAGCAAATGGAAATCTATGGTCTGTGCCTTCCCCTGTGGGCAACAGGCATGATAACATGTATGTTTCAACTACTTCTTATCATTTTATTGCGAAAGAATATCAAGTTACTTATCGCATTTCTAACCGTCACACATGGTTTGGGCTTGATGCATGGGAGCTATGGCACGTGCAATATTAGCACCTGGCGTAACCGTCGTGTGTCATCTGCCATACGCCACGCCATGGCTCGCATACGACACGCGCCCTTCAGTCAATTTGTAAAAAAAAAATTGGACCGTTTTATTTTTATGAAGTGGCAACGGAATCGATTTTTAAAATGAATCCTATACCTGTTTGCTAATAAGAAAAAAAAATAGTAATACAATTTGCTTTAACATAAAATATACATATTAAAATAAAATTAAGCAAGAAATTAAAAATTAATAATTTTATTAGGATCTTCTCATTTAAAGTCTGAGATTAAGTATTTTGCACATTTGCTAGTAAAAAAGGATAATTAGTAGACATGTACATATTAATAGACTTTTGCTTCACTTGAATGAATAGAATTGACTTGTTTGTCACCTAGTGAAAATTGAAGGAAGACGTTTTTGTCGAGTTTTAGAGTACTGTTTGTTATGATACTGGCATGTTAGGGTTGACAAAAGTCTATTAAAGATATTTACGAAACTTTGCAATAATATGTGGTATCAAATGCAGATGTTTGAGTTTGACGATAATTGTGCGTTTTGACAGTCAAATATGTATATATATAAAAATCAATTGCTGTTCGTTAGTCTCGCTAAAACTCGAGAACGGCTTGACTGATTTGGCTAATTTTGGTTTTGAATTATTTGTGGAAGTCCAGGGAAGGTTTAAAAGTGAGTAAATATGAAAAAAATGGTTGGAATATAGTAAAAACAACAATTTCGCTTTCCCTTAGAAACTATTCCTACCTGTCAAACATTTGATGTTCGTCCCGTCGTTTAGAAACCAATTAAATTTAAAAGTCGTTCAGAAATCAAAGTAAATTTAAAAGTGAAGTTTTTTATATTTTATTGGTTTTGAATGTCAAACGTTTGATGTTCGTTCCGGTTACGTTTTGACCACAGTTTTTACTAAAGTTGAAACATTCTGCAATTATCATTCAGCTTTTTTTATTTATTGATTCTGAGGCGGTACGAAGTTTACCGGGTCAGCTAGTTATAAATATATATGATCTATTTTTTTTAGTAATAATTATAATAATTCTGTTTATAAAAAATATTTAAAACCGTTACAGTTCACACGATGAGGATCGATATTTGAATCTTCTAACAAGTTTAAAAATGGACTTTCACATTTCAAACTAGACTTTATTACTCACGTGATAAGTTCCAAATAATCCGCAAACACTTTCAATCATGTGTAGTGATTTGATCGCTATGGTTACGACCAGGTGTGAGTGAGTTCCGCTAGTTTCTGCGTACGCGCAGGGGTTGGGAAGCGCCCTTAGACCCTGTGACTTTGACGCGCATAATACAGGGTGTTAATTTCTGTATTGTACGAAAGGAATTTTCACGTGTCATGATTACGTACGTAAATACTTTTTATTGTACACCAACATAACAATTAAAAACAAATTATTTAGCATCTTAAATATATACTACTAGCGAGTCGCCCCGTCTTCGCACAGGTATAATTTAGGAAAAAAAGAAGTGATTAGGTTTTTAATATATCGCACACTGAATACAATAACTGACACTATCCAAAAAGTGAACTTTACAGGAGAGCCAAAAAACGTTTTACAAGCATATTTTTTTTTTTGTTTTTTTTTTTTAACGACTCTACGGACTCGAGTTCCGTACCCTTTTTTACAACTTAATTGAGAACAAAGTTTTTAGAATTTATACACACTTATTGGTTATTTTTGTTATTCTGTGTGACATTTATTCAATGATGTTTATTTTGTGGTGTACCTTACGAATAACAAGCATATATTACAACGCTTTCCTAGTGAATATCTTTGTTACTTTTAAACCAGTACTAATCCTATTACACGTCTTTCCATGTTTTACGGTAGATGACATTAAAAAGTCGAATTGGCAACATTTTGGTTAATGTCAGTATCGGATTAAGCGTGCGATATATAAGCCGTCAGTGAAAAATCTAATTGATGGGGAAAAGCACTTAAAAATCCATTGTATGATTTAGGAGAAGTTAGCGGATATACAAACAGACACAGACAGAGTAAAGCATAGTAAAGTGTAGTAAAGTATCTTGACTCAAAGTATAGTAAAGATAAGGGGGTACAATGGGCGGCTTTATAGCTTAAAGTAATATCTCCCAGACAACCTTTAGATAAGATCTTTTCTTAAATATAATACTAATAAATATAATATACAAAAATATGAATGCATATGTATGTATGCATACACAATAAATGATAAACACAATAAACAGTTAGAGACAATGGATATCTGCTCTTGCTAGGATCTCAGCTTACATCTTTCGCTTCATTTATTTTTATTAATGTCTTACATGCCATCTATGTTTCTTGTTTACAAATAAATAAACGGCAAAACACACACCGGGATTTTGATATATTTTATCAAATTATAAGATTACTCAAATAAAATTATGTGTTATTGTAATTTGAAATAAATAATTTAAAATCTTGAAAGCTTAATAAGCATATTGCAAATTACCGAGTGCTGACTGTGGAAGCAGGTGATATTGTAAGATCTGCAAATCGAGTTTGATGTTGATGCTAAACTGCTAATAATAATTTTAAGGATACAGTTGTGTAAATTGTACGATGTGTTAATACTGGACATAGAAGTATTTATTTGTCAATTTACTTAACGACACTACTAATCGATGAATAAGAATTGAGTATACCTACTATGGTGGTGGTATTTATCATGAACACCTGTTAAACGAAAAATTTGTCACTGTCCAGTAAACTTCCATATTTGTATGACTCACGTGTAAGGCAGCTGAACGTTTAATTTAAACAGATTATTATAATTAACTGTGAAGTTATTTAATTGTTATAATATATAATTCAAGGATTTTATATCGGTAAATTAATTTTTCTACACATAATATTTTTGTAGCGTGAAAAAAATTTGATTAACAAAGCTTTATAGTTTAAAAAAATGTAAACCGTGAGATTTATTTCATTTATAATTTAGTTTATGAATTTCTCAAACGACTCGTGTGTATAGTTTTATTGTTTTAATGTATTATTTAAAACAAAAGTTCGTTGAACTTGTTTTTTTCTGTCTTTTTCTGCTCAATCTTTTAAACTTTATATTATGTTATTAGTTTTTCATTTAATCATATCATTCACTCGCTTATATACAACGCATCTCGCTTACATCTTCGTAATAATATTAAGGTCTAACTAGCGGTCCTGGCAGACGTTGTCCTGCCTTGAAAAAATGCCCGATTTTGAAACATTATCCATTGGTGCTCCGCTCCTATTGGTCTTAGCGTGATTATAGTTCCTGAGATTAGCGCGTTCAATCAAACAAACAAACTCTTCAGCTTTATACATTAGTATAAGATTAAAAAGTTACCTTGCTTTCAATTATTGTAATTTTTATTTCAATACCGTTATATATTTGCTTCTTCCTAACTGTAAATTACAATTTAGCTGAATTATTTCAGCGCTTATATCCATAACTGGCACACCATTTGTGGTATAGGTATAACGTACTTGGCTTATAATTTTATACAATTCTGTGTAAATATATTGAGAGAGAATGAATGAGAAGAGGTTAACTGAATAAGTGTATGAGAAAAGTATTCAGTCTGGATAGATCGCGGTGAACTTACTATAATCCTATTGTGAGTGTTTGAATGAAAGTACATTGATAATAACTACATAATTACTATGTATCAAACGAAAAATGTGTAGGCCAAGATTGTAACAAGTAGATATTCATATTAATTAAGAGCCAGGAAGCTGGTCGGCAATGATCGTCTTTTTTATGCTCGACTGCAGAGTCTAGAGCATAGGCGCAAGGTTGCGGGGCTGCCTGTCTTCTATCTGATACATTTCGGGGAGTGTTCCTTAGAATTTCACGAGTTGATTCCTCCATCCCCATTTTACCATCGGACAACCAGACGCACCGCTTTGCGCCAGTGTTACATGGTGGAAATATCACCAGTCAGAACCAAGCGTTTCGCTTCATCATTTCTGGTGCGCACTGCCGAAGAGTGGAATAATTTGCCGGAGTCTCTTTTTCCTGACAAATACAATCTTGAAGTCTTCAAGTCACAAGTGAATAGGTATCTTCTAGGTAAGCGTGCTCCGTCCTAGACTGCGTCATCACTCAACATCAGGTAGACAGTGGTTAAACGCAAACCTATACTTCCATAAAAAAAAACAAAAATTAGAATATAATACAATTATTAGAATAAATATTTTAAGCTAAAATGTATAAACGTCCTGTATATACTATCGTGTGTACACAAAAGAAAGGAGGTCGTGTCAAAATAGGCGCCCCGCGTTATCGTACGTATACATCGTTGCATACCGGTCTTGTAACATCTGTCTGAACCCCACGAGTCGATGGATGCATTATGGTATACAGTAGACGGTGAGTTTTTGTAAAAAAAAATAATGATGTAGAGTAAAGTACATACTATACATGTTTTCGTGGTTGCTGTTTTTTCTACTCAGCAAGCTAGACAACTACTTTACTGATTAGAAAAGTAAACTTTCCAGTTATTATTATACTATGATGATAAATATTAGCCAACGAGCATTGTGCCGATAGTTGTCACCGTCAATGGTCTTATAGCGAAAAGCCTCGACCGTCATCTAGAGAGGCTTTCGCTGGGAAGCTGGATGAAGGGCCAGATATAGAAGGCAGCACTCTTGGACAAGGCATGAATTGTGAGGAGGTTCCTGTCTCTGGAGCCATAAACATCGGTAGTTTGGACCCCAGGCCCCGCTGGCGGTGAGATACAAGATTTTATATTTTTTATATCAAAAAATATCTTTATATGTATATTTTAAAAAAATGTAAAATTTTTGAGAATAAATAATTACAGTAATATTAGCCTAAAAAGCGGATATATAGGTTGTGGTTGATAGACAAAAGGTAAAAAAAAGATTATGGTGCTATGGACATATATGGACATATAATGAGGTATGAAAATCATGTAACAAAACTAATGCTTAACTAGAATATTGATAGATAAAGATTAAAAATAGAGCAACAAAGAGAAGCAGATGATTTGTGTGAAGAGTAATATGATGATGATATAATAGGCCCAGCTCGCCATACAGAACGCGGTGCTGGTACCTACGCTCACGTATGGAAGCGAGAGTTGGGTATGGAAGAGAGAGCATGAAAGTAGAGTAAACGCGGTCGAGATGCGAGCACTGCGCAAAATCTGCGGAGTGACGCTCGCGGACCGCGTTCATAATACCGAAGTAAGAAAGAAAGTTGGTCTGAAAGAGAGTGTCGGGGTGAAGGTAAGGAAAGGAATGCTCCGGTGGTTCGGGCATGTGGAAAGAATGCATGATGAAAGAATGACTAAACAGATATACAATGCAAAAATGGATGGATGCAGAAGTCGTGGAAGGCCACGACACACCTTCCATGATCAAATTGATCGTGTACTAGCGGAGGGTGATGTCAGGAGCCTTAAGAACAGACGAGTGTGCATGACAAGAGTTATGAATGTCAAAGAAGCAAGTGAGGTGTGTAAGAATGGGCCTATGTATGTATGTATGTAGTAATATGATGATTTGTGGAATAATAGACGATGTGTGTCAGAATACAGAAGCATGGAAGGAAAAGGCGTATTGTACTAATCCCAAATGGCTTGGAGAAGATGAACATAACACATTATTTGAAATATAGCATTGTCATACAAAAACTGAACTTCTCGGACATAAGAATTAGAGTCGTTATGCGTTATTGTAATCAATACCTATCAACACCTGTTCCAATATGCCATGTCGATCAAATAGATGCGCACGCACAGATGAGACGTATCCGCTGCAACAGTGAAAGCGTCCATGCATACCATTAACATGTTAAACGCTTTCGTTGTGCAATATCAAAATATTTGATGTGCTAACAATGAAAGTTTAACTTTGGTAATGGTTTGCTTAACCGCCTAAGCAGTTAACTTGAATGTGATTATCGTTTTTTTCTTTGTAAAACTTATCATATCGCTATTAATAAGCCTATTAGCCAAAAATAACTCGTACAGTTTTATCTTTGTTTTCTAAATGTTTGTGGTCCGAAATAGTATTTAAACTGTTTAAGATTTTATGTTACGTCTATGCCATTCATATTAATACCATTGATCATATAAATATGCGAAAGTGTCGGTTTGTATTTTTTTTTATGTCCTCTTCAGTACTTTGAATTCTGTATGAAATTTAGCAGTTTTTGAAAATTCAATTCTATTGATTCATAGCAGAGGTTGCTAGAAGAGGGAACAAATAATAACACGAATGAACATACTAACTATTCATCTTATCAATCATAACAATTTAAAACACGTGAGACATGGATGGACGCTTGGATTTTCGTTGGAAATTGTGCATTTTTTTTAAAGCTTAACGATTGGTTCATAACAAAGGCTTGAGGGAGGAGAAACTAACCAAAAATATGAGCAAATACAAATAAAACTTTAATTACATTTTGTTACTCATCTTTAGAAGAGACGGATATAGTGTTGATAGAATCTTGATTTAATGTTAACAAAGATTACTAGGGCAGTTTTACCATATATTTATTGTACATGTACTCCAAGCTAACTGCTGCGATGTGGACCTCATTATCAGAGTCTGTTTCTTAATAAATAAAATCGAGACAATATGTTAAAGTCACGTGTGGATAGGTAAGAGCACCTTCTATGTAACTTACATCATCGTTTAACATCAGATGACTTCATGGTCAAATATACTTTATAAGAAACATAATTTAGTATAAATAATAACTCAACCACCCTCTTTCGTAAACAACCATTAATTTATAATTAAAAATAAATTGATCATGATCATAGACACGTGGCTTATTTTTTTCGATCACACGTAGACCGATATCAGGCAATATGGCACTGGCGCGTGCGCATAGCGTGAATGAAACCAGCCTACCATATTATTGTCTATTTAGGTAAATCGTTTAATATTATAATAATAATAATGTAGTTAGCTTTACCGTCATCATCTATTGCTTTAAGCCCCGGGTGCATTCAGATTTTACGCTTTAGAGCTTCTTCTGCATTTCGCGCAGTCTTCGGCAGCCTTTTGTTAGTACATCTCTTGGGCCTACTTCTACCAGGACATGGTGGAGCATATCTAGACACTTGTTTAACACAGTTGCTCCCTATAAAACGTAGCCGTACAAATTTAAGCGACTCGACTTGCAGTTTTCATTTTCTATGTCACGGAAATGAAAGCTGCCAAGAATGAAAATGAAGAAAATCTTTAACTAACTTCACTCTGTTTACAATTTTCCTATTTATTATTACTTAAGTAATATATCATATAAATGCTCATGTTGAAAAAACTGTTTAAAATAGTTTGATTTTCATTTATTAGCGCACATATTGGTTATATGTGCGCTGAAACGAGTTAAGGACCAAATAGTTCATTTGATAATTTATGCAAATATTTACATACTTAGGCACCAGTAGCAATTGTTACAAGAAACGACAATTTGCTGAAGTAGAAAACTGCGTTTACAATTGCCTGAAATGAATTTTAAAAAAGTTGTAAAACATAGTCTTCTTTCTATACGTTACATTTAATAATGTAGCAAAAACTTCAACATTGAAAAAAGCTAAAGTAGCAAACGGTCTCGTGCTGGAAGGTGACATCTGCCCGTTGAACTTTAATCGCTAATTACTGTGGATTTCGCAGCTGCACGCGTCGTTTCTAAATGTCAATTTATTGCCAATAACCGGCAAGGTTGGACCGTTTAATCCTATTAAGGATATCGCAGATGTTCTGGAAACAACTGGACATGTATTTTCAGTACGTAAATAATTAGTAAGTTATTGTTTGTATTGTGTTGTGTTTTGTAGTGTGCCGAGGAAGTACGTTGCAAATTTCAAATAAATAGTTAGCCTGGATTTTGCAGTACAGTTGTGTCCACTATATCAGTCACGCGAGACTTTATACTCATATCTTCAGATTAAAATATAGTGCCTGTTTTAATTCCTAACATTTACATTGAAATATGTTCAAGTCAGTTCGAGTTTAAATTTCAGATAGATTGACTGACAAAAATCGTAAAAACGATTATTAATGATCGGTGTCTTGTAAAGAGCAATTATCAGTTAAATTTTATCATTTATTTTGAAATCATAGACAAACACTTAAATGTAATTTCTTGATATAAATAGATTCACAAACTTTGTTGTAAGCAATGAACTTTGTAAAAAGCCTTGTGGCGAGGTTTAGATAAAATCAATATTTATATGAACTGATTTTAATAATTATTCAAATGTCACTAGGATAAAACGTAGTGTCATTATTTATTATTTAAAAGCAGAAACTGTATTAATAACTTTTAAATGATAACTTGTATTCGTTTGTGTCTCAAATTATTTTGTATAAGCTATTGTCCGCCTATTATGGTTTGAAATATTACTGCTATTTATTTGATTGAATTGTTCATAAAGATGGTTCACATATAGACACGAAAATGATATAATAATTCGCATTTTGATATTTAACTGTAATTTATTGAATTTTATAAGACATCATACTGACAATTTGAAATTGCAAATGCTCGTCGGCGGCTGCGGCGTACCTGCAATTTCGTCGTCTGTTCTTAGAGAAACAGTACGAATGAATGAATATGCTTTATTGTGTTTTAAAAGATACAGTTAACAGAGATAAAATTTTACAATACAATAGGCGGTCTTATCGCTATTAGCGATTTCTTCCCGACAACCTTTGGATGGACAAAAAATTTGATAAGAACAGAGGTATGTCGCATTATTCTCACTACCGCATAAGTATCTTATAAATATATCCATACATGATATAATACATAATATACATATATATATATGTAAAAAAAATATTATAAAATACACTTACATAAATAAATATAAAACTAGGAAAAGATGACAATAACTGCTGCAGTATTAGATAGTATACCTACATAAAAGTCATTTTGGATTAGTTCGAAACAGAAGCTCAAATAAGAGCGCGTTAACGCGTTAACCTTATTATCGAGGGGTATAGTTAGAACTTTTCTGGAACCGTTGTACATACAAATAAGCAAATACACAACCAAAAAACTAAATACCTAGTATTTTAGTACGTTTTACATAGCTCTAAAATGATCGAATCTCTCGACATGTGTTTTGATATTAAAACAAGAACACAGGACATCAAACTAACAAGCTTATTATATATTACAACACTAATTTTTGACCGGTTACTATTAATTCACTTGTTTGACATTACTTGTATGAAGCTTTTGACAAAATTTAACCGATAGTAAGGCAAATTAACGATTAGTAAGATGTACGAACCGTTCATTAGAGACCCGAAAGAGTGAAAGAATAATGGGCAAATTTCATCAGGAAAACAAGAGAGAGAGATAACACTTTAATCTACACTATTACAGAAAACTTATAGCCTTAAATATTCTAATAGGCGGTGTTATCGCTAAGAAGCGATCTCTTCCAGACAACCTGTGACCATAACCCCCTAGTAAAATTACTAGTCATCGATGTAGAATGCATTCGATACATAGTATAACATGCCAAGCTTTAGTAGACTTAAGTCACCAACGATATAAAACCATGCAGCAAAACACATTTCTATGATAATGTCATACGGCATTGTTTGCTCAGATGAAATACACCGGCAGCCGCGTTCCTACATCCATCTCAGTTGCCAGTTCTGGAATTCTCTTTGTTAGATCCTCACCAAACATGGCATGTTAATCATGGTTTAAGAATGTAACGCGCTGCCGCACGTGTACTCTGGGCTTTTCAAGCACTCATTAAATGTTAGTTAAGTGAACTTAAGTGCGTAGTACCTATGGAAGGATTTGTTTTTATGTGATGACTGTTACGGATTACGGGGTACACAATAGAAAAGAGATTGAATTTTAAGTGTCAATTAAAGCGTGAAAGCAGTGTTCTGTCATGGAAAATTCATGAATAGTCAAGCTTTATAAGGGATTCCCATTCTTGCGAAACCACGAGAAAGGAACGCGACAGTCAGTTACACATTCTCGTTTTTCTCGCGAAAATGTGAAGCGTGCATTAAATATTATTTTAACTATTAACTCATGCATTAAAAAAAAGAATAAAAATTATAAATAGACACTAGGAGAAAGCTGGACCCGTGTAAAAAAAATACTGAGCCATTATCATAGATCTTAGAGTGGTAACATATTTTAATTTTCAATTCAGCGCGACATATTTATTATAATTTTCTTGGTAATTTTCCTTGCTCCATATTTACGTATTATCAGAATATGAAACCACTTTAATAACAGGCTCTTGATAAAACTATCCGGTTTAAAACGCACAAATCGCAATTAGCTTGACTTAGATAAATCATAATTTAAAGGTAGCCATTTTGAAAGACATTCTTAGTGACAGCTATGTATTGCTTCCTTTTTCAAATGAAACTTTTTAAATAGTACTCGTCAGTCAATTGTTTTTGCAAAGTAGTAAGTTTGTTTACATGAAAATTTTTATTATCGAACATTTACTTTTTTTTCATGGAATCGACTACTCGCAGTTAAATATGCACGTCGCTCCAAAAGGCTCCGAAATCTTACATATTGTCTTGATGGACATCTTATTTTCATGTTTAATCCATTTAAAACATATGTAGAATAAATTGCAATTTCCAATTTTTTTACTTATTCCGTATTTAAAAATATTACGTTCTACTAAAACGTCAAATAATGAGAGAATAATCAACTTTATTTTTTTATTATGCGATTGTCACTCATACATAGATAGTATAAAAATAAAGTTTCTAGTGAAAAGTATAAGTTCATGTGTTATTAGATAATACCAACTCCAAAGGTGCGCAATGGTATATTTTTTGATAATAAGTTCTGTCTTACGGTTTCCATCTGAATTGTAAATCCAATTATACGTGAGTTGAATAAATAATCCACTGCGTAAAAGGCAAGACAGTAAATAAAAACTTGTATTTGTCTGGTATTTATTTGATCCTAAATAATTTTACACAGGTAATAATCTTATCTGTAGATTTTATCGATATCTTAGTACCTATAAAAACACTGGAAGATGCGATTAATTTTATCTGTTCTAAGATATTTTACAAGAATTTTCTATTTTATTCATAAATTAAAATAAACATAGAATATTAGTACATACTATTTCTGTAAGTTATTCCAGTTTCTTTATGTTTATAATGTGCATAGAACTATTAATTACATTATTGTTTTGAAGTTAAACTGGATAGTTTATTTTATTTTAATTTTAGGTAAAAAGCATGTTAAATTAACGTGCATGTATGAAGAGGTTAATGAAAGTAGATGAAGCGAAAGTCGTTTATCAGGATCGTCGCAAGTGAAGATCCATAATCTCTGGCTACCTCTATGGGAAACAGGCGTGATATTATGTATGTACTTATGCATATGTATGTAGTTTCAAAGCCCATAGCTATATATTCATATTATATCTATACTTTCTTTTCTATATCTTCTTATATATAAAAATCAATTGCTGTTCGTTAGTCTCGCTAAAACTCTAGAACGGCTGGACTGATTTGGCTAATTTTGGTTTTGAATTATTTGTGGAAGTCCAGGGAAGGTTTAAAAGGTGACTGAGTAAATATGAAAAAAAAAAAAAAATCTGTGGCGGTACGAAATTTGCCGGGTCAGCTAGTATATACATAAAAATGTGCATGTTTGTTAGTTATAATGTAACATACAAGTATACAAAAATACGTATAATACATCATATATACATATAGCAAGATATTAGCTTCTAAAGTCGTGAAAATTGTGCCCATATTTAATTTTTCGACCATGAGATCGAAATTTTTGAAAAAAAAACTAGGATGGTAGCAATAGATATTGTTTTTCTAAAGATAAATTGTTTTCGACAAAATTCGTCGAGTAGTTTTTCAAATATGAAGTCTTTTCAATTAAATGATTTTTATGGTTAACCAAATAACAAAAAGGGTGAAATTTTTCACCTTTACGGAACGCTTCATTGTGGAAAGACTACCACGCATTTGCAATAATTGAAATCTCAGTAGCTAGTAAACAAAACAAACTATAATTCACACAAACCCGATAAGTCTATTATCAATTATCGGACTTAATAAGAAACCTAACAACAGTTACTGCGGTAATTAATTGATTCATATCGGTTGGAATGCGGTAATTGGTGCGAGATCACCTGTTCGGTGCGGGGAATCGTTGCCGATTCAATTTAATTATTGAATTATTGGCTGATTGAAAACGTATGCCTCTATATCAATTTTTTTATCATAATCTATATATGAAGTAAAAACACAGCAAAAACTTTGTACCCCGTTTTACGAAAATTGCGCGGACGGAGGAGTATGACATTTCGCACACTTATAGTTTATACATAGAAGGAGTGCAGAAAGCTAAATTTTTTTAAAATTATGCATAAAAATACATTAAATCAATAAAAAAAAACATTACACATACTACCATGTATTTGACACACACACACGCATATATACTCTTTTGTTTATTGTTAAAGTCAAATTAACAGTGTAGCCTTGGCGAAATCTGTGATTATAGAAGTATAGTCTTTGACATTAATTATTATGGTCGAATTTCGACCACGGGCGACTACTAGTCTTAATAAATTGCCGAAGATATTTTTCTTTGTTTTTTTGAAAGATTTTAATCAAGAAACTGCTTAGAATATGTTTCTACATGCTTGTTTTAACTATTAAGCTTTCACAGTATACTCCTGAATTAGTATATTAATGTAATTATTTAATGTTAGTCTTTACGTTCTTTTGTATCTTTACCTACAAGTTACAACCTCTTTGTACTACATCGAATCGAATTCAATTCTGTATGAAGCCATAATATCTGTTTTTAAAATAAAACCTTACTAATTTTTTTTTTAGAACAAAACTGAGAGTTATTTAATTAGACGTATTTATCTAACCATTGAGTCGACACAGCTTTTTAAGGTTCCGTCACATAGTAGTAAAGCGGAGTCTCCACTTTGCGAACGAAATTTTCGTCGTCTCAAAAACTAAAAAAATATACCTATGAATGTTGTGTAGTTTTTGAGATATGAGGAGATAAGGTATTTCTATTACGTGATATGATCTGTATTTTGAACGCATCTTATAGTAAAACGCATTATTGCTTACCAATACAAACAGATACGGGAATATAGAGTTACAACATTTTAGACAAAACAATAGGTAATTATAGATTCATAGAAATAATGCTGTCAATATTATTTGTGACATTATGACATAATGGTTTAAACTACAAAGAAATGATTCACACATACAAGACACACTAACATTATTAATTAAATACGTTCAACAAACAAACTGTGCTGAGGAAACTGTTAAGTTAAAATGCAAAATTGAATTATTTATAGCAATTTAATGATAATTCATAAATTCCAAAGTCGTAACGTAATATGTGCGGTTTAATTAGTTTTTTGTTTACTTCGCGTAATATTTTTTTTTTTCACCTTTTTACGGTAAATGGGTCTGTGTGCTTCGGAATACGGAGGTCCATTATATAGAATACAGATATGCGAATAATACACTAATGTAGACCTCTAGATATAAGGAAACTTAATTTTTCAGGTGATAAAGCATGAGATAATAATATTGTTATTACGGTAGACATATAGGGGGCTCCATTAGTAACTCACAACGCCCAAAATGCTCAGTTAGCCGTTCCACAAGGCGACCGCGATCTTTGTTGTCGTGGCGAAAACGTCACTAATGACGTCATCATTTTCGATCACACGACGCCCACAACGACCCATGTCAAAAGGTGAGTCGAAGTGGGCGTTGACCACAGAGCATTAATTCTCTCTTGTCAATATGTTGACAAAGGCGTGATTTTCATATCCAATATTGAACCAATGATATTTGCGTAATGCGTATGTCATTATTGACATCAACGCTCCATAACTCGTTCCAGTAGCGTTTATGATTGTAACGTCCGCAAGCAAGTGGAACGGGAAAAATCGCGGTCGTGAGCGTGGTCGTTGTGAGTCCCTAATGGAACGTAGCCATATTTTTTCAGTTGTGTTAGATGTCAGAAAAGCTAAATCACTTGCCATATTTAAAAAATCTGTCAAAAACTATTACCTTAGTTTATAATAAAATATACATATTTCTGTTCTTCTTAACTTAGCTATTTAGTGTCCACATTGTACTGTTCTTCCTTTTTCGTTTTACTTCTTTTTAATTTAATTATACTTAGACATAAGTTGTTAAAAGTATCCTCTCAATCAGGTCGCCTGGAAGAGATCGCTTTTAGCGATAAGGCCGCATTTTCTTTTGCCGTTAAGTTATTGTAATTATTCATTCTGTAATTGTTTATTTGGTGAATAATAACGCGTTTTCTATTCTATTCTATTCTTTTGCTGTAGAAAATCCTAAAAAATGGTATAGGATCGGCTAAGATAGATGTAGTGGTCTAGTGGCTTAGGTAAGGTAAGGTGGCTAATAGCAATGACATCCGAAACCTGGCAGCAGCCATGCATCTTGTAAACAGTCTTTACATATTGTTACAATAGATATATAGAGGTACAAGTAAATACTGCGAGGAAACCTGCACGTCAAGGTTTCTGCTATTATGGGGAAGTTTGAACTTAGCTACGAAGACGGTTAGTTATGGATTGACGTTATAACTGCTAATATGAAGGAAGAAAGATCCATTGGCTAGATAGAGCTTTTAAATGCGAAGAAATTAAAATTCTTCGTGGAAATAAATTACGAGTATAAGTATCAGTTTGACATCAACTGGAATAGACCAGAATGAAGTGCCATGTTCATACTACTATACTTACTGTTGAATTGATGGATTAATCCATGATGATTATTATGATGATTAATGGCTCGTCTTAGTAATTACTTGTAAAGGAATCATTAAAATGATATATAAAGTTAAAAGATTTTTAAAATCTTAGGCGAGTTAGTTTTTGACAATAATATTATTGTCAATCACATTAAGCCAGATTATGGTATATAATAATAAAGAGGATTATATCCTTTACTCAAAACTGATCAGCTGTTTTACAACATAAATAATTGTTAGTCTTAAAATTTCCTGCAATATGTTATAATAATATTAACTATAGCTTTTTTTCAGAAACACGTCATTTTCATATACACACATTTATAACATTTACATTAAAAATAATTAATTAAAACTAATTACTAGAGTATTTCACCCGCGTCATTATTTAAAGATAATACCCCGAATAAAATGTTTTATTTACCTAGTATAAAATATAAAACAAAGTCGCTTTCCGTGTCTGTCTATCTGTCTGTATATGTGCTAACTCTTCCTAAACCACGCAATAGACTTTTAAGCGGGTTTTACCATTAGTTATATAATTTTTCACTGCAGGTAGATATAAATATAAAAAAAACCTAGTTAAGTTTATATGTGGGTCAAACGCAAGTACGGAAGATAAAGTGTTCAAGTTACATAAATTCCATATGTACCTACATTATTTGTTCGTGTATTTTTATTATTATATAAGATTTTTTTGTTGTTGTTGTTAGATTTGACAGTCTTTTGTATTTTAACAAATAAATTATTTTTTATTGCTCTCGTTGAAACGAAAATGTCTTCTACTGTAGACTGTTCGGATATTGAATACCTCAGTTAGGTAGACGTTGAAAAATAATCCAATAACAAAAAAATAAACTTTTTAATGATAGAAACATTTTTTATTGATTTTTTATTGCAGGAATTCAGCAGACAGGCAGACGGCCCACTTGATTGAAAGCGGTTACCATCGCCTATGGACATTTGCAACACCGAAGGTGCTAGAAATGCGCTGCTGCTCATTTAAGGGTCACTGGAACCTAGTCGCTAATGCCGGAACACAACTCAAGGTTGTTATGGCGACATACTTTAGACGAGGGGTGGTAGCCATCCAGGCGGGCAAATGCCCTACCACCTGGCTGTGGGTTGTTTTGTCGCCTCTTACGACAGGCCGCCCGACCGCAGGAAATTGTATTCTTTCGCCGTTCCTGCACGGATAAAAAACACGGATAAAATTAAACAACTTTTCATATAGCAAAACATTTTGTTCTAACATTTGCAGTCTTCTCCAGTAGACATGTAAAACTTTTTTGTATTTGACCCATGTGAGTAAAACAGAACTACATCATAGCATTTGAACTGCAGCTAAGACACAGTACTGGCTTAAAGAAGTTTCTTTTTTATTATTATAATCTATGCTACTGCATAGGTTCGCGTTTGACTATGATCTCGCTTGATGTTGAGCGGAGGTATGGTATAAGATGGAGTACCCTTGCCTAGAGGGTACTTATTCACACGGGCTTTGAAGACACCCCAAGTTGTAGGTTATATAAATTTCTCCAATGATTTTAATAATTCGCCACCAATAGCAACATTCAGAGCATACTAAACATTGTTTTTACCAAGAAAACTGCGCAGAAAGATACTTAAATATATTTTATAGTAAGTTGTGACGGCCATTTTAGAATCCCAATGAGTCAACAATTCCAAGCACGTATTTTACCGATGGCTGACCACATAGCCACTGTTACGTTATATGTTATGAGGAAGTACTAAATAGTTGCTTAGACAATGAGTACCCATCATTATGTGAATACGAAGGGAGGAAACTTTTAATTGACAGTTGAAATTTCATTTGAAAGATCTATAATTAATTTGTTTCCACAGACGAATACAGAATGTAGTTTTGATACCGGAATTTTGGTTTTACCTTAGTCATTTATCGCTAAAAGCCTTGGTATATAGTATTGTCAAAGTTTTCGCGATATACATAATAAAACTACGTTTTAACGGTTTTAAGCGCGGCAATATTATTTGATTTTTATTATTCTCACGTTTCGGCCACTTTTCAGTAGCCGTGATCACGGAAGACAGGTGTCAAGTGTCAACGAGTATTGTTAAAGTTTTATTGAACCTACCGCCAACTTGTTCATTTTATAAACATTATAAATTTTACATTTTAAAATTAACAAGTTGGCGGTAGGCTAAATAAAACTATTAAAACGTAGTTTTATGATCCTCAATATATATGAAATTGTATCATTATTTATTTTTTGTACATTTTAGTCGAATAAACAGTAGTATGTTTCTACGATGTTGTCCGTTTTATATGCCAATATTTATTTGTACAGAATGACTCTTTATATGGTAATCAATATATAAAAAATGATGAGAGACGCTGTGCAACGTTGTACTTAGGAAAACGGTGTTTAATTTGGACTTATTATCTCAAGTCTCAGTTTTAATGGTTGTTACATATGTGATAGGGATAGAATTATCAAGATATTTCCAGCATATCATCAGGCTTGGTTTCAGGTTCAATAAATTATAAATACTTTTAATGTTTTCTTTATGGCTTACATTAATAGTAGCTATAAAGACTATAAAGTAAAACGTTAGATAGCAAGATTCTATCAAATAATTATTACATAATAGATTTGTGGGATATAGCATGGAAAATACCAAAGCTTAAAGAAAGTAAATTACATAATACAGAAAAAGCTATTGAACAATGCGATTTATTACAAAATTTCGTGACTCGCGTAATCTATGAATTGGTTTTTTCAATCCATAGATAATCTATCTTTTAATCATGCAACACGCATAGAGCACATTTATGTCGTGCATGTTCCCTTGTCTATGACATGAAATAGTCTATGACATATTGGGGACATACACAATGCAACAAACGGTCGTGTTGTTGTACTATGTTGCGCCTATTTAAAGCTTCAATGAATCATAATTACTAAGACAGTCTATTGTCCCTAAATCTATGATATTTAAAACTAAATAAATAACTTTATCCGTGCAGGAACGAAAAAGAATACAATTTCCTGGTGGGTGGCCTGTGTTAAGTGGCAAAAAAATAACTTACAGCTAAGTGGTAGGGTTTTGGCCGTCTTGATGTCTACCACTCTTCGTCTAGAGTATACCAACACAACAACCTTGAGTTGTGTTCCGGCATTAGTGGCCAGGTTCCAATCTCCCTTTAGAGAGGGGCAGCACTTTGGCAGCACCTTTGGTGTTACAAATAGCCATAGGCGATGGTACCCGCTTTCCATCAGGTGGCCCATCTACATGTCTGCTGAACTCATGTAATAAAAAAATAATACTTTTAAATTAATGTTGCCATGAGCCTCTACCAAAATTTATCGAAACGACTCATTGACTCTTCGGGTGATCAGAGGGCTGGTGCTTACCTCGGCCAACGGATCAGTATGGCGATCCAGCGAGGAAACGTAGCCAGCCTTCTGGGCACCTTACCCATAGAAGACGGTGATCTGGGCTCAGTATTCTACTTATAGTCTTGAGGGACTATGAGTAGAATACAATACAAATAAGTTAAGTTTTCTTGCATTGTATTCGATTATATGTAAATTATATCAAATATTGTTTTTATTGTTAAAAAAAAAATGTTATTAAGCTGTAATAGCTAATTTATTTTCATGTAAACTAATTAAAATATACGAAAACATTGCTATATTTGCAATTTTGTGTTCCTTCCTTCCTTTTAGACAACATCTATACTAATTTAATTGTCCTTTCTTCACGGCTTTGAAAATGTAGCCAACTGAAATTTGCTACATATTATATGTAGATAACATCCGTTAACGAACAAGACTTAATAATAATAATCGGCAGACAATAAGACACAGACATTGCATATTCCCAAATTAAGATAAGCAAGTTACGCTTGTGTTATGGGTAATATACAAAGGACTGCTCTGGGGCCGATACCAGACACCCAGACCATAGTAAATAACGGAAAGTTTGTTTACGTAATTCACCATGCCAGGAATTAAACCCGTAGCCTGTGCGTAGTGAGGTCGCCCGGCAAAGGCTTATCTCGCTCAACCACAGAGGCCATCAACTCACTTGTAGGATACTCTTTATTTCGGAAAATGGCATAGTATCGTATCGAAGTTTTCGCGAGCAAAACACGTCGTTTCAATACAACATAGAGTATGATAGAGATAAAACGGAAATTTTCTGTAATGCGCTCGACTATTTATCTTGAATGGAGTGAGACTTCTCACAAATAACAATATATACAAAAAGAAGTTTTAGAATTTACCACCTCGACCGTAGAAAGTCTATTATTACATCTTTGGCGCCTTCATACTATATTGTAATCAATAAACGACACTTCTCCTGTTGTGAATGGCTATCATGTCATTATTTACGTATTAGCAGAAAAGGTACATGGGAAAGGAAATAACGATTTAAAAGAAAATAATAAAGACACTACTATATAAAATTGGTAACATAGTCCGCCTTCTGGCCAGTTTACCCACAGAAGACGATGATCAAGGCTCGGTACTTTACTTTTTAGTCTGGACTTTTGAGGCATTATATTTATATAGAATACAGTGAGGGATTATTAATATTTATTTTAATTTACATTTATAGGTGAACCCTTTCATTTTCAGTTTTTAAATATCTGTGAAAGATAGTTTTTATTAATGTATTTATTAGTAACGGTTTCGGTAAACGTTGTCCTGTCCTGAAAAAAATAAAAATCTCGAACCCGATTCCAGCGCCACCTACCGGGTCTAATTGTAAATCTAAACCATCCCCGGACCCATTCCAACACTAACTTGTTTTATACCTTGGGTTACATTATTCAAGTTTTAGTAGGGACCACTCATTTTTTGTAGTAATAAATAAATAATAAATTGAAATCGGTCCAGTAGTTTTTGAGTTTATTCAAAAATACAAATCTTTCCTCTTTATAATATTAGTAAAGATTAGTCGATAGTTTGCTATCATTATAATTTTAAACTTATCATAATACTTATGGATAACTTCAGTTGTTACTATTTAATAATTAAATATAAGGTTCAGTATGATGATTTGTATGAATGTGGATCGTTTTGTATGATAATAAAAATTGTCTCAGATGACTTCACTGTTCACTGTAGAAATTAAAGTCACAAGTATACTGTGGTCAATGTAATCTCAGATATTGTACTGAGAATCTGTCAGTAAAATTACTTTGGTTAAAAAGATGATATTGATTTTTGAAAAAAAAAACCTTTCGAAGTGCCACGTTGGGTTTTTGGAGGAAAGGGTGATGGTTTGCTGTAGTTCTATTTTCTAAAAATGTTTAATACTTATTAATTAAAAGTGAATTAATGTTGTAGGATATTGATTGATTTTAACGAGCACCTTTGGTAGTGTGATACGTTTCTTAGCTGCCCCAAGAACTGTCCCGTTTCGCATCAGTTAAAAATCAACAATTAACAACAATTAGGCACATATTATCACGCCTGTTATCCACAGGGGTAGGCAGAGATGATGGATCTCCACTTGCTACCATCTTGACTTAATCTTTTGCTTTGTCTACTTTCAATAATTTGGCTACGGCCTTTTTTTGAAGATAATTTGAAATCTTCAATTATGGATACTTCACATTGGCTAGATACATAACTCGCACAGAAACATATTTAAAAAGAATGTGAAGGCACATACGACACGTAGTACAGCATAGCCTACTTACTCTCCTCATGTATGGGAGTGCTTCACAATAACTGTCCTACCAACACACACAATGACACTGTTGTGTATGACTGGTATTGTATATTGTATGTTATCCGGTTTACTTTATAATCGTCAACTGTCAATCAAAATTGCAATTCGTTTGAATGTTAAGCTTGAAAAGTTTCATCACCACTAGACCGCAACAACCTTGGCAGAGGTCGTGCCTTAATCATACATACATACATACATACATACATAACTTCACGCCAGTTCCCTCGCGGGGTAGGCACGAACAACAGAGTGCCATTTAGGCTTATTCTTACACACCTCACTTGCCTCTTTGACATTCATAACTCTTGTCATGCAAGCTCGTCTGTTCTTAAGGCTCCTGACATCACCTTCTGCTAGTACACGATCAATTTGATCATGGAAGGTGTGTCGTGGCCTTCCACGACTTCTGCATCCATCCACTTTTGCATTGTATATCTGTTTAGTCATTCTTTCATCATGCATTCTTTCCACATGCCCGAACCACCGGAGCATTCCTTTCCTTACCTTCACCCCGACACTCTCTTTCAGACCAACTCTCTTTCTTACTTCGGTATTACGAACGCGGTCCGCGAGCGTCACTCCGCAGATTTTGCGCAGTGCTCGCATCTCGACCGCGTTTACTCTACTTTCATGCTCTTTCTTCCATACCCAACTCTCGCTTCCATACGTGAGCGTAGGTGCCTTAATCATCATACGTATATTCAATATCATTATTTAATTCCTAGACTTTGATTTAGGCTATAGATATATGGAAAATTTAAACTATTTTTCAGTTCAAACTTCATGCCTTTTGCATATTTAGTTACAGGAAGCTACCCAACAATTGTTTTTGTATGATATCCCATTTATTGTGCAGTAAGCTGTTTATAATAAAGAGTTGTGTAAAGTTAAGTTTAATCTGGACTAGTTTACACACCAGTTTCAAGTGTAAACTATAACTAAACTAATGGTAGGTGGTGGGTGGGGTATTTGCCCGTCTGATTGGCTACCACCTCTGGTCTAGAGTATACCGCCATAATAACCTTGAGTTGTGTTCCGGCATTAGTGGCCAGGTTCCAGTCTCCCTTTAAAGAACGGCAGCATATTGCCAGCACCTTTAGTGTTACAAATGTCCATAGGCGATGGTAACCGCTTACCATCAGGTGGGCCCTCTGCATGTTTCCTAAACTCACCCAAAAAAATGAAAAGATATAGCACCCTTTCAAATAATATTTTTAGAAAGTAATATTTTAGGGAATTTTGGCAAGGAATGTATTGTATCTTAGGAAAGGACATTGGCTACTTATCTTACATGGAGTAAAATAGGGGATGAAAATTTGTAAGGGCAACTCATAATTTCTCAAGTTTCGAATATGAAAATTCATAATTAGGCTTTGGAAGAAAACATTTTTGATATTCTTAACACGTCGAATTATAAAACTCGTCACAAAAATACCAGACAGATAAAAAATCTTCTAAGTACTGCTCTGTTATTTATAAGGTTATATTATAACAAGTCGAACAGTCTTTATCGCAATAACGTATGATATCCGCAACCCATATCTAATTCATTCATATCGCGACACTCCATCGATTAAACCTGTTTCTTCACAGCAAATGAGTAAAGCAAATATATAGTGACTCAGATCACAACAATCTTGAACCCTAGTTCCGTAAGACAAACCTTCTCGGAACAATGTCCGACATAATCGAAACAACTGAGATCGACTTATGAATGAAACGACTCACGCGTGAGTCATCGTGAAATTTACGCTGACCGAGATTTTGGTTTTTTTTAAATCAATAGCATCGTAAAAGTTTTTGGAATTCGCTAATGACGCATCTTAGTGAAATGAAACTTGACTTTCTGCTTTTTGAACCGTTGTTTATTTATTCAGTATATAATTTATGGCAACAATGTTATAGTCATTAATTCTAGATTGTAATTAATTAGCTTAAGAGGCAAAATTAATCGCACGAGTTATATCTCCACGTCAATCGGGCAAAACATGTGTACAAATAATTTACAAGACCTTTTTAAATTGTGTTATTAGTAAATAAATGAATTTCAACAGCAAATTGATTATCATCCAGACTCAGAATGACCTAATCTCACTTAACCTTCAGAACACAATATAAAATAAAAGACAGAAAATGAAAAACCTCCGACATACTATCTTGATCGTCAGAAATAAGATATATTAATAAGGTTCTTTAAAAAGGTTATTAAATACAAGCTTTTGAGATCCTGGATATCATGTAGCCGCAGAGTGCTAGCCAAGACGAGTAAAACGAGCCCAAACACGACGGGTCTATCTTGTTTAGTACAGGAGTTCCTATGGCCACCTTCCGACTCCATCATCAGATCAGCTCCATGATACCATATTATTGCATTGTCACGCGATATACATATGCGTGCAAAATTTCAGCTCAATCGGAAACCGGGAATATGGTCAAATTTAACTTGCAAGATTCCACCCGAACTTACATACATATACATAGGTACATTCATTGCAAGTTAAATAAAAGCTTGTAAAAAAATCAGAACCATTATTAAAGAATCTAAGAAGAAGAAGAAACCTTAAACATAGAGAACTGAATAACTCATTTCACTCAATTCTTAAGAACTATTTCCTGCATGAATTAGTGGCGAAGTAAGGATTTAATTGAAAATTATTTTAAAATGTTGTTATTATTGATTGAAAACTTCATCACTAATTTTACTTTACACTGTTACATATATATATATATATATATTTATAATACGTATATTATAATTCTAGAAAAAATAAAAAAAGTTGAAAATGTTTAAAAATTATTTGTTGTGGAAAACTCAAATGTTTAATAATGTATGATATTTCATGTTGCGGGTTTATAAGGGGTTAGCTTTGTGTGGTGCCTCTTTTTTTGAAAATTATCAAAACAATTTTTTAAGAATAATTAGCACTAGATCACAAATTTGGACGAGGCCTAATTTAAGTAACTTCGATTTAAAGATTTACGGTGTCATTCATAGATTGTTAGAGTAAGTTTGAAGAACCATAAAGAAACGCTCAAATTTATTTTAATTTTCTATGAATAACACCGTTAAACACTTATCTGAGTGCGGTAGTGTGGCCATTAAACAAGAAGATTTACATAACTTGGTAATAATCTTTAAAATTCCCAGAGCATCTATACTTATAATTAATATTTGCAATTACAACTACTACCTTAAGCTCCCAGGTTTTTTTTTTTAATTCTTTAACATATAAATGCTGTACGTTTAAAATATAGCATTCCAAGAAGAATTTTAATGGATGCTATCATTCCGGGACATTATACAGAATTTTAAAATATTTCTCAAACATATAACTTTTGTAAAAGCATTCCATTAGTGATAAATTTGGTGCCCGAAGCCGGCTATTACAATTTTTGACCGACAAAACCAGATCTACCAAAGCCTTGCAAAATATTGTAAGAACTTAGATTTTAATTGATGGTGAACATTAAAGTTTTTTTTATTTTTATTCATTCATTCGCTTGTAATATCTCTAATTAAAATGGTCCTATAATTTGGTCAAAAAATAACAATGTTATTCAACAATTATTCAAGAAACCAAGCAGTCTTTCAGTTTTAGTACTTGTAATAATGGGAGTAGTAGGTAGAATACATTACAACTAAGTTTTCTTGAATATATTTATAATATTATAAAATTCTGTACCAATGTAAACCAGCTTCAATAAACTATTTTAAAAATTAACTGGAATAGACTATATAAACGACGGAGAACATGATGCATTTTTTTTAGATTTCTTGTCTGTTTGTTCTCGATTCACGTAAAAATTACTGGGCCGATTTCGATGCGGTTTTCGCTAATCGACAGCAAACTCTTAGACTTAAAATTTGCGTGATTTTTTATCCCGGGAATCCCGCGGGAGTTTTTCTGAGAATGATTTTAAATGACCATATCTAAAAAAAAATCCAATGTGATTTTTGCACTGATCGATACTAAATTTAATATAATAAAATGTTTGATATTTTTTATTCCAGAAATCCCGCGGGATTTTTTCCGGGAGCGGTTTGTAGTTGTTTGGGTGCATAAAAATAGCTTATTCCAACACAGTTTTCACAAAAAAGCTAGCTTACGTTTATTTTTTATATGCTGCGGTACTTTGTGTTTGTGTGGGAATTTCAAGTCAAGCTTGGACGAAGTCGCGGGCGTATCCTACTTAGTTTACAATATCTTAGTTTAACCCCTCAAACGAATAATTGTTCGTTTGAGTATAACTCTAAGCAATGACAACATAAAAAAGTCATAAAATACGCATTACGTAAATATTTCTTTCACATTTTAAGGTACTCGGTAACTGATCACTTTCTAATGATTCTATGTTGAGGATTCCCACGTGTAAAACAAAATAAAAAATAATGACTTTTATGTTTTGATGATAATGCACTTTTTGATTACACTAATATAATAAATTTTCCTGGGTAATCTATTGATGACGTTTGAAACATTGTACCAAAGTAGTAATGTAATGTAATAGTAATGAACATCAATAAGTATTCTAAGACGTAACAGTAAAGAAAGCAAAAACTCACTTTTATTGGATAATGTCCTAATTCATAACAGTTATACAAGGTTTATAGGCTTGTTAACGGCTGGGAAGTCACCGCCTGCAGCTGTACAGTTACGTTGGTGACGCTTCTGTTAGGAATCTTACTGACTCCTTGAAGGAACATTTGCCCTATGTTAATCGTAGTCATTTGTATGAAATTAAAACGCAACTTTTTTTTTTAATGCAGGAGTTCAGCAGACAGGCAGACGGCCCACTTGATGGAAAGCGGTTACCATCGCATATGGACATTTGCAACACCAAAGGTACTACAAACGCGCTGCTGCTCTCTTAAGGGAAACTGGAGCCTGGTCACTAATGCCGGAAAACAATTCAAGGTTGTTATGGCGACATACTTTAGACCAGGGGTGGTAGCCATCCAGTCGGGCAAATGTCCTACCACCTGTCTGTGGGTTGTTAAGTCGCCTATTACGACAGGCCGCCCGGCCGCAGGAAATTGTATTCTTTCTCCGTTCCTGCACGGATAAAAGCAACTAACGATTTAACATCACGAAGTCAGGAAGATTTAACAAAAGAAAATGTAAAAATGTCATAATTGAAAGCTATATGTTATAAATACACATACTAAGCTTATTTCCAATAAACGGCAAAGATAATGAATCTCAACTTGCTAGGATCATGGCATATAGATACATTTTGCTTCTTCTTATTATCCGTGCAGGAACGGAGAAAGAATACTAATTCCTGCGGCCGGGCGGCCTGTCGTAAGAGGCGACAAAACAACCCACAGCCAGGTGGTGGGGCATTTGCCCGTCTGGATGGCTACCACCCCTGGTCTAGAGTATGCCGCCATAACAACCGTGAGTTGTGTTCCGGTATTAGAGGCCGGGTTCCAGTTTCCCTTTAGAGAGCGGCAGCACATTGGTATAATCTTTAGTGTTGCTAATGTTCATAGGCGACGGTAACCACTTTCCATCACAGTCGGGCTGTCAGATTGTCTGCTGTACTCCAGCAATAAAAAGAATTGCTTTTATTAATCTTTACAAATATTTGTATAAGCAGTTTTGAAATGCTTTTTACTTTTTGACCTTTACTCAGAATGTCTGCACTTCGGTCTATCTAGTCTAGACTATCACACACGTGTTGTGACAGTTTCCTTTCACAAACTCTCGCTACATTTTGATATTTTTTTTAAGTTACATAGTATTTATACGAAATTTGGTGTTTTGTTCAGCTAGGAAATAAAAAGCGTTAACCTAATTTCTATTATGCCGGCACACATCTTAAAGTTTACGTCTAAAACATTATTTGATTTGTTTGTATGGCGCATTTGGCAAATAAATGTTTTCTATGGTCGCGGATAACAATAAAATTCTAGAACTTTTATTATAATTAGTTGTGTTTAGTAATGTAATTACTAACCCAATGTTATACATTTTTTGTACATGGTATAGTCATGCTGGAATCATTGTTTTGATTACAGCTCTTAGGGCTCTCACAGAATATTGGCGTAAAATAGTAGATTTTTTTTACTAGTTGTTTACACACCAATACATCTATGTTCTGTTACCGTTTCCTAAATACTCTCAATGTTATAATTATACGTCCCTAAGATCTGTTATGTTACTTTTGTATACATAGTTTTAAGTTACAATCTAGGTTTAAACTATTTTAATCTATAGCTCTGTATTGTCAAGATTGTAATTTGTTGTGTGTACTAAATAAATGAAAAAAATACCGTAGCCTTGAGTTAATCCTGTTTCGAGCGATGAGTGAGAGTTCCGATGGCTTACTTCCCTCTTCTGCTATCCCATTTTCGCAACCCCACTTTTCCAATACCATCACTTCTATCCTATTCCTTTTGTCTGATCCCTCGTCTCTTTCCCCTAACCTATCCTATTTATCCCACTTTAAAGGCTGGCAACGCGTTGACTTTGCCTTTGGTGTTGCAAACGTCTATAGGCGACGATAACCGCTTTCCATGAGCCAGGCTGTCTGCCTGTTTGCCAGCTTCGTAGTAAAAAAAGTTTGTTAAGCAAAACTTCTAAGTTCCCGCCGAAGTCTCTCCTTTCTTATTTTTAGCCCTTGTTTATATTATGCCCATTTCCACTTCGCGTAGCAGGAAAGTGGCGAAGGGTGCGAGCAGCGCGAATTTAAAATTTGATATTTGAAAATTTGATACCCGCGCTGCCCACTTCACTCGCCAATTCTCTGTTAGCTGCCAAGGCAGTAGGGATATTACAAGAAGTTACATGTTCACTCATTATTCAAAAGACTTTAACATTCCATTTTCAAACCTTTGTCAAATGACAACCGTTGTGTTCTTTAAATATATCATGAAGGCCGTAGGTACATGGAATAACAATATGTATAAAAAATAATCCAGTAACTTCTTTGAACCGTATAAAAGCGAGTAACATTACTGTTAAGAATCTCAACATGCTGTACAAGAATGTAAGTTTCCGTTCACCGTCGGCTTTAACGTTTTTCCTCAACGCAATATGGATGCAACATGCAGTTAAATCCGGCCTATACTTTCAACATCGTCTATTTTATAAATGTCGTGTATGATTGAAGATCATTTTACAGTTTTATATGAGCTAGAACTTTTTATGTAGCTTTGTTCGCGGACATTTCGGGTATATGTACGCCCTTATTGGAAATATGGATACAACTGTATTGCCTCCTCGGATCGTAAGTGCTGTCACATCCTTATTTAATTTAAATTTCAAATACAGGCCACAAATGTTTGAAACGGTTTTGAATAAAGAACTTTTGCGCCATCTTGAAATAAAAAAGAAATTGATTTTGTTTCTTTAAAAAAAATCGGAGGTTTATATTCAAAATTCAAGGAGGATTCGAATAACTTTAATATAATTTTAAACTAATTATATGCATTTATTTAATACAGTATTTGTGACAGAACGTACATACACGAGTGTACATTTTACGATAATTGGTTTATTTGCAGCAGTCTTATTCATATTGAGTTAGAGTAAGTTTATAGGCTTCTTTATGTTTCTTATTTATCAAATTGACTCTAAATCAATACGAAGAAGACTCTATGACTAAAAAACAAGGAAGAAATTAAAATAAAAATAAAAAGTCACTTTCACATTCATATATTTCTATGAATACAAAGATTTAAATGTTTACAGAAAACGACAAGACTTTGGATTATTACTAGTAAAGTAAAGACAAGAGATTACGCGTCTGAAGTTGCGGGACATTCCTAATATAACAATTAACCAAGATTTCATATACCCATGTCATTAAGAATATTAGCGTAAATTTGTCTTTTATGCAAGTAATATTTTTTCTAAAAGTGTATTTTAAAACGAAGTTTATTGTATTTCAATATTCACTGCTTTGCAAACGTACCGATTTTCATGGAAGTTAGTAACTTATTTATAACGTGAATAAAATTGAATCCCAGAAGAATGATTCGGTGTAAAGAGCAAGTGAAGCCACGTAACAGGCATAGTACAATATTAAAGAGCTATTATGAACTATGCGTGATGTTTTACAGTATTTAAATGTAATATTCAGACAAATAATTGTGACCGAGACAAATCAACGTAACTGCTTTTACATGGTCACTACGTAAATTTGAAATCCAGTACATTCACATAGTAAAAACATGCAATAACATTTTGTTGGTTCGTTACATAGGCAAATTGTTATGCTGTATTTATGTCTTTATTCTAGAACTGTAATCAGAATTGAATTAAAGTACAAATAAAAAATCATTATAATTTAAACTATTTACGGTCTTATTCATATTGAGTTAGATTAAGGTTGTACGCTTCTTTGTAGGTCTCAAAGAAATCTAACAAACAAACAAACTTACTCTAACTAAATATTAATAAGACAGTAATAGTAATATAAAACATGGCACAATTGACACTATAGATATATAGTCGTATATATTATCATAGCGTCAGCATTAATAGTATAAATAATAAACAAGTTAGTAATAACACTATGCATGCTAAGAAAAAATATAAATTGTTACATATACTTAGTCTGGCCATAAATACTGTTACAATTAAAAAGAAACAAAATATTACATTTGAATTTGGAATCTGTCATTTTTATATGATTGTTCATTGTGTTTTCTCATTTTGGCGCCAATACATTATAAAACATGTTGCGATATTAAAATGGAGTGGGACGATAAAGAGAACTGTAAAACTTATAAATGTTATTTGCAATAGAAAAAAAATCTTTGTTACAATATTTATGGCAAGACTAGGTATAAGGATAGGATATGACATGTAGTCGACCTGCGTTTCGATAAATAAATAAAAACTAAATAGATAAAGATGCTAATGTAAAAAATCAGAATATTCCAAATTATTATACAGCATCAGTAAAAATATTCTAGATCCATAGTTCCCTCTTTTCTATGAAAGAGGTTAAATTGAGAAAAAAAAATTAAGAGCGTTAAATGTCATGCGGTCGTATGACATCTCGTACATTCAATAACAGTTTTAAATTCGACGGATTATTGTCTCATAACAAACGGATTGCGGTCTTGAACGGAACTTTCTTTAATATTTGTAAGAGAAAAAAAATATTTTGTGGATTCTGTGGCCATTTTAGTTAAAACTTTTTTTTTTATTATTATAAATAGGTTTGCGTTTGACCACGAAACTGAGCTCTTATGTAATCACTATGTTCGTCCATACGCTTGACCATCTTTTTATATTATATTTATATATCTCGGAAATTACCGGGTTTATGTAAATTAAATTTATTAGTAATATGTAATCTGTCGTGTCGTGGTAGCGTAATGGCTAGCGCACGCGTCCCACACTCAAAAGGCGCGGGTTCGATCCTGGCCGGAACGCATGCACCACCTAGTCAGTTTTCTGATCTTATGTGCATATTGTTACAATTACCATGTGCTAACAACGGTGAAGGAAAACATTGTGATGCAACTTGCACAACGAGATAGCCGATGTGCCAAACCTGCCAAACCGCCTTGCACAAGCGTGGCGGGTATACTGTCCGTTCTCCCTATAATGGGAGGCTCGAGCCCAGCAGTGGAACATTTATGGTCTGATATTATATTTATATTATATATGTAATCTGTAAGCAGCAATACAATGCTGAAGTGAAACTGAAAAAATGGAGTGTCATCGTCATACATAAAATTGAGGGTTGAAATATTTATCGAGCTCAAATTTGATCTAAGTCTTATATGGTATCGTTGGTCAGATCTTGAAAAACCATAATAATATTCCATCACAATCTTTCTATTTAATAGGTGAGATGAGATGTTAGATCCAAAAGTCAGAAAAATTGTGTCACCTATTTCAACTTTGGAAGAAGGAAGACGAAATTTCTGAAAAAAAAATTGGTAGAGCTTAAAAATACTTAAAAAAAGAATATTGGTTGCAACAAGATCTGTGAGAAGTTGGTTTTGAGATTAAATGCTTATTTTAACGTGGCTAAAATCACATATCGATGACATAATTATATACATATGATTTATATCGCGTCAGCAGGTCTGCATACTCGAATATTCGAAGTATTCAACGTATGATGACATTGCAAAGAAAACTTGGAAAGGTGGTTGAGACGTAATCGATTTGCAATTCAAATAATGCGCAACTTGATTGTTTATCTCTTAAGTTTGTTTAACATTGAAATTCCATAAACGTAGCGTGTTGTCGTGTGAATCCAACCAACAACCGTTCTGCTGTTTAGCCAGAAACTCGGACGAACAACCTCTTTCGAATTATTGGGTACCTTTAGTGATATAGCAATTTTATATTTCGATAATATTTAAATAGACTAATCACGTGTTTATCTATTTCTCTTTATTAAGCTCAGACGTTACAACTACTTTGCAACAGTATCTTTCTTTCCTTATCATTTTATCTGTGCAGGACGGAAAAAGAAAACAATTTCCTGCGGCCGGGTGGCCTGTCGTAAGAGGTGGCAAAACAACCCATAGCCAGGTGGTAAGGGTATTTGCCCATCTGAATGGTTACCACCCCTGGTTTAGGGTATGCCACCAAACAACCTTGAGTTGTTTTCCGACATTAGTGGCCAGGTTCCAGTCTCTCTTTAGAGAGCCGCAGCACATTGGTCTAACAAATGTCCATAGACGATGGTAACCGCTTTCCATGAGGTGGGCCGTCTGCCTATCTGCTGAACTCATCCATGAAAAGAATATATATATATATATATATATATATATATATATATATATATATATACACACATATATATATATATATATATATATATATATATACACACACACACATATATATATATATATTATAACATAGGTAATGAAAGTTAAACCTTATTAATCAGGCGTTCTAGTTAATGAAATTACGTAACTTTTAACTAAAGAATTTGTACATACCAGTCCACTCAGAAAGTATTGCGAAAAAAAGTTTTTAAGTATGAGAGACTGGCCAGTTTAATCTATTTTCAAAATATGATAATTTATAACAAAAAATAGGTACGTTCCAATTTCAAAATTTCCCTCCACATTTCGAGCTATGATTTTTTACGATTTCAAGTGTCGCCTGAAACCGAACGAATCGTACAATAGACTTCAAATGACATTCATGGATGAAGGCCCTTCTAAGGTAACCGTGTATCGTTGGTACAATGAATTCAAGCGCGGTCGACTAACTGTGGGGGATGAAGAAAAAGTGGTTTTTTTTTTTTTTTTTTTTTTTTATTGTATATAATGATATAATGTTATAAAATAGGTTATAAATAGAGATTATTACTCTAGTAGTTATCACGATTTTAGGTGCTTTAGGTGTCAATATTTTTGATTGTTGGTAACCCTGCGCATCAAGTTACCGTGAACGGAGAATAAGTCTAAATACGCACCTTTCAGATTATAAAAGCAGTCTACCAAACACATAATTCTGTTGACATTATAATAAAAGAGGGCGTGACTCCTCTCACTACAATATACACAAAAGACTTCATTATAGCACTAGCTGAATTCAATTAAACGTGTTATTATAATTGAATCATGAATATTGTAATCATGGGATTGTATGTTAAATACGAGGCGAGTACAAATTGATTTAATACATGCATTACTCATAAAACATGATGACAATACTGATTTACTTTACAGGAGTGTTACTCGGGCTAGTAACCTTCAAAGCGGAGTTTCTACATCTCACTCTCCTTAGTTTGACCTTGTTATGGTTTGGTAAGTATTGGTATTAATAGAAAATTGATACTACTTGTATGGAGTTTTCTTAAATTTTAAACATATTAAAGCGTTAATGCGTAATAAGATAAAGGCACGAACTTTAAGACAAATATTTATGGACAAATTAACTTTTTTCTGAATTGTGCAGCAATAGATAGAATGTAGAATTAAAGCAAAAATTATGTAAGGTTATGAGGTAATTTGAAACGTAAATTATTTGAGCTTTTACTTGAATCTAATGCATGTTGGCAACACTATTCCCACATTTTTACATTTTTAGTGTATCAATCAGATTTGTGATTAATTAAGAATTTTTTGGCGAAAACTTGTAAGGTGATGATTTGTTGTGGAGTTAGATTAGAAAAAAATTAAGTTTCAAGCTTTTTAATCATAATTGTTTGTAATAGAAAACAAGTCTTATGTGTTCCGGATGGTCAGAGATAAAGCCATCTCAGAAATGGCCACCCGCGTAACGTAAACATTATAGAAACCTGAATAAGATTTATGCGAAATATGATATACTACATCCGCCAGATAAAGAGATAAATTCGCCAAGCTTAATGTGGTTTGATAAAGTTTAAAATGTGATATTCGTCGTATAAATGCCTTTTAAATATTTCTCCTGTATACCTTGTTGTTTTAGGAGGCAATATTTTTTAACTCATTACGCTGATATTCGAAAGATTTTTATTTTATTTATTTGGTTTACGAACAATCACTTGCATTAATGCCAAGGATGTACATCTTAATATATATAAATTACGTGTCACGTTGTTTGTCCGCGATGGACTCCTAAACTACTTGACCGATTTTAATCAAATTTGCACACCTTGTACAGTTTGATCCGACTTGAAAGATAGGATAGCTTAAATTTGGACCCGGTAGGTGGCGCTGGAATCAGGTTCTAAATTTTATTCCTTCAGGGCAGGACAACGTCTGCCGGGACAGCTAGTAGCTTTATAAAAAAAGACATGACAAATGCAATAATCACTTATAGGCACACTACATGCAATTTGATATTTTGTAGTTTGAAAAAATTATAATATAATTAATTTAAAGAAAAAAACTTATAAGGCTGTAATAGCTATTAAGTTTCAAACATATAAAAAAAAAGTTAATTGGTAATGTGAGATGCAATAATTTTACGAAATTTGTAATATGAATTTGCATGTAGATCAGTAATATCACTATAAAGTTTACATAGTCTAGGTATGGGAGAGTTGGCACCAAGAACGGTGCGACGTAAAGGCGGACACAGGGGTGTGATAGGTGTTCTAGGGCATCTAGTCGGTACTTTAAAACTAAAGCTATTAAGCAAATCGGGACAGTCAAAAATTGCATATTTAAAATATCCCTGTGTTTGTTCAAAGAAAATATTTTAAAATGCAGCAGCCTATCCTTTTATATGAACCATTTCTCCAAATCAAGGTGGTTTAAAAAGAGTTGTAATCTTTAACTAACGATGTCCACCATAACCTAATGAGTGTACTAAGATCCAACTAATATTCTACATATTGTTTAAACAAACATCTTGGAGGGGATGAAAAATATATTTATTACTAAAATGGCTTTTTAAGCGTTATTTTACTTACAAATAATGTTATAAACCAAGTAAGTAGTAATATCTATAATTCGTCGTGCTATGTTTTTATTACGCCAGCGTGCAAACCTTCCAAATATGGCGGAAATCCAAGACCGTGTGCAGCCGAAGATTGTTTTATTATTCATCACAATTGTATCTCACCGACGTTATTCGTAGAAAATCTCTTCATGATGACATGCGGCGAATTTCATGATAATAGAACTTGATATCCATGCTATAAGCTAATAAGATTTGTCACGGTGGTCCAAAAGTTTCTAAATACTCTGTCCACGACTTTCTTCAGGTTATGAAGGGTAGAAGTACTTCAGGTTGAATGAATCATACAAATCGTTTGCCAAAAATAGAATCCCTATAAAATCTTTATGTCACAGATGTCAGTTTGTCTATACCATCTGTGTACAGTAGATGTTATTGAATACTGTCAGGGAATAACGTTCAGGGCATGGAGAAAGTCCAGAGAAATGATCTCTTGAGTACTTTTGCAGCTATTTTCTTGTTGCATGACTATGAAGTATTTTCGGTTATATTTTTAGGGTCCTTTAGCCAAATCGCAAAAACAGTGAGTGTCATTCACAGTTGTTGTTGCAGGTGAAAAGTATTCCAGAATAGAAGATGCTTATTTATTCCAGATGTGGAATAATAAGACACCAACAAATGGGTTTTCACAATAGGGTAGTTGACAGTAAAATGAACTGAAATGCTTTTTATCATCTTACAAAACCCCGAAGGCACCTAGATCTGTAACGAGTCAAGTAGCGTATTAATTATAGTTTAAACACTATTAAAAATTATTTCTATAATGGTATTTTATTGGCCGCTTTTTTATATAAACATTGTTTCAGACTTCATTGTGATTTGTATATGATCGGTATGGCGATCCAGCGAGGTAAAATAGCAGCCTTCTATGAACCTTACCCATGGACTTCGATGACCTAGGCTCAGTATTCTACTTATAGTCGTAAGGGATTATAGGTAGAACAGAATATGAGTTAAGTTTCGTTCACTGTAGTAATTTATAGTTGTAATGTATTTTCAAATTTCTTTGTGCCAATTAATAAATTAAAAATTGGGATATGTGTCAACTACCCCATTAAAATGGACATCTATTATAGTTCTTTTGAATCTGGCAGCTTTATTACATTTTTATGGTTAGGGATGTGACGCGGACTAGTGACGTGAAGACGTATAATAAAAAAATAATAATATCAGCCTATAAATGTCCCACTGCTAGGCTCGGGCCTCCCATTATAGGGGGAACGGACAGTATACCCGCCACAATTGTCCAAGGCGGCTTGGCAGGTTTGACACATCGGTTATCTCGATGTGCAGGTTGCATCACGATGTTTTCCTTCACCGTTGTTAGCACGTTGTAAATGTAACAATATGCACATTAGATCAAAAAACTGACTAAGTGGTGCATGCGTTCCGGTCCGGATCGAACCCGCACCCTTTGAGTTTGAGACGCGTGCGCTAGCCATTACGCTACCATGATCTGGTAGCGTAATGGTGTCATGAAAGACTTGTCGCCACATATTTATAAGCAATCTATAAAATTGCTCACCTTAAAGTACGCAAACAACTTCCCATTAATTATATTATAGCGTCATAGAGTTCTAGATTAAGCCCTACAAGGATTAATGAGAAGGGTCGCTAATACGGTTCGGTGTAAAGGAAGCCATGAACAGTCGGTCAGACAACGGTTGGCCGACAAATTGAAAGAGGCACCATAAAATGTATACTGACCATAGATAAACAGGAAATGAAATGCTGCATTCATTACGTTTTATTTATCCGTGCTATTTTTTGGCAGAAACTATGAAAGTATAATATTCATATTAAATTATTGAAATTAGTATTCATTTAGTCAGATGATTACATTAAAAATTATATAATGCTTGTGATTCGTATGCAGCCATAGAATTTTGAGGTGAAACGACTTAACAACTATAGGCAGTTTTAAGATCAGAATAAGTAAAACCTTAATCTGAGGTTATAAGCCTATACGAAAAAAAAATCGCCGTGTTTTAATCGTCTTCTAAACTTTGTGGTTTTATTCATATTAAGTTATAGTAAGTTTGTAGGCTTCTTTAAGGAAGTCTACAGAGTACGTTATTATGGTACGCTAACGTTTATCCCAGTTTAGTGTTTATTTTTTTACTGTTCAAATGTTTAATGATGTATTACTTACCTTACTTACTAACTTACTTAGTTAATATTTTGTATTTATAATTTATAATCAGCGATTCAGTAGAAGACACAAAGAATTTAAAATAACTAAAATGATAGAGAAAATAAATCTACGATTGTGTCTTTCCTTACATTCAATGAATATTTGAGTATAGATCAAGGGGAGCCGTGTGAAGTGGATATAGTATTTAATTTATTTTCATTTTTTAAATTAATTTGAGTGATATTTTAGAAACAAGTCTGATTACGACGATCACCTACCTCTACATTAGAACAGGTTTCAAATCTTATTAATATACGACAGCCGACCAAGTATTAGAATATTGCGTAACTAATGTTTTGTTTATATGCTGTTTACTGATTGAGATGAAATTAAAATGCTAAGCCGATATTAAACGGTTTACTTATAGAACAAAATAGAATAGAATATACTTTATTGCATAACATTAAGATACTGTTCAAGAGGCATAAGTACAGAAAACAATAGGCGGTTTGATCACTAAAAGCAACTTCTTCCAGACAACCTTAGGAGGGATTAGAAAAGTTTGTGGGGCATGGGTTTCGCAATATGACTAAGATATAGAAGTAAAACAGAATGTATATTTTTAAATTAGAAGTCAAACATAAAAATAAGACAAACACAGACAGATATTTATGTCTTTCCATTTAGATGAATGAACCAAAATGATACATATAAATATAAAATTGAAACATTTAGGTTACGTTCCATTAAAGGCTCACAACGACCACGTTCACAGCCGCGATTTTTCCCGTTCCACTTGTTTGTCGGCGTTACAATGGTAAACCCAAGTGGAACGGTTATCCGATTCACCTCTTGACATGGGTCGCTGTGAGCGTTGTGTGATCGGAAATGGTGACGTCATTACGGACGTTTTCGCCACGACCACAACGACGGTGGGCGCCTTGTGGAACGGCTAACGGTGCATTTTGGGCGTTGTGAGCTAGTAGTGGGACGCCCTGTTAGTTTGAATACCATCGGGTATTTTTGTTCTTTGCCTTTCAACCAAATTCAATTTGATTGAGCAGTTTAATTAGGATTACGAATCGTTGGTCTGATTTATGAAAAGCATTTATTAAGATATATTTTACATACCTATATATCGCATCTCCAAATAAAAATAGTAAAAATATAAAAGTTAAAAACCTAACTTTACTTCTGTAGAAGGACAAGAACTGTTTAACAAGGTAAAAAAGTGAGAAAAGTTGCACCCGTGACTGAAATATTGAGGATATGGAGAAATGTAAACATCGTGTAGAAACCAGAAATTACACTTTCACATAAATACAGTAGATATCGTTGACAAGTTGTATCTAAAGCAAACACAACATTATCGGAACGAAGCGACCTGAAATATTTTATGAAAACTGGTTTATCTTATCAATATAATGCTAAGATTCCGATCGTGTTTTAGGGAAAAAATTATATAAAACTAAATACATTTCTAAATTTAGGAAACCTGCAAAGGTACTGGCTATTTCGAGGCATCATTATTTTATAATTACAACTTTAATATTGTCGGGTTGCTATCATAGATGATACACTATACATAAGAGTTGATATTGAACTGTTGTTGTGAAATATTATAATTATTTAATTAATATAAAATATGCATGGACAATCCAGCGCTGTCCACAATAATCGACTGACAAAATTATATTCATATTCCCAAGCAAAGCATAGCACGTTTGTGTTATGAGTTATAAATAAACAACAGACTACTCCGGGGTCAATCCCAGACTCCCAGACCAAACAACGGAAAGTTCATTTTAAGAAATTTACTATGTCAGAAATCAAACCTGAAGCCTCTACGTTCCCTTAGTGGAAGTTTGGAACGCAGAGAAATATGAAGTGAGAAACAGATTAATATCATCATAATAAATCACAAAAAAATTAAAAATAGCTATTTTTTTGTAATCAGTGAATCAACGAAACATTCTAGGCGCTGTAAGATAAGTATAAGATTTTATAATTAATACCAATCTCTTCCGTTGGCTTGCCGACACCAACATCATGCTGGTAACAACTCCCATGTTATAAACTTCCTAATGCGACAATAACCACTTTTCATCACGGAGACTTATTTACCTGCCATTATCTTACACACTCCACGTTTTCCATAAGCTGATATGAGACATATTAACCAAATTGAATTGACATATTAACCAATTTGGTTGAAAGTCTCAGAACTAAAAGAACCCGAAGGTATTTAATGACATTGAATAATTCAAGCTTATGGATCACTTTGGTGGATTCATCTAAATTGAAAAAAGTCTATAATTCCTTTTTGTACTATTGTTTATTTGAAATTTACCTATAGGTGTCCACTACCTATGAAAGTAAAGTAAAAGAATGTACGATATACACAAAACCCAGCTTTAGTAAAATTAAATTAAAAGAATATTGTGCAAATCTTTCATGTTCTAACGTTTGTACCGCTTCATTCCTCAGTTACGACGGTATTACCTTGCATCGCTAATCTAATTACTACTGAAGCCCTGTGTTATATAGGATTTATTACATTTTGTTCCCAATGGACATTCACTAACCCGCATCTTAGCAAAATGTATGCCTTCTAATGAAGTCTTGAACTTATGAACTATAGAAGAACCAGTACCTAATGACAGTCGTCCATTAAAAATCGTAGTTACTTTTAAGAACCTGCTAAATCCTATAAGATTAGTATCTTGTCGTTGGAGCCTCCTCCAATCTTCTGTATTATGGGCCAGTTGTTTTTTTTTCTTTGTACGACACGACACCCACATTTTTCTTTTATTTGATCCATGAATGCTCGCCTTGATCTTCCCTTCACTCTCGTGGCTTCCACTTTGCCTTCGATTAACTTGCATAAGAAGGTGTCGTGTCGTAGAAAATGGCCAAATATCTTCCCCTTTCTTTCCTCCACAGATTTTTAAATAGTGCGTTTCTCCTTTAACATATTCAGTACTTGTTTATTGGTCTTCTTTTCTTTCCAACTTATTCTCTTCATGCGTCTCGTCTACGATTAGTAGCACCATAATAAACGTAGATGAAGTAAAATATGTAAGTATATGAGTATATCAAGGTCGTAGCAAATGGAAATGCATCGTCCCTGCTTACACCTATCGGAAACAGGCGACACAATATGTATATAATATTACTATGTACTTATTTATATTATTATCAATAGAAATGCGTTCTTCTACGAAGGGAGCAGGTAATGAGTATTGAATGCGGCAATATTAGCGCAGGTTGGAAGTATTACCAGGTAAGAATTAGTTACTTAATTGCTTAAGCCGAAGCAATACCAAGTATTTTATTTATTCAAATACCCAAGGTAACGAGCATTGCCCATCTATACCCATAATAAAATCATAAATAGATTTAGTTAGTCTCTTTGTTGTGAGTTAATAGGCGTTTTTCTCAAAAACTAGCAGTCCTGTTTGTAAAGTTCTTTTTGTATATGTTAATCCGATTATCAGCTTAGCGTGAAAGTTATATGACTTCACGCCACGATCCAAAGGAGCGAGGCAGTAATATATTTTAAGAGAAACTGCGAGCACCATAATTCCTAACTGCATTATGAATCTGAAGTGAGTTTGGTTGTTTGTTTTGATTTCTTCATTAGGTAGGTACCTATATTTATAAAATAATTTTTATTAGTTTAAGTTAGTATACTAACTTAAACTAATAAAAATTAATTAAGCTGTAGCTTATCTGGCCCAATATGCATGCTCGTGTTGTTACAATTATCATGTAATGATATCTATCTATGCAGGAAGGGTGTAAAGAATACAATGTCCTGTGGCCGGGCAGCTTGTCATAAGAGGCGACAATACAACCCATAGGCAAGTGGTAGAGTATTTGCCCATGTGGATGACTGCCACCCCTGGTCTAGAGTATACCGCTATAACAACCTTGAGTTGTGTTTCGGCGTTAGTGGCCAGGTTCTAGTCTTCCTTAAGAGAGCAGCAGCGCATTTGTAGCACCTTTTGTGTTACAAATGTCCATAGGCGATGGTAACCGCTTTCCCTCAGGTAGTCAGTCTACCTGTCGACTGAACTCATGCAATAAAAAAAAATATTTGAAAGGAAAACATATCAACCTACTTTACTATTGTAAGCTGTGCCAGCAAAAATTCGTCCGCGTTGTTATGACGAGTGTAATACAGCATACCTTAAAAAAACTCCAATATTACTTTGCGCGTAAGTCAAGGCGACCCCTCAAGATTCATGCCGGGAATTCTAACAGCATGTATTATCATAATCTTTATAAGTATCTGTTATTGTTCAGTTTTTTAAACTAATCTAAGAGGCCCTTGTATTTTGAAATCGAAATGTACGCGGCGCTTGAATGAATATTTAACTAATTCCAGGAGGTGTAGTTGAATTAAAATTAGCACACAGAAAGCTTAAAGCGGTCGCTTTTGGAGAATCCCTTATTGAATTTAACACGGGATCGTACCCATACTATGCGTGACCCATTCAAGGGGCAGGGAGGTCTTCAAAATACTACGCTTGGTCACAGGGGGGCTTGGGTTTTCATCACGTAGTCAATCCAAGTGGAACTCTGCCCACTGATGTTAGAAAAGCTAAATCTTTTGTCATATTTAAAAATTCACTCAGGAATCGTTATGTTAGTCGTAAGCAATAATATATGTGCTAGTTTACAATACTTTAGACCGTAATCTGCTGTCCGTATGTCATTTTTTATATATATTTTTTTCTTTTTTTGCATAATAATTACAGATAATTTAAGAATTTCCTTCGAGTCAGGTTGCCTGGAAGAGATCGCTTTTAGCGATAAGGCCGCCTTTTGTTTTACCAAGTAACTATTGTCTTGTTAAGCATTTTTGTAATTTTTTTGTGAACAATAAGTGTTCACTATGTCTATGTCAAAATCCTCTAGGGAAATCTCGCACTTTTTTGAACTACACTCAAATGGCGCGCAGCGTTTAGCGCTTTTCATACGAATAAAGAGCCAATTTTTTTTAAACTTTGTTTGTAATACTAGAGGGGGAGGGAGGGGTCTTGGCATATACTACAGGTGGTCACCGAGAAGGGGTAAAAATATAAAAAATGGATCTAAGACATAATATAAGTCTACTATGTTGATACTTGTCATGTTCATCATGTGAATCTGCGAGAACGATCTCTTTAGGTCCTATGATATTAGTTAGCACATGTTTTAATACAAGTTATTTACAAATGGAATAAATGCATTTTCAGTTTTCTATTTTTCCTACTATGGTACGTAGTTATTATTCCATTCGATGCCGGCCGCATTCTTGCATGATTCATTTATTTTTTCGTATGACGCACTTCGTCTCAACTTCCAAAGAAAAAAAGTTATAGTGACAAAAAGGTTTTACGTTCTACCGAGCAAGCCTAGTAGCTGTTTACAATCCACAAATACAATATATCTTTTTTATTGAGGAGACTATTAACAACAAGTAGACGTGGATAAAATGTGTTATTCTGGCTTAATATCAATCGAGATCGTAGGCAAACGCGAAGCTATACCATAATAAAAATATTGAAGTTTGTCTATGCCTATTAGCGTATTACGCGAAAAGTATTAAACTTATTAAAACTCAACATAGGGGCGTTTAATATAGTATTTTTTTAAAACAGAATGAGTAACTATTGGGCAGTGGATAGATTAAATTCAACGCGGAAGAAGTCGCGCATGCAATTAGTGTTAACAATAATTGCATGCGTGAAATATTCGGCATTATTTTTTTGTAATAATCGGCAGACCGACATGCAAATTTTATATTCGCACGTTAACAAGTTACGTTTTTGTTATGGGTATATACAAATTTACTATACCAAGAATAGAACTCGTATCCTCTGTTTTCCAGTGAACCAATAGATCACCCGACCACAGAGACGCCAACAGGACAGGTAGTCTTCATTTTCTAGCTAAATCACGTTGAGTGCTTTATTTTAGAGTTTAGCAGATTTTTGTAAATTAAATCTAATAAATAATCGGAGTTTTAAAATAAAAGCAATACACTTCCTATAACTAACAAATTTTTGACCTTTTGTGTTTCCATACCAGTTTATTCGATTTTTAATTTATTAATTGCGCCTATATATTACATTTATTTCCTTGTACCCATTATGTAATATACTTTGGAGCTAATTAAATTAAAAACCTTTTTTTCTTATTAACTTTTTTATAAGCTTTTTAGTACGAAAATCCACTGTAACGTTTAGGATTAAATAATCTGTGACTTACCAGTCCAACAATTTAAAGCTGAATGAGGTCCATACAAAAATGATAATACAGTTAAATTTTACAGTGATTTTAACAATGCTAAAAGTATTTTTTTGTCTTACCTTCAATTCCGAAATTTACTTAAGACAGCAAAAATAATAAATCCAGTTCAGATAGTTCACGAAACAACGTCAATTACGTAAAACAACACACAAAATTCGCTTGTATAACTTTATTTCACACTGTTTTACTTATGTTCAAATACACTAGCGCGGGAATGATAACTTATTTGCGGTGCATTATGAACGTTTCGTGCGCTACTGTCACGCATTCCGCACAACTCCACTTCACAGATTACGTTCAACGAATACAAAATAACACGCCCCAGGGCGAATAGCGACCAACACTATACATCAGCAAGTTGACTCACCTATGCGACTTAAATGCAACGTATTACGTAGTGAATTGAACGTGTTAATTTGCTTAAGACACTAGCGACAACTAGTGTTAAATTATATTTCAATTTAGTTTTTCTTTTAGATAATAGATGTCGCTTTATTCGACATAGATGTACTATACTAGTTACTAAGAGATGTCGCTGTTTGTTTGAATACTATCAATTAACTTTTTTTGGAATTTGTGGTTTATAGCCGATTCATATATCTTACTATCTACTTGCGTTTACCACCGGCATCGGTTGGATTTTGACGTTACTTGTATGGAGCTTAAATCAAATTTTAACTATAGTAAGGTACTTAAATAATTGGTCGGTAAGATATAGGAAACGGCCATAACAGAACTGTTTGTTTTTAATCAGATTAATTACGAAATTACGATTTGTTTACTTTTTAAATTCCAATATTGTCGGTTTTAAGTTTAATTTATTTGTTCTTCAATGACTATTCCTATTAATAATCTGAGCTTTTTAATTATATATTCTACTCTAAAGAAATTGATTCAGTATCCTGCATGGCAGTCCTACAGTGGACGGAGATTGCAGAACTCAAGAGGCATCTTGCTCTGTGTTGCCAGATGCAATACAAGTTTCAATAACCATGGATCCATGGCAACGACATTCATAATCCTGTATTACGCGGCGGACTGCTATGCAGAACAGTGAATGGGCCCCCTTTATATAAATAATTACTCTGTGATTTTACTGTTCTGTACTATACAATTTTTACTCATTCAATAAATCTTAATCAATCACTCTTTCTCTGTCAAAATGGCTGCCGTGCAAGAGGTGCGTTTCTATTTTCCTGTGGTTTTCTATCAAAAGCCATTGATGAAGTTAATAGTTTAATCGTGTATGTAAACTTGTATATATCTATTTTTTTTTTCAGGCAAGACGTGAACCCATCCAGGCGGTCCAAGTATTCGGACGCAAGGTTAGTTTTTGTTCAATCCACGTGTTTAGCCGCCTTATTTGTGAATTTGTGATTAATTTCTCAAGTGTAAATCGAAGTAGTTTGTAATTAATGATAAGATGCTTTGTGGTGAAACATGTAAAGAAAACCCTTCTGTGCCTAACTGTTGAACTAAACATTTGTTCGACAAGTTTTAGTTTGGTTAGGGGATACTGAAGTTTCCGTTGTACCAGCCGTCTCGAGAGCAACTTCTTTGGGGCGGTCTAAACGGAAACAACACAATTCTCATCTAGTTACAGTATTATTAACAAAATATATACTATGTTGTCTATTCCTCTGTATAATTAACTGTCAAACATAACCTCAAAGACTTCTAAAAAAATGTAGGTTTTCTAAAGAATTTACAATAAGTTTCTTACTATTATTGTTGCTAACAAACAACACCGGCAAAAACGGCATCAAAAACGCGAAGCGTTGCTAAATTCACTCTGCGTTTTCGGGATATCAGGAAAAAAATATTACCCCATTTTTTATAATTAAATATTTTTTTATGTAAGTGAAAAGTTTAAATGATCGTTACGATTTAATCGCTTTATGTGATATAATTTAATATTACTCAGAGGTTTTAGTTTTTTTTTTAAATAAAGTATTAGCAACAAAAGTTGTGCGTCTTGGAACGAACCATAAAAAAATACATGCACAAATGAATTCATAACACATTTAGCACATAATTTTAATTCGCAATAAACTGCTTGTACAGATAATTAGTACATATTTATAAGTCTGTTAATTAGCAATACTAATGTAATAATTCTAAAAAAACTATATAATTATATATATATTAAATTATTTCTTTAGTAGGAATTAATGGAGATGCAGCTAACAGAATATAGACAAAATTTAATATCTTAATTATGACAATAAAGAGTTATCTATAATATTACTAGCGGCCCGGAGCGGATTCACCCGCGGTCTGTCCCGTTCCCGTGGTATAAAGCGTCATGTTATATAGCCTATGACACTCCCTGTTAACGTAGCTTTCCAACAATAAAAGAATTTTTTAAATCGGTTTAGTAGATCCCGAGATTATCCCCTACAACGTCACAAACTTACAAACTTTACCTCTTTATAATATTAGTACAGATAACTCCGACCGAATCATCTGCTTTAAACGATATTCAGTTTTTTTTACATCCTCTTTGACGATATTTGCAGCACGCATTCTGTCAATTCTATGTCAAACGTCATAAGGTTACATTGAAAAGTTTATATTGTCCAAAGCGCTAAGGTTAGATTAGAAATAATTTTATATGATGGTTAAGTATTCTTAAATTTTCTAATTATCCTTCACACAACTTACATCTTATCGTTCACGATCATATATAATTATTTCAGGTACTTTATTTCAATACAACTGTGCCGTTGATAAGAAAATATAAAAAACATAGTGCAAAAATAATTCCGAAAATGATTCAAAATATTTTCTTTCAAAATCTATCTCTTTGTCCAAAAATATGCTACAATTGGATCCGTAGGAAGTCTAAAACGTAATATAAACTAGTTTAAGAAAACCGGATACACAAACATTACATGTCTGTTTTCTATAGATTTTTTCAATTATTCATATTTCATAAATAAAAAAAAATCGTAACAAAAGTCCCCAAATTTTGGAAAATAAGTCACACTTTTCACCTGACAACATCAATCAATTCGATAACCTTGAAAATGTCGAAATTAAATTTCACGTTTTTACAAAGAAATCATGAGAAAAGTGTTAAGTTTTCCGATTAAATGACATCTCATACTTATCCTTTCCCGTTTTAAAATAGTTCCGACACATTTTAATAGCGCAGGCCGGCATAATTATTTTTTTTCTAACCAGCGAGACACTAACAGGCGTGGGCAGCCATGGAAGCCAGTGCACCAATTTTGGTGCACTGTTTTTGGGCCGTTTTTGTGCAATTGATGCATGATCTAGACGTTTATATGATCTAAGTATATTACTAATTAAATTGAGTAGTCTGAATGTCTCTTATACTGGGGTTCTATATCTTACCTTCCACTCTTTATCTTATGATTGACAGAAAATTTATATTACATGTATGGCAATTGTTAAATTTTAACCAGTGGGGTATAGTTATGGGGCACATTTATTTATTATGAATAGATCCAAAGTTTTTTAACATATGTTAGAAGGCTAAGGAGGGAGTGAAGCAAAGCGGAGCTACAGCCTTAGCCTTTGTGTTTCTTTTTTTTTATAACCATTCAAAATTCACTTTATATCTCAAATAATAAATAAATTTGCCCTATAACAATACCACACTTCTCTTGCCTATTGCGATCCACATGCTATGCATGCCCATTTATAGTAGTAGTCTGACAATTGCTTTCATTAAGATAAATGATCTAAATTAGTATATACTCTCTTCTTGCTCATATCAGATGCATGATATGCTGCTTCTTGTTGAGCTTAACTCTAAATTAACCTAGAAATGTAGTTATTTAATGTGGCCAACATATGTTAGTCGATATCATTAACTTGTACCCGAATGAGGCATTCAGAAGCCAATACTTGCATAACAGCAGTTGGACTGTAAGTTATATTAACCGCAGTACCCTTAAGCAATATGTGATGTGTTGCCAATGAGGAAAACGGCCCACCTAATGTTAAGTGGTTACCATTGTCTATAGACATTTTGAGGGGCGAAGTCTAGTATGGGATAGAAGCGATGGGATGCAGGAATCAGACAGGAAAAGTAGAAGAATGGAATCCACCTAGGATGGGATTTTGGCCATCGGAACTCTCAATTATTGTTATTTAAAGCATGTGTTTTAATTTGTAATATTTTTAGTTATAGTGTGTAGCATGTTTATTTCACATTTAAAATGCTCATGTTTTGTTTGAAATACCTTTTAATTTAAGCCTGATGTATTTTGTTGGTGTAGTAAAGTAGTAATTGTAAATAACTAACTCCTAACATAGTTTATGTTCATGCTTCACTAATAAATAATACTAAACTGAAAATGTGCTCTGAGGAAGTCTTTTCTATTTACAATTATAATTGCCTAAGTTAATTAAGTTCATTAATAATATTGTATCATGAAATAACTGAAATTAGAATTTTAATAATTACAATTTTTTTTAGTTATCAATTTTTTAGATATTTAGTTGCATAATAAATACAAAATCGTTAGCATTCCAATTATAACAGAAGTAATTGTTTGTAAACAAGTGGACATAATTTTAAATTCATGTAACATGTCTATCTATTACTGAAGGAGGAATTTCGTTTTCCATGCCAAGATTGTTGTTCATCAAAAGGAATATTTAAAATGGAAATTGCAGTGCTGAAAACTCTTTATTCCAACATTATTAGGCATTACTGTATTGTAACAAAAGTATTTATTATTCAAATGTGATGAGTAAATCTTATTCCGAACCTGAGTATCTTTGGATGTGAAGTAATAAACATTACATCTGATATCAATAAAACACCCCAATAACCTAAGGAATGAGAAGAAAACATATATAATCTATTTTGTACTTGGGATTACAGGAAAAATTCTCTGGTGTTGACATCAGAGTAACAGTCAAAGGTGGTGGTCATGTGGCGCAAGTGTACGCTATCAGACAAGCTATCTCAAAAGCCCTTATTGCTTTTTATCAAAAATGTAAGTATTGCTACTATGAAATAAACATACAATTATTATTCTAAGTATAAATATTTTTTTAGGTAACATTTCTATTTTGTTTTTAAGGTATAATGTGGCTTTAAAAGAGTGCCAGTTATAGAAGAGTAGAATGATTTATACACATTTTCAAAAACACTAGTTGCCTTTAAAGCCTCATTTATATTAATTAATTTTAAATATTAGGACTCATCATTCGGCTGCTCTTCTATGATCCAAAAGAGAGTGCAGCGGGAGTATTCATAAAAAATATAATGTTTATAGTAGATTGTAGTAGTTTTATACAATCCCTTTCTTCCAAAGCTGTCTTACTTCCATGTAATTCAGTCATTTCAGAGAAGGGAGATAAATTGTGACATTACCAAACTGCACAGCTAAACAGTGCTGTGTTTGTTTGAAGTGTACACTACATTACTTTAGTAACCTTATAATAATAAATGTTCATATTGTTACTGCAACTAACTAGCACGTGCTGCTTTGTGTGAGGATCTCCCTTTGTACTACTGCAACATAGGGTTATGGGAAAGGATGCTTTGAAATATTTTTCTGTGATATTCCTGATGTTGTAATCATTCATATACAATGGTGACCACTTTCCGTCAGACGGATCATCTTCTTGCTTGCTTTCTTTTGACAATAAAAAGAAATTGCTAATGGTATATGTAGGTCAAGATGATGATATTGAATGTGTAGAGGTTGCTGATGTGTGAAATCTGCCTAAGATAAGAATGATGGTTACCTGGTTTTACTGAGCAGAGGAGATTCATGCAAAGCAGTGAGACTTTTGGGTTTATTTGAAACGAGTAATTATGTAGCATAGAAATCTTGGTCAATTTTACAGTTTTAATGCTGGATTTTGCACTCGAAATTTGCATGTGATGTTGCCTTATGATGTCATGGATTGAGGCAACTATTGATAATTGTCACAATATGTAAATTGGCCTGAAAATATACTAATTCAAACTCATCTCAAGCCTAATTTACATTAGTTCAGTAGTAACTTGTGATTATAAAGACTTAAGTCCTTAATATCGCTTGGATAGTCATTATAGCCTGATTTACGTTTGTTTTAGTTAGTAGGTAGTTAACTGTGAACAAGTCCTTTTCATCTGGACAGACTTCTAATTTGATCGGTTCCTGTCTTAAAGAGTGTTAATTTGCCTTACTATTGGTTACATTTTGATATAAGCCATATAAGTAATTTCAAAATTCAACTGATGGTAAGGCAAGTGAATGAATAGTATAATATAGGAACTGGCCATTATTCAACAACTTTTCTAAAACTGGAAAATGACTGGCCAAGCTACTATATGGATTTAACTCGCTAGTTTCATTACTTAACTAATGCAGGTGTAAACCAGGCTTTAGAAACGAACTGACTGTAATATCTTTGCGCGACCTATTCAATGAATTTGAAATATATGTCTCTTTTCAGATGTAGACGAAGCGTCTAAAAAGGAAATTAAGGACATTTTAGTCCAATACGACAGGAGTTTGTTGGTTGCCGACCCCCGTCGCTGCGAGCCCAAAAAGTTCGGTGGTCCGGGAGCCCGCGCCAGATACCAGAAATCCTACCGTTAACATCCCTTCGGTGTACATCGTGTGGTCTCGCATTGTTGTTTATCTACAGTGCGATATCATTGGGTGTATAATAAAAAAATACATAAAAAGTTTTTATGCCTTTTATTTTTTGCCTTTTTCAATATGGCTGGTAGCAGTAGGACAAGATGGCGATTTAATCTTTTCCAAACGCAAGAGAAGAATGATTATTAGTACCCTCTAGAAACGTCTGGGGTTTTTCAAAAAAATTTTACTGGGTAATTTACATACCCAGCATTCTTTCGTGGTAATGGGGGTAGCTGTGAATTTTCAAAACCTACAAACGCCAATCCAAAGAATTTGACATTAGCACAATGGCATGTACTTTAATGATTATAAAAATATGGTTTATTGATTATACATAATTATATTATTTTTGGATGTAGGCTACTCCATCTTTTGCCATATTATTTTGTTTTGCGCGGTTCTTGTCCAGTCTCCCCGCGACTGACGCAATATCTTTACACCATTTTATAATTGGCCTTTCATGATCTCTTTTCTGCTCTCTGGGTTACCAGAACAGTTCTTTGGCCCTTGCTGTGTGACCTGCCCACTTCCATTGTAACTTGGCTGCTACTGTTACTACGTCTACCAGTTTCGTTTTATTTCGGATAGAATCCCGATCTATCTGCACTTTTCATTTTAATGATTACCATTTCAGAATTAAATAAGCTTTTTGGGAGGAATACCATGTTTTGGAAAAAATAGGTACATCAGCAATGCACAAACATTCATTGAAAAAACTAGCAGTTATTAGATTTCAAAATTACTCAGATTTGAGCATTATTACGAAGGCCATGCACGGCGATCAATCTTTATAGACTATCGTTTAGTAAATTCCTGATCAGTTCAGTGCGTAAGTTCCAACGAGCCATTATCCATCGGAGTGGCTGCCGCAGTTGAGATACGTAGTGCGTGGCCTGTGGTACAATCGGGAATTGTGTTCGGCGCCTTACATGCGAAGTACATTGCATTCGATGCTCGCTTAACGAAATTACAGAAAAGACCAGTCTCGATTTGTGTAACAATATTTATTTCACTTGAATTTCCTTCATAAACCAATTAGGTATATAACTAACAAAAATAATTTAAATACATTGTGTTTATAACAATTTCAGAACGAATATGTAATAATTATTAATAATATAATTGATATGTTTAGTCCATTAGCAGTTAGAAACAAACCTAGATAATGTTATGATTTTAATTCTCAAAGCAGTCTGTTAATAAGAAAGTGAAGTTTAATGCCGCACTTAGAGTTGGATAATGGTCCATTAACTTTATAACGGATGGGAATTAATTTTTTTTGTCTGTATGTCACGACTGCGCGTATTAAAATAGAAAGTACATTGTGATTATAATATAATAAATAAATAGTTATCGGTTTTTTGGGCGTAGTGGTTTTAGCATTGATTTGTCTACTTCCCAGTAAACGCGCATGTACTGGACACCAGTACTTCGACGCCGTCGCATCCCCAAATTTTGTGTAAAATGCTCACCTCGTATTATTACCCCGAATCGAGCGTCAGCGGTGGTATGGGAGGATGGACAACTTTTGCATATACATAGAAATTCACAGAATAGCAACGAGGTGTAGGTGGAGGGAGGTGTGTGTGCTGTTTACACGAGCGCTTACACAGACCCTGGTTTTGGTTCCCAGTAAGGTAAATTCCGTAAACAAATTCAATCTACCCAATCTGGTCTGTCTGTTGAGTCTTAAAGAAATCAGCTAGCCCCTAGCCTAGCCCTGTTTAACAAAAAATAAAATTAGTAGAACTCAATAGACGATTTATTTGTTTTTAGTGATCGTGTGTGTTGAGATGATAAGTAATTTTCAAAATTAGCATATTACGCATGCATGGTAAGGTAAGGTAAGTATAAAGTAATTGGCTTGTGTCCTTAGATCTCTGCGCCCGGATTCCATGCACCCCTTGTACCCCCGGATAAAGACGGCCATGAAATCACGAGTATAACCTAACCTTGAGAATATATATGTAACGTGTGTGTTTGTATGCTGATGCTGATATCAGATTTACTTATTTTGAAGACTATAAATTCGCAGTTATAAATTTAAAAAAGGTCTTGAAGTTAACTACCTGTCTTCCAAATACTGAGTGCAACAATAGGTTGCTAACTTCACTTTTAATTATCATATGAATAATTATAACAAGCTGCTACAATTTTAATTCGTCGCTTAAAACGTTGCATCTCTTGATGCGTTCGTAAAAGTTATATAAACTTAAATCTATAGTTAAAACAATTCCATTGGATTATTATGTATAATTAATTAATTAGTACATAGCTGCCTTAAAACTACACATTATAAGTTATTTTAGTACAAAAAAATTGGTACATTGGGAAAGTATGACAAGAGATTATCCATATTTGCCCAACATACCCATCCTGATTATACTAAGTTTAGGCATTGAAGAAGAATACTAAGAACATTCATTCAGTAAAAAATTTCTTTGTAAAAGCCTCTGAATCTTTCATTAGTTGACCAGAGGGCGCCACATATGTTATAACATTTTTTTATATAGAAAATCTCCAACAAAACTTGCGACCAACGTTTTATTATTTGATGGCATGATGGCCTCTATAGTTGAGTGGACTAAGCCTTTGCTGACTAAGCCCACTGGAATGCAGAGACTCCGGGTTCACTCACGGCATGGTAAATTAGTAAACGATCTTTCCATTATTTTATTTTTATTATTAATTTATTTATTTTCCATTATTTATTTTACTATGGTATATTATTCATATCACAAGCTTGTTTATCTTTGGGATATACAATGTGTGCGTTCGTCTGCCGATTAATTATTTATTTAATAACATTTTAGACCCAATTCTTCAACAATTTGTAACGTGGTCTATAAAAGACTAGTCAAATTATCAATTAGTAATAATTTCTTAATTGCTTTTATTGGTGCACTTTCACACTTAAAAAAATAAAGACGGGCAAACAGCCCTATAGGTACGACAAACGCCAGATTCAATACGAATAAGTTTATTTAAAATTTCACATTTAAACAAAATATAAAACTAACTGGCGTAAATGTTTTAACGGGTGTTGTTATGTATTACCATTGTATTTACCATGGGAAAAGAATCCATGGTATTACGTAAATATTACGATGAATCGTAAATCGATAGTAGCGGCATAGAAAAACAAAATGGACAAACATATTAAAGTATTGGAATAGTCGTTCCTAATGTTCTTCTTCTGTGGGTAAAATAATATTTCTTAATCTAATATTAAATAGTTAATATTTGTATAAGTTTTAATACAAGTTAATGTCTTTCATTATAATGTTTTCTTATATAATAATAATGTTATAGATCTTATTGAGATTATAACGAGAGGTGAAATGCTATTTGTTTTAAGCGATATTTTAAAGATGTGTCTGGAGAAGAGTTTGAAATTTCAAAAACCCAAAAAGCACATCGATATTAAACCGTGTACCTACTGTATTCAAAAAATAATCTATGTAGATTTCAATTGGAAGCCAGGTTTTCTATATTTCCTTAAGTTGAAACATTGGGATGAAAAAACCATTTTTGGGAACCCCAACACAATAATAAACCCGCAAGGGGGCATTGTTGCAAAGCCTTAGGTGTGTAGCGACACCTCGTACACACTTGGGGGCGCTTGTCTTAGCCAGCCGGCACGGAGTGGAGATCGCTAGAGTTAACATTTAAGCACCAGGGGTGGAAGTGATGACTGGTATAACGTCGAAAGTGGCTTCGGTGAACCTACAGCCCACCTCTCCACATCCCTTAGCCACTCATACCCATGTTGCCCCTCGCCAATCTTGAACGGCTTTTTTTTTGAGGTTCATGCAGGGAGTGGCTACTCACCGTCTGCCCATTTTTTCCATGTTCCCCGAACATTGCGACAGGCAGACGACACCATAGTCCCCATAGCCCAGATCCTTAGTTTCACTAGCAGTTCATCCCAATAGCCCGGTACCTTTTGTTCTCATTTACTACAATAGTACTACACTGACTGGGGCTTGTCGTTGGGCGCATTTTTATATAGCGTAGACAGGGACAATCACCGGTCAGTGTCACGCCACATTTACTAAAATTCAATTTGTCAAGGGGCCTATTACGTGTTGGCCTTCCCATGGCCCCACGCAAGCCCTTCAAAAATCTCGACTATTTCATGGCCCGTAGTCTTGAGACATACATGTAATAATCTGTTTCAGTGACATAATCGTTATATTAATACTGGAAAAGAAAATAAATGTCACAAATAAAACAAATCTGTAATATTATAAAATTTTAAACATACCGTGTCTTTCTTTTTAATACATTGAAGGTATTAAAAAAATCGACTGGAATAAACTATATAAACATAAACGATAGAGAACACGACGCAATTTTTTTAGATTCGTTGTCTGTTTATCGGTTTGTAAAATTCATGTAAAAACTGCTAGGCCGATTTCAATGCTGTTATCGCTGAACGACAGCAAATTCTTAAAACTTAAAATCTGCGCTATTTTTTATCCTGGAAATCTCGGGGAAAATTTTCTGGAAAAGATTTAAAACGGCCAGGTTAATTTTTTTTTAATTCCAATGTGATTTTTTACTGATCGATAGCAAATCTTATGTGGTAAAATGTGTGATATTTTTTTATTCCGGGAATTTCCAAGAGAATGTCGCTTGGAACAAATAACCTTTCACATTGTTCTATAAGATTTTATTCACCTCTCGATTTACAGACTAAATATTTTTTAAATTATAGTTAACAGCTAAACTTTGAGGTCTTTTTGTGAGTTTTTTGTGACATGTTTAATATTTTACATCTCGAAATAAGTAACTAAAGCTATTAGTTATTTTACAAAGTCCATATTTGACTAAACATATACAGTACAAGCAAAACTTAAATGCGTTCGTGAAGTTCACGCACGTACTTGTGAAGAACGCATAAGACTCATGAGGTGGGTGGTATGTACAGAGTTAAGGTGGGATACTGTTGCGGTCTCGGTCGCTCGATATCTGGACTATGCCATCTCTTTCGCCCCACACCCACTCGACTGGAGCTGCATAAATTCACAGCTAACTTTACTCGAGGCGCACATAAATTTTGCGCGTACCGTATATCCACAGCAAAAGAAGGTTAAGGCCAAAAACTCTCAAACAAACAGTTATTGTTAAAGATCTAAATAAGTATAAATATTAACATTTGTAAATAATACTTATTACATTTAGCCTCTTTTATATCTAGCCAGTATCTATTAATCTATTTCTTATATTTAATTTAAGATTCTATAGGAGAGATTTTACTTTCATATGTTTATAGATTCGATTGTATTAAATAACTAAATTTTATTGGATTATTTAGGGATATTTCGAATCATGCAGAATGCTTATGATGTTGTATTATATAAACTGTGTTTTCTTTAACAAAGTAAGAAGTGCTAATTTGCTCTGCTGGATCACAGATCGGCGTAGTGGTGTCGTTGGTTCGAATTTTGTGATATGACAAATGGACGGTATATTTTGAGATTTTAAAAAGAAATTAGTGGGGTTATAAGCACCATTAACTTTCTAATCCATCTTCAATAGGACATATGCTACAGAGCACGGTTTGAGTTTAAAGTTCAATGATGGTATAAGAATATGTTGTGAAACGTTGAGAGTCGTCTTGGTACGGAATACCTACATAATAGGTCCGAACTATTCATAACATATCGCCATATTTCGTAAAAAGACATGACGCCATAACTTTGTGTGTTTGTTTAAAATTTAAAAAGCTGGAACATTTTGTAAGGTTATAAAAAGTGTCAAAACTTCTTCCATTACTTCACGTAAACGACTACAAATTGAAATAAAAATCAATTATCCACATTATTACTGCTTCCCTCTTCGTGAACCTCGTCGAACTTCGCGCCCATCCTTCGAAGAGCTATCACAGCGGCCACAGCTTTTGCCCAACGCTTCTTGATGACGTATCTCTTCAGTTTGGTTTTCGTGACGTGAAGTTCTGTGCAGAGCGCTGATTGGATCAACCAGGGATGGGTGAGCGTCGCCGCTGCTGGCAGACGGTCTCTGGTGGAAAACGAAGTTATAACGGGCATTGTTTATAATTTGCTAAAAAAGGAGATTTGAGCATGTCAGAGATAATAATGGTACAGTACACAGTACAATTATTATTCCTCTTCAAATATAAAGCCGACAATGATCGTAAGACTATACGATTATACAACCTCGTTTATTTAATAACTAAGATAAAAATCTATAACTAAGATAACTGACAACAGTATTATGCATGTGGCAACACTTGCTCTCTCTCTAATATGCCTGCTTGTTTGTTTTGTATATTTTATAGTTCTGTATGTAGGTAATATTAATTAAATATTTTCACTGTGATTAATATTGTTATTTTTTATTCTGCTGCCCAAACCTATCACAATAATAATAATAGATTGGTTCCAATAATTTAATAACTCTTTTAAATACTAAAACAGTTATTAAATTTATTGGAACAAGTCTATTATATTACAATGTCTTCAAAGACATACATTGTCTTTAAAGACATTGTAATATACAAATCGCTGTCAGAGGGAACCGGGCTCTGCATTGCCACCTATTATGTCACTGCTTATTCGATGGACGACGAAGTATGAGCCAGCCTTGTGATCACGGGTAGCAAGCATTAAATAGTTCCTTGCTTTCCCAGGTGCACACGACGGGCTCAATGTTTCAACTACAAACGGCACAAATATGTAAAACTCTCTTCCAAATTTCTATATCTGCGCCGTTTGAGAGCCTTAGCTGTTTAAACAGCGTTGCCAGTCCCTGACAGTCATTGGCAGATATGACGGTGTCGACGTATGTCTCGTTCCACACAGGCGGTCGTCCTATCTTCCAGAATAAATGAGATCTTTATTGAAATCAATATAATACACTCCAGGGTAAAAACATTAATAGGTGGAGAAAAGAATCGAGGTGGTAGGTAGAACTCAAATATACTTTCAACGAAAATTTTATAGTTTTTGTGATAGAATTTAATAATATTTAATAACAAAGTCTCCTTCTAATTCATTCATTCTCAGCCATTTTCTCCTTCTTTAACTTGAGTAAATAAAAAATAACGTATAACTTATATTTATTACTCTGTTTGATAAATTTAAGAAAGTTTACTTTCATTTTTATCTATGAATTAAGTGTTGTTATGATTATTGTAACATCAATTATTATTATTGTTACTTTCATAGGAATAATCGTGACAATAAAACCATGCATTTTTATTAAAAGCCTTATATTTTAACAACATACGTATTATAACAATAAATTATATTTAAGTTATAATTATATAAGTACAAATAAGGAACAAACATTAAGAAAATTTAATTCCTAGAAATTCCGAAGAAAACTCGTCTTATTTACATATAAAAAATACAAAATTATTACATTATTTATTTGCTATCAATTCCATAGACAGGAGGAGTGTTAAAACTTTTTTTATAATGTCTTATGGTTCTGGATACAACGCCCTATGAAACACATATTCAACATCAATGTTGATTCTGGCAAAAATGGGGGCGACAATATTTTTTGTCTTTGTAAACTGTTAACAACTGTCATTGATAATATGACAAAATGAGCATTATGTGTTTTTATATTTCTCAATATCCTATAAGCAAATTAAATGCGGGTTTACTGATCGTAACGCCATCTAGTAGTCACCTATCCACTACTACTAGCGGTAGTAAGAATTGATAAATCGAACCTTAGTGGGTGAGTTTTGTGAAATTAGAATTTAAACCAGGTTTTAACAAATTGCTAAAACATTTAACCGACTCCTGCCAACAGAATACTTTAAAAACTGTGTATACAACGTCCATTTTCCTTTCAAATTCAGTCTTGCATTCCGAAATTTTCACGCAGAATTTTGAATAGACTAGATATTTAATTGTCATTTAACTGCCTTTATTACGTTAATCTCATACCGTTACTTTGGTAACATAGTGTCATGGCACTAAAACCCTGTTGTTTTCCGTCTAATTTAAAATCATTTTGAAACTTCACTCGTCAGCTTTTTCCTTTGTGTCTTTTCATCTGATGTTTGCCTTTGGAAGAACGCGTGCAAGCTTGACATGGAATTTTGTGCGAGTTGGTTCGATGAAGACCATTCCAGTGATATAGATTGATGTCTTCCACCATTAGAAGTACCTCCAGCAGTTCTTTCGGCTTCAACTTCTTCACTTTCCCCCCATTTCTCTAATAAGTGCAATAGGAGATCTTTTGTTCTATGTGCATTGTTCTCATCGCCTCGTCTGTATGCTAATTGTCTTCCATTCTCCGAACCGTTAACCAATTTATCTATTTTCTCACGACGTCTGTCAAATTCTTGGAAGAAAGTATTGCGTTTGTCCACAGGTTGGTCTGGAACGTCTCGGCTTAAATTAGTGACGCGCTTAGGTCGTGTAGATTTCACCCACGGCATTTTACTAGTCATAGGTTTTTCTGGTTCTCTATCCATTAGAAATGCTGAGGAGATTTTATGAGTTGATTTCGATGTATACAGTCTTTTTGATTTAACAGACGCATCACCGTTCGTAACAGTCTTGGTAACTGTTGTTCTGGACTCTTTTTTGAAGCCATTCGGAAGTTTCTCCTCCATATAATCTTTCGTTTCTGAAACGTTTTTGTCTAGTTCTTTCTTACTATTATTGTTAGCGAGATCAGTGTTCATAGTTGATAACATATACAAATGTTCAGAAAGTTTCTTGATTTCTTCTGCTAAATTCTTTCTAACTAAAACGTCCTGTTTTTTGTGTAAGAAGCAGGTGCTGTCTGATGCGCGTCTTTCTACAGGATTATATCTGGGCGCTAGGATATTATTGTCCCTCAATGGGGGTGGTTCTAAATCATCCTCATCAAAGACAATATCTGGAGAACTGCTCAAAGAACTCCTTGGTGAAGGTGAACAACCGCCGATAGATGATCTTTCGCAGCCGTTGATTAGGCATGTGATTTCATGAGCTTGATTGTCGAACACGTAAGGTGAGTTAGGATGTTCGCTCCACCGTTCAACGAAGTTTCTGAGGTTGTCTTTGGCGACGTCTAGCTCGTGTTTAGGGGAGGGCGCGGGTTTTGGTTGTGGCTCGGCTTTAGCTGGTGTCCGCCTTACCAGCCACCGGTGGCGCAGGCACTCCGTTGCACTCGGCCGTGACCTGCGACAAAGACCCTTGTTACTAACGCCCAACACCTTCAAGTTAGGGGATACAAGGGATCATAAGAGGGTAGTGGTTGGTGAAAGGTGGTGAGTGATTAAGGATAGAAGTAATTTTTCTTCGAAAACAAACTGCCCTTGAGCATGAAAGAGAATATTAGTAATGACAACTGTCCAGTAAAAAACGTAGCCATGAAAATCTCCTATAATCTACAAGATTAGATATCTCCCTAAATCATTCTTCTCGTGCTTTTTAGACGTTTTATTATTTAAAACAATTTTTCTTAGACCAAATCACTTAATGATTGAAAATAAACTTGTTATTTATTCATTATGAAGCTGGTAAATAGGCAGACGGCCAACTTAATGGAAAGTGGTTGCGGTCGTCTAAAGTGTTCCCAGCCTTTAGATGGAATAAAGGGGATGGGATAGAGGGATTAGAAAGGTAGAATAGGATAGAGGGTATGGGATAGGCGAAAGGAATAGAGGGATAAGACAGGAGAAGGAAAAACAGAGTCAGCGGAACTCATTGTATGAAACACGATTAGCTTCAGGCACTGTTTCACATCGATATTCTATGTGAATGTGGTATCACATCGATCGAGTTGGCCTTCTTAAGCTCTTGCTGTAATCAAAATAATAATTCCAGCATGGCTCTACTACATAGAATATGGATTGGACTTTAAATTTTTAACTGATATGGTATAAAAAAATATGTTTTAAATAACAAAACGTCAACAATCACGAGAAGGGTGTACCGCCAGTCTTATCGGGTTCAGGAGCTTTTGGGTTACGTTTTCATCGAGAGATTGTCATTCCTAATAGCATTTTTAATAATGAACCTCGTCTCAGATGCCTTTGTAATATATTAACCCTCTTATTAAAAGAGGGTACAAAAAATGTTATTCATAATGGCATTCAAAATGCTATTATGAATAAAACTTTTTAACGAGCCTATAAACCTCGTGTAACTATTGTGAATATGAAGGTATCATTGATTACGGTAATTTGGATAAAAAAAATAAAAGGTACTTTGAAATTTAAAATTTAGAGAATGGTGCATTTGTGATGTACAAAGTTTATTTCGATATACATTTAAATGAGGTTAAGAGGTTGGTATAAAAAATCCAAGGTGCGGTCAGAGAAAGGTGCGAGGAACAGTGAAATAATGATAATAATATTACTAATTCTACTATTTACACTACTTAATAAGACACTGAACTACATAACCAAACAGATAATTATGTTAGCACATATACTACAGTACTAATCAATCGAGCAATATGAAGTAGAAGAGCTATATGTTATGTCAATACCTTTTCTAAAGCCATTGTGTATTGTTTACGTTGCTAAAGGGAATGTGATCGATAACGTTATAAGTCATGTAGCAATATCGATCTTTGTTATTCTAGCTGCTACTGATTATTATCAAGAATTTGAAGTAATAAATGAAAATGACGATTACAGTAAACATAGCAACGTGAAAGATGAGATTGATTAAGATGGTTTGCTTATTAGAAAAAGTATCACACATAATAGCGGGGTAATGTTAGTTACTGGATAATAACAGTGTTGGAGCAAAAGTAACAAACGGTCTTCATCGACAAGCTGGCTCTATCAGCTTTTTATAATGAAAAGATTTACGCAACAATCCAGATTTTTAGAAGAAACGGAGGTAAATCATAGCTAAATTTTGATTTCTAAATAGTTAGCATATTCGTGAATTTGTATAAAATAATTTCGAAGTGTAAATACATTTTTGTGTGTCCGGAATTAAAATTTTTGAACCAGAACATTACAAAATTTTAAGTCATGGGTGAGAAATATTTCATTTTGTTCGTTGTTGACTTGCTTAAAGTTTCTGGCAGAGAACTGCAATTAATTTTATATTCAGTATAAACTAGACCTTTCCTTAATGAAAAAAGTATATAACCAGTTGTTTCTAATTTCATTAATGTAGATAAAAGTATTCTACCAGAACCTTTGTAGCATAGAACATGTAAGTTCTTTTCAGAATCTCTAACTTACTCGTTGGCTAAACACCTTCTAAGCTATGTAACATTTAATCAGCAACACCTAAATGCTTCGAGACATATTGAAATAAGGCCTCATGCATTCATTTACATCTATTTATACATGAAGAACTGTATTCAATAACAAACCAAGAGTTCATGACAATCGTAATAAACTCAACAGCTGTTACTCAACATAGTCCTTCGTTATCAGTAATGTACGGAGCAACTTACTCCTTGTCTTTCACGAGAAGCTTCTTAATAAAGTCCTTTGCACCTTCTGAGATCTCGTTAAAGGCTTCGTCGTCAAAGTCGTATTTCGCTACTGTCACATTCGCCATGGTCTCAATGTCCGTTTCACCCATGAAAGGCGATAGGCCGGATAGACTGGAAAGAGAAACATTTTTCATTAGAATTTGAATCGTAACATTGCAATATTTACATAGTGAATTACAGGGAGATTTATATCCGGGCTTATCTGAAGAATCGTATTTGTAACAACAGTGAGGAGACTAATTATTTTAACGAAGAATTGTGTATCTTTGTTGAAAATCTCAACTGTTTAGTGGAGATGTGCCTTGTCGAGCTGCCATAAGAACTCCTTCGGTTTGCGTCAGTTAAAGATTTATTACATTTCTAAGGATTATGCTTATAGATTATACTAAAACTTCAATATTCATGGATATATAGCATTAGTTAGATACAAAAATCGTGCAGAGCCATATTTAAAAAAGAAGAAGCACGCTACCAGCATTCGTATTAATGTGTTTTTTAAAAATTTTAAGCAGTGTTTGTAATATCGATATAATATTGGTAAAGAATAATGATTAATGATAATAATAGGGATAATAAAACATATGACCTCAGGTATATTTTTATCATCTTTTTTACATAATTATTTGATTTGATTTGACGTTTCGCTAATTTGATATTATGCTAGTAGTAGAAAATAAAAGGCGTAGAATTACTTACAGTACATAACAAATAACGCCCACCGACCACATGTCAGTTCCATAGCCGATTTGATCGAAATTAACAACTTCTGGTGCCACGAACTCTGGAGTGCCGAAGAGAACTTGAAGTTTCTTCTCGGGGTCATAGAATCTAGCCAAGCCAAAGTCTATAATCTTTATTCTGTTGCCGGTTTTCGTGAGACAGAGGATGTTTTCTGGCTGTAATAGAGGAAGAGTAACTTCTATGAATAACATTATGGTTTTTGAAAATGCAAATGAATCTTACAGATTACTTATTGAAAGTCATGGGACTACCACCGCTTCCAAAGCAATTTTAGTTACTGCTATAGGAGAAGAAGCGGCGCAACAAACTCCCTAGCAACATATCTTTACTTAATAACAATAAAAGTTAGTACTCGTTCTTTTTTTAAATGTAGTTTATACAATTTTTGACATAGTAATTTTTATGAATGATTACTGAAAAAGCTTGGTGGCGATCGCATTATATCTATTCGGTGCGATCATCTGAAAAATCTTTCATCGCATAATAAGGCTTTCTCGCACAAACGTTGCTTTACTAATTGTTTTTGTTTATTGAAAGCTGTTGAACGCTTTCTGGGTTTTTGTTGAAGTGCACTATACATTGTGCCCCATGAAACTATTGTAAACTTTATGGAGCCTACATGTGGGAGTTCTAATTTATTTTTGATCCTAGTACATTAATATTAACAGACGATTCTTTAATCATGAATATTGTAATACTTATAGATACTTTCGAACTCAACATGATGAAAATTGCCTGAATTTATTCAGTTAAAAATCTTTTTTTTTTATGGCAGGAGCTCAGCAGACAGGCAGACGGCCCACTTGATGGAAAGCGGTTACCATCGCCTATGGACATTTGTAACACCAAAGGTGCTACAAAGGCGCTGCTGCTCTCTTAAGAATCACTGGAACCTGGTTTCTAATGCCGGAACACAACACAAGGTTGTTATGGCGGCATACTCTAGACCAGGGGTGGTCGCCATCCAGTCGAGCAAATACCCTACCACCTGGCTGTGGGTTGTTTTGTCGCCTCTTACGACAGGCCGCCTGGCCGCAGGAATTTGTATTCTTTCTCCGTTCCTGCACGGATGACACTTGATATAAAGTCGTAATAAATCGCTTTCATCCATATTTCTTATATGGTTTTGATTCATAAATGCTTAGAGTAAATACCTATAATATTTGTTATGAAAGTATATAATTTCTATTCATTTCATTGATAAGTAAATTACAGAGTTTCTGCAAGGTTGTATAATAAATATAACAAATTTTAATATAAAATAACAAAGTAATTGGAGCAGCTACTTTTCAATTTAATTTTAAAAGTACTTAAAAGGTAACTGTATAATTGAGACGTGACATTAAGGATTGTCACCAATCAATTGACGCGTTTATCGGATATTTTTACGGACAGTTCTCTCTGTGAGTGCGGCTTGGTTGAGGGATCAGTTCATCGCATATTTTTTAACTGTCCGAAACTTTCCATTCCCCTATATGACACCTTCCTCATAATTGCCCCCGCCCCATCAATGTAAACTTTTTATTAACATTACATACATACATACATAACTTCACGCCAGCTCCCTTGCGGGGTAGGCACGAACAACAGAACAGACGAGTGTGCATGACCAGAGTTATGAATGTCAAAGAAGCAAGTGAGGTGTGTAAGAATGGGCCTAAATGGCGCTCTGTTGTTCGTGCCTATTAACATTATTTCATAGTAATTTTGTGTATGTCCTGTGTAAGTTTTTAATGTGAAAGAAGCAAGTGAGGTGTGTAAGAATAAGCCTAAATGGCGCTGTTGTTCGTGCCTACCCCGCAAGAGAACTGGCGTGAAGTTATGTATGTATGTATGTAAGTTTTTAATGCTTAATAACATGTATGTTTAACGTAGTTAGTTTAACTTTGTGTTTGTGCTGTCCACAGATTTGCAAAAGCTCGTACAAATCACCGATCAAAATCTTGTTTGCTGATTTGCATTGAATAAAGCACCTGTCTTTTCTTACTTTGAAATTGGCAAAATCAATGCCAAAGGCGTTGCAGCCATAGTTCAAAAAAAATATATATAGTGTACCAAATATTAGTCTAATTATATTATTCTGATGCTATATTTTTATGACTATTGACTATTATAAAAAAGTTTACATAAATTTACAAGGTCTAGAATACTTAAAGATTTAATTAAGAATCGGTATTCAGATTCGGCACGCTCTTTAAAAACAATGTGCTAATGATAGAACCTGAATCATAAAAACTAGTAAATAAAAAATTACGACGATAACAAAGATTCATATTGTTTAGTAAATTTGCAGACAATAATAAAACCCCTGCGCACGTAGCTTCCTGATTTTGATTTACATTTTGGATCGATACCAAAACGAAGAATGTAGACTTTAACCACGGAAAAAGAGCAGTAAGAATGACAGATGGCCAGTAAAAAAAAATATAGAAATAAAAATCGCCTTCAAAAAAATAATTTAATGCAAGTTAACTAAAATGATTTTAAGTCTAAGAATTTGCTGTTGATCAGCGAAAACCGCATTAAAGTCGGCCCAGTAGTTGTTACGTAAATCCCGAACAAACATACAAACCGACAAGAAACCAAAAAAATAATGTATCGTGTTCTCCATCGTTATATAGCTTCTATGCACCGACACAGCATTTTTATAATTTTATAATATTATAACATAAAACAATAACGACTTTGTAAATATAGTAATTTTAAAGAGAATAATTCATTTATACATACATACATACATAACTTCACGCCAGTTCCCTTGCGGGGTAGGCACGAACAACAGAGTGCCATTTAGGCTTATTCTTACACACCTCACTTGCCTCTTTGACATTCATAACTCTTGTCATGCAAGTTCGTCTGTTCTTAAGGCTCCTGACATCACCTTCTGCTAGTACACGATCAATTTGATCATGGAAGGTGTGTCGTGGCCTTCCACGACTTCTGCATCCATCCACTTTTGCATTGTATATCTGTTTAGTCATTCTTTCATCATGCATTCTTTCCACATGCCCGAACCACCGGAGCATTCCTTTCCTTACCTTCACCCCGACACTCTCTTTCAGACCAACTCTCTTTCTTACTTCGGTATTACGAACGCGGTCCGCGAGCGTCACTCCGCAGATTTTGCGCAGTGCTCGCATTAGAACCGCGTTTACTCTACTTTCATGCTCTTTCTTCCATACCCAACTCTCGCTTCCATACGTGAGCGTAGGTACCAGCACCGCGTTGTGTACGGCGAGCTGGGCCTTCTGGCTGAGGTTCTTAGCGCCTAGAAGTTTACCTAACGCTCCATTTAAACTATTCCCCAAATTCACTCTTCTTTCTATATCAGCGGTGTACCTTCCATCCCTGCTAAAAGCACATCCAAGATATACAAACTCATTCACTTGCTCCAGCATAACATCATCGACCATTATCCTTGCATTCGTTCTGGTTTCTTCTCTTTCAAACACCATAACCTTTGTTTTCTTCGCATTCAAATGTAAGCCTCTCGCCTGACAGTCATCTTTCATCATTGTGACTAGTGTTTGCAGTTCTGATGGCGATTCGGCTAAAAGCACGGCATCATCCGCATAAAGCAAGGTGCTTACAACTAGATCACTCATCCGCACCCCAACATCCATCAATCTTATTCTCTGGAGACAATCTTCCAGATATAGGATGAACAGCAAAGCCGACAGCACGCAGCCCTGGCGGACGCCAATATTGACGTTAAACCAGGGCGACAGGCTGCCTTCCACTCGCACGCATGCCATACAGCCCTCGTAAGTGGACTGCACTAATTCATTTATATATAGATATAAATGTTAAAAACAGTTAAAAATAAACTAAGTTTTAAATAAATTAATATAAACTAAAATTAAACTATAATATAAATATAACTATACTTACAAAATAACAATCAAAAACGTAAAAAGATATATTTTTTTACAACATCTTGAAGTCAATGTTAAGTAAAACATAAAAATTACTATATTTCCCAAAAATTTTGTCGTTGTAGTAATTAATATACATAACAATTTTCTTCAACAAAGACGTTATGGTTGAACATGTAAAAACAGAAAAATTGTGAACCTACACTTTTTTTTAAATCGCTTAAAAAACGGAATTATAAACGAATATTCAACGGATCAATCAATTTGAATTAATTTAATTGTTATTCCATGACATCGAATGATTCAAGTGTATCGAGCCTGTACCGCCATTTTATCGTAAGCGAAGTTTGGACTTAAGTATATTCTTTGTTGCAAAGGGTATTTCAAACTATTATTTTGTTTTAAGACTTTCAGTTTTAGTTATATTAGACCCTACTGAATCAAAAACTGACAGTCTTAAAACAAAATAATAATTTAAAATGCGTTTTGTAACAAAATATACTTAGGTCCAAATGTCGATTACGATAAAATGGTGGTAAAGGCTCGGTGTGTTTATACGGATCACTTTGCTTGATCCATCCTAATTGAAAGTCAGAAATGAATCGTCTAATGTCAGACTTTCAATTTATATATTTATATTTAAGTTTAAAATATTTTTTTAATAATAACAAGCTAATTGAAAGTTTTAACAAAAATGGACTTGAGGCGTAATCTGTGATATACAGAGTATTACCATCACGAATATTATCAAAAAAATATTACAAAAATATGTGGGTATATATTGAAAATAAATTGTCTAAGATTTCCACTGACATTCTAACAGCTGTCATCATATGGATATTTCATGTCTCAACAACAAAGCTCTGCCAAATTTTTGGTCAGATGGCAATAAAATAACAATCGTAGGAATCTTGGCTTATACCTATTTTATATATTTATAGAATATCAATATGACGAATCTAAATTCTTAATTGAAATAGCTTTATTGATGACATCTATTCACAGTTGAACTTTAAATTGTAAACTTTATCAATAACATTATCAAATTATAAACATGCGGTGTCTGTACATAGCTATAAAAAAAAACCCAACTGGAATAGACTATATAAACGATGGAGGAGAATATGATGCATTTTTTTAGTTTATTTCTTGTCTATTTGTCGGTTTGTCTGTTTGTTCGGGATTCACGTTAAAACTACTGGGCCGATTTCGATGCGGTTTTCGCTGGTCACCAGCAAATTCTTAGACTTAAAATCTGCGCTACTTTTTATCGTGGGAATCTCGCGGGAATTTTTGTGGGAATGATTTAAAATGGCTAGATTGAAAAAAAAACATCGAATTCAAATGTAATTTTGTTGAAATTATAGACACAAAACCTTTGCCTTCTTTTGTTTCTCCACGCCGTCGTCTTTTCCATACATTCATCCGCGGTTTAAAACATGTACTCCCAATTGCAAAATATTATAATTATTTGTTTAAAGTAATTAAAAGGTATATCTGAATAAAGCTTTTGATTCCCACAGATTTTTTCACTGATCAGGAAGTAGTGAGGGAAGTGGGTGAGTATCAGATATTCAAAAAAAGATGCATTTTAAAACATAGATACTGCTGCAGAAGTGGGCATATTGTAAACGAGGGGCGAGAGATCATTATGGCATATCCCGTAGAAGCTTTGTGTTGTTTTCTTAAATAAATTATTTTTAATTTAAATTACAATGCAGTAGTGAAATAGTAAACCAAACTAACTTTATCACCATGCAATAAGGTTGAAAATAGTCCTTACCTTCATATCAAGATGCAATATGTTTTGTCGGTGCACAAACTCGATGCCTTCGCATATTTGACGCATGAATACAGTGCACGCGCGCTCCGTCAATACGAAATCTTCATCTATGACTCGCTCGAAGAGTTCGCCACCGGTGATACTGAAAAAGGAATTACAACTTTATCACTATTGATATAAAGATATGTTTTAATGAAACTTCTACATTTTTCTGCATACATTAGTCAGTCGATTTTGCATTTTGTTGCTATTAACTCAAAGTTTATTTTCGTTTGTGGTTGTGATATTTGTCATCCAGGATTATGCATTGCCTTTCCGTTATGGTAATGCAAAATGGTTGTAATGACTATGCTAGAGGCGTACAGCAGTTTTGTGGTTTTGCTTGATTTATAAAAGGTTATCTTGATTAATTTATTATCCTAGATTACAACGGAGTTGAATACTATAATTATTTAAAACTTAATCATCTTTCTTTAGAATAAATTCTTACACAAAATAAAAAATAAAATGTTTTTAACACAACTCGTAGTTTCTCCCGATGTGACTGCGCGGTAGACCAATTTCAGTAGCGCCGACAGTGTACGAATGTTGTAAGCGGAACAGAGCTAAGAACGCATACCAAGCAACAACACTGCCATTTCCGCTTGTGAATGAAGTTCAATACAGATTATTGTCGGAGACTGGACTGCACTTTTCTGCGAAAACGCAAAATGCCGATCGGAATAATAATTTGTGCAAAACTGTAGTTGCCTACGTTTGATTATTCTTTCCCGAGAACGTTGAAAGTAAGATGATTATTTAAAAAATTTAGCAGAGTAAGTTGTTTAGATATCGGAGCAGGAGTTAGATTTTTTACGTTCTAGAAAAATGCGGATGAAAATCTTAGTACTCTGTAATAATTAGTTAGCTGTTACCCTTAACAATATTTCATTCAAAAACTAATTGTTTATTTTTGTTTTCTTTATTGGATGAGTTCAGCAGACAGGCAGGCGGCCTACCTGATGGAAAGCGGTTATTATTGCCTATGGACATTTGTAACAAACACCATTGGTGCTACCAGTGCTGCCGTACTCTAATAGGAGACAGGAACCTGGCTTCTAATGCCGGAACACAACTCAAGGTTGTTATGGCGGCATACTCTAGACTAAGGGTGGTAGCCATCCAATCGGGCAAATGCGGTTGTTTTGTCGCCTCTCACGACAGGCCGCCCGGCCGCAAGAAATTGTATTCTTTCACCGTTCCTGCACGGATAAAATTATCTTAAGCTTCTTTTTAAAATATACATTACTTCACAGTTTTAATCATCTTTGTACTTATGTGTGTACAATGTGTAGAACGCTTTACAATCTCAATGATTCTGATACCTACATACATACATACATAACTTCACGCCAGTTCCCTTGCGGGGTAGGCACGAACAACAGAGTGCCATTTAGGCTTATTCTTACACACCTCACTTGCCTCTTTGACATTCATAACTCTTGTCATGCACACTCGTCTGTTCTTAAGGCTCCTGACATCACCTTCTGCTAGTACACGATCAATTTGATCATGGAAGGTGTGTCGTGGCCTTCCACGACTTCTGCACCCATCCACTTTTGCATTGTATATCTGTTTAGTCATTCTTTCATCATGCATTCTTTCCACATGCCCGAACCATTCTGATACCTATTATTTCAAAATAGAACAACAGAATAAAAGCGTTCTATATTACAGGTAGAATCTATAGACAATACAACTTTTCCGCGAACTTTTACAACTCAAAACCTTTGCCAAAATACTAGACACGATTGAAATAATATTGTTTCGACAGAGCCGGGTGTGGACGCCAAAATAAATCGATATGTATAGCAGATCAACAGTTTAGACAAGGTCGATGTCAGCGCCCGCTTTCACTTTGGGATCGAGAGGCCGTTTTGGTTGACAAGTCAAGCTAATGCTGGTTATTAGGCGGATCTACCAAATTGAATCAATTTGGTTGAAATGAAAATATGAAAGAAAATGACGACATTCAATCTCAACTGAATTCTGAAGTCACTTTGATTGCATACAAATTGAAAGACAAAAATGAATCGTACCTATAATATCTGTTAAACACTTCTTTAAATATTAATTTATTGTGGGCTGTAATTATTTTTAATTATAAAAGAAAAGAGCACGTGCGTTACGCATGACGATTTTTAATAATAATAGGGGGAAAACAGATAAAAAAACAAAAGAATATCTATATTCTAAATTTAAACATTTAGTATATTTGATGGCCAGTACCATGCCGCACCAAATTAATAAAAACTATTTGTTGGAGCTTCCAATAATATTGGCTTATACTACTTTGAGTAAAGACCTAAAGTACAACTCTTATTCACTTTTACTATTTTTACATTGCAATTTTGACAGAAATAAAATTGTATAAATTGTATAACAATAACAGCTCATAAACGACCAACGGCTGGGCTCGGGCCTCCCGCCATAGGGGATGGTCAGTATACCTGCCACGCTTGTGTAAGGCGGCTTGGCGGGTTAAATAAGACTGCAGAAAATTAAATATCCCCTTTTAACTTTGAATAAAAAAACCGTTATTTATATTCATAGGTTCTACAAAATGTTACCTAAGAAAGAAATTTGTAGGAAATAATTATTTTACTATTGTGACCATAAGGACCCGATCCCAGCGCCACCTACCAGTTCCAATTGTGAATCTAAATCATCCGGGGATCCACTCAAATACATACAAAAATTTTGAACAAAATTGGTAAAGTCGTTCTCAAGTCATACGCGTAAATATATTTCTACGATTCATTTTCATTTATATTAGACTAGCTGATCCGGCAAACTTACCGCCTCAGAATCAATAAATAAAAAAGCTGAAAGATAATTGCAGAATGTTTCAACTTTAGTAAAAAATGTGGTCAAAACTTAACCGGAACGAACATCAAACGTTTGACATCGAAATCCAATAAAATGAAAAAAAAAAACTTCACTTTTAAATTTAAATTTATTTCTGAACAACTTATAAATTTAATTGATTTCTAAACGACGGGACGAACATTAAAAGTTTGACAAGTAGGAATACTTTCTAAGGGACAGCGAAATTGTTGTTTTTATTATATTACAAGAATTTTTTTCACATTTACTCACCTTTTAAACCTTCCCTGGACTTCCACAAATAATTCAAAACCAAAGTTAGCCAAATCAGTCCAGCCGTTCTCGAGTTTTAGCGAGACTAACGAACGAATATATATATAAAATTATCAAAATACAAGATTCTTAATAGTCCTATTTCTCTACATTAGTTTATTGTTTTTTTATAATTGCTAAGATAACAGGTCAAAAATATTTGTAGGTACTATAAATGACTGATTTTATACATCTGAAATTGTGAATAAGTGTATGTACATGTATATAATTTCAGTAATATTGCAGCCAGTCTTGGTATGTACCAAGACTGGCTAGTTGTGGTATGCAATACATAAATTTTAACACTATTGAAATTGAGATACATACATATACAGATTTTGTGTAGATCGTTGTACATAATGCACATTTTTTTTTGTTTAATTTGTGTATGAAATGTTTAATTTGTAAATGACGTAATATTATAGTATTTATCATGTAAGTTAAATAATATCAATGTTAAAAACCATTCTGCTCAAATATTTATTATTCGCTCACCTGCTGTGTGAAGGAGACGTTGGTATTTTAAAATGTATTTATCGAAAGGCATGACCTTAGACTTAAGAGGGATAGGTTATGTATCTGCAGTATACTAAACTGATCTGGGCCCGGTTTGAAACTAGGTTTTATGGACTAACCTTCATAAAAAACGAGTACTTTAGAATATATGTAACATTTTAGCTTTGTATTAATATTTTTGTCTATGGTTTTTGCTTTGGTGGATTCTTTTGTTTTTTAAAAATATTTTTGCGCGATATGTGTAGTAAGTGTCTTATTTTTGACTATTCAAGTTATAAAATAATCGTCAAGGGCATAGGAAGACATGTTAGATGCAGAGATGAAAGTAGAAAAGCAGTGAGATCACGCAACCTTATATTTTGATGGGATATTTAGACGAATTTTGTTTCTATTTTATTCAACTATTTGATACTTCACTGTGACCGATAAAAAATAAAAAAGCGCACCTTGACCCATATTCCACGTATAACGTGAAAAAAAAGCATACACGAGACACACATTTCTAAATTTCGAAGACTGTTTATTGGCTAGACCTTGAATACGGGCTTATTGATCAGCGAAAAAGCACGTTATTTCGGTGTTTTTCCGTAATTTTAAAAGCTAACTGGCCAGTGATGTTTTTGTTTGTTTACTTTTAAATCTTCAGCGTTTTGTATACGTCATGAGTTCGGTTGAATATTTAAATTTAGAATTTTTTGAATGAATCTCTCGAAGTTCCGCGTCTTTTGACGTCATTATATTTTTGTTAGTCAGCCAGTATAGTAGACGATTGTTCACTTGAGTTTCTTCTAATTTATGTTACAATTCGTTTTTCGTATAAATGACCAAATCCCTATTAATATTATAAATGCGAAAGTAACTCTGTCTGTCTGTCTGTCTGTCTGTCTGTCTGTCTGTCTGTCTGTCTGTTCCGTTTTCACGTAAAAACTACTGGACCGATTTGGCTGAAACTCAGTATATATATATTTTCGATGCCGAGAATGAACATAGGATACTTTTTATCCCGGAAAATGGGATAGTTTCCGGGATAAAAGTATATTTGTCTTTTTGTTTGTTATCCTTTTATGGAAAGACTATTGGACCGATTTGGCTGAAACTCTGTACATATATAATTTGAATACCGAGAGTGCCCAAGGGATACTTTTTATCCCGGATAATGGGATACATTTTGGGATAGATTTATGTAAAGTTTATCCCGGAAACTAGGACAGTTTTGTGATTTTGTCCACTGGGTCCACTGGGTCCACTGGGTCCACTGGGTCCACTGGGTCCACTGGGTCCACTGGGTCCACTGGGTCCACTGGGTCCACTGGGTCCACTGGGTCCACTGGGTCCACTGGGTCCACTGGGTCCACTGGGTCCACTGGGTCCACTGGGTCCACTGGGTCCACTGGGTCCACTGGGTCCACTGGGTCCACTGGGTCCACTGGGTCCACTGGGTCCACTGGGTCCACTGGGTCCACTGGGTCCACTGGGTCCACTGGGTCCACTGGGTCCACTGGGTCCACTGGGTCCACTGGGTCAATAACTTATAAAATTGCGATTCTGAACACACCATCGTACGATAGTTAAACTAGGTTCAACTTAACTGACCAATATTAGGCGTTTATTGGGTCCACTGGGTTTACTGGCGTTTTGGGTCCACGTTTTTGGTAGATGGGTCCACTAAATCCATTGGATATTCCTTCTTAAATAGATCCACTGGGTAACTGGCGAGTTTTGGTACTAGTTGTAGGTTTACTGTTAACCTAAGTTTATCTATTACATAACTGGGTATGGAATCAATTGTTATGGAACGTCCACTGGGTCCACTGGGTCCACTGGGTCCACTGGGTCCACTGGGTCCACTGGGTCCACTGGGTCCACTGGGTCCACTGGGTCCACTGGGTCCACTGGGTCCACTGGGTCCACTGGGTCCACTGGGTCCACTGGGTCCACTGGGTCCACTGGGTCCACTGGGTCCACTGGGTCCACTGGGTCCACTGGGTCCACTGGGTCCACTGGGTCCACTGGGTCCACTGGGTCCACTGGGTCCACTGGGTCCACTGGGTCCACTGGGTCCACTGGGTCCACTGGGTCCACTGGGTCCACTGGGTCCACTGGGTCCACTGGGTCCACTGGGTCCACTGGGTCCACTGGGTCCACTGGGTCCACTGGGTCCACTGGGTCCACTGGGTCCACTGGGTCCACTGGGTCCACTGGGTCCACTGGGTCCACTGGGTCCACTGGGTCCACTGGGTCCACTGGGTCCACTGGGTCCACTGGGTCCACTGGGTCCACTGGGTCCACTGGGTCCACTGGGTCCACTGGGTCCACTGGGTCCACTGGGTCCACTGGGTCCACTGGGTCCACTGGGTCCACTGGGTCCACTGGGTCCACTGGGTCCACTGGGTCCACTGGGTCCACTGGGTCCACTGGGTCCACTGGGTCCACTGGGTCCACTGGGTCCACTGGGTCCACTGGGTCCACTGGGTCCACTGGGTCCACTGGGTCCACTGGGTCCACTGGGTCCACTGGGTCCACTGGGTCCACTGGGTCCACTGGGTCCACTGGGTCCACTGGGTCCACTGGGTCCAGTTGGTCCACTTGGTCCACTTGGACCATGTTATCTATTTTGTCATTTTTGTCAAGTTTTGTCATTTATGTAGTTTACATATAGACGAGTGTGGTATAGTTTGCGATATAAAATGAAGTGAATCTTTCGGGGGCAAATACATACAAATTTAATACAATGTAACCTGTACCACTTGCTTTTTAAACAAGAGATACGCACTAGAGGTTGACCCGCGGCGCAGCCGCGGGGTAAACTCTAGTGTTATTATAAATAGGACAGTATGGCTGACTCATTCCATAGAACGTGACATGTAGCAATATCTTATATTTGACTTATGAATTAAATATAAGTGTTAATTATCTGTAATATAATAAAATTGTAAGTGTCGTCGTTTGTTTTGTATATTTTTGTGTTTGTCTGTTTTTCGCGATTCACGCAAAAACTACTGCAAAATCTCGGTCGTAACTACAGCTATACTTTTGATCCCGAGAATCCCGAGAACTAAAGTGGCCAGGTCCAAAAAATTCTGATGTCGATGCAATATTTTCAGCGATTCAAATTCTCTATGTAAAATAACTGCGATCTTTGCCATCCATCCAACATGGACAAAATCATGGGCGAATCCTAGTATAGAAATGGATGAATACTTCTTACTTTACGTTTAAAAGTGACACGGCTTTGAAAGTAGTATAGTGTCATATTTGTTATATGCCTGGTTTCTGAGGTACTTTTAACTGTAGTTTATTTGTTTGTTAGCGCTGTCGGTTCAATAACTTATAAAATTGCGTTTCTGAACACACCATCGTACGATAGTTAAACTAGGTTCAACTTAACTGACCAATATTAGGCGTTTATCTATTTGACGTTTTTGTTTCATGTAAATAATGATTATAATAGATATTCCTTCTTAAATAGATCCACCTAGTGGCGAGTTTTGGTACTAGTTGTAGGTTAACAGTTAACCTAAGTTTATCTATTACATAACTTTATGGAATCAATTGTTATGGAACTCATAACTGGTAACCTCAGAAACCAGACATATATGGATCTATTTAAGAAGTTTATTGGACAGTTAAGTTGAACCAAGTTTAACTGAAGTTTACCGTACTGTGGTGTGTTCGGAAACGCAATTTTGTAAGTTATTGAACCGATAGCGCTAACGAACAGATAAACTACGATTGAAAGTACCTCAGACACCGGGCATTAGACTGCTTAAGCCACATTTAAAGTTAGATATTACTGAAGAAAAATAAATTAACTAAGTAATGTTAGTAACGTTACTTTTACGAAATTCATTTTCTACCCCGTAATATAAAGCATTTGCCCCTCGAAAAATACTTAATAAGACGTTAAGAACGGTGAGGTTTTATGTAAATATTGGTTGATAAATCGTTTAAACTTGGTTTATAAAAAGCGTACACAAGTATACATTTCCCTTAAATTCTTTTATTATTACGCGTTTTAATTTGTACAGGTGAAAATGTATAAAAGGTCGTACCGACGCGCCGAACGGGTTGCCACATTTATTGATAGTTGCAGTTTTATCAGTTATTATTTTATTCATGTGTAACGTCTTTATTGAAATCATTTCGACATATAAAACACTAGCTTCTGCCTGCGACTTTGTCCGTGTGGAATAGTTACATTGGCCTAACGCTAACTTCTGTCACACATGTTTTTTGCGAAACTTTAACCGTTTACGTAGGAAAAATAAAACCCCGAATTTTGAAACATTCTTCACTGGTGCTCCGCTCCTATTGGTCTTAGCGTGATGATATATAACTAGCCTTCCTCGATAAATGGGCTATCTAACACTGAAAGAATTTTTCAAATCAGACCAGTAGTTCCTAAGATTAGCGCGTTCAAGCAAACAAACAAACTCTTCAGCTTTATATATTAGTATAGATAGGCATTTGTAAAACGCAGCGAAAAAACTGACTGCTTAACTATTAATTTCATCTTTTATCAATAGTAGTAGAGACCGCGCCACGAAAGAAGTCCCACAGACGGGGCACTGCAATGGCCGTACTTAATCCTGTCAGAGCAGTTATTTGCTAATCCGTAAATTGATGTAGGTAATTACTGAATAATAAATATAAAATATTCAATAATTAAAGCTGTAAATTTATTTCCTGACTACTTTACAAACAAAATTCCATCAAATTGCAAAACGACTACTTTTAGTTTCTTTATTTTACGTGGGAGTTCGTTCATGACGCGGACTCTAGTAGTAATTTTGTTCTTCATTGTTTGAAGAATAGGCAAAGTTCCTAGACATACTGCCTCTTTATTTGTGTTTCATGGACTTATCATATTTTGTCTTATATTTGTCTATGGTTTGTAATATAATATAAAACAGCCATACTCAACCTTTTTTTATACGGGGCACATAATATTATAACGTAGACTTAATACGTCTAATAAGGTGCCGCGGGCCAAAACATTACTTTGTCTAGCTATCTTTTTACTGCCAGAATATAAAGCAGACACATGAAGGCCTACCTATGGACATTTGCAACGCCAGAGGCGTTACTAATGTAAATCCATTATATTGTACAACTATATAATATGCCAGGCGAGTCACTCGTGGTCAGAAAAGCTTCGCAGGCCGCAGATTGAGTATAGAGGAGGATATAGAATTATTTATCTATATATGTATTATAATGAAATAGATATACATATGTTAATGGCTAAAGTTATATTTTAATACGAGTCTGTTCTAAACATATTATGCTCGAAAATTTAAGGAAATGAGATAAGGTGCTTTCTTTCTTGTTGCTCAACGAGTTTTTGAAGGCCTTGGTGAAATCACACATAAATACGAAGGTCAATATCAAAAATATATAAATTAAAAGAAAAACATATAACTTTCGCTCAAAATAAATTAACATTTCATTAAAATAAAAATATATTAGGTAATAAAATTATTATTGGAATATTATAATTTGTGTTAATATATTAACATTAAAATTATGTAATGTAGATGTTATTACAGCATAATTATCGCATACCTTAATTTCATCCCGGTTGCCCGTAAAGAGTTTCCAGAAAAACTCTATAGTTTAGTGTTAATAACTAACTCGGTTAAGCTGATACTGATAAAGATTTAGTTGTTTTGCCTGCTATTGTGGCAAACTGAACAATAAACAACATCAGTACTATTTCTTGACGGCCAATATGAAATTTTGGCGCGAACTGAAAGGTGACGTTAAGTACGTTACCTATTAGTGTGATATGCAAGGTTTTCTTATTATTTTCTTTTATTGGCAGCATTATGTTATTTGTATCATTATAAACAGTTGCAGTCAGTTTTTCTAAACTCTCTAACTAATAACTTTAACATTCTCATTAATACTTGACATCTTTGTCTTCCGTGATCACGGCTACTGAAAAACGACCCGAAAACTTAAAAAAAGACAATTTTTGTGCCATTTTTAGAAGTCCGTAGGCATTTTGGTAAAATTGAAGCATTTTGCTTGCGACATGAATGTCCTTTTTTTTGTAAGACACAGTTATTTATTTGGAAACTGAAATTCTAATATTAAGTCAATCATGTTAGTTAAATAATTAAAAATTAGCAGATTATATTTTTTTAATTAATTAATTTATTAAGATTTTATATTACAGAATAATAAGAAACACCACTTACATCTAAATATATATTACGTTTTCTTTTGTATTGGTATAACACCAGTGTCGGAATATTAAGTTTTCTTCGTTTCTGTATCGAACCTTAATATTGCGTGGCACAATGGCCTTCAGTATACGGAGTTGTAGAGTGTAAATATTATTTACATATTTTTTAAATGTCCTTCCGTAACTGCGTAGCTCCAGTGACACTATGGAGTCGACCATTGCATTGTATAGTAAGAGACGCATTTTAAATGGAATTTCGTTTTTGATTATGCACAAGTTGGCCAAGATAGCTCTAAGTTTTGTACACAGACCTTATCTATATGTTCGCCCCAAGTAAATGTACTGTCAAAAGTTGGCCCTAAGTAGCGGCTTGTGCCCTTTGGTCTCTGCTCCCGGGGGTCACGTACCCCTTGCATCCCCGGGTAAAGACGACCCTGGTAACATTTCTGGTGTTGCAAATGTTCATAGACGACGTAACCGTAACTTTGTCGTGCAAGAACGGAAAAATAATACCTATTTATGCGGCCAGGCTGCCTGTGGTAAGAGGCGACAAAACAACCCAGAGCCAGTAGGTAGGGCATTTGCCCGACTGGATAGCTACCATCCCTCATCTAGATTATGCCGCCATAACAACTTTTAGTTGTGTTCCGGCATCAGTGGCCAAGTGCCAGTTTCCCCTTCGAGGCCGGCAGCACATTGGCAGCACCTCTGGTACTGCTAATGTCCATAGAAGACGGTAACCACTTCCCATCATGTGGGCCGTCTGGTTGTATGCTGTGCATTCTAGTTGTGAATAAAACAATGTTGTGGCCAACGACACCTCGTCTGCGTCTGTGTGGCCGACAGAGTACATTAATAGGAGAATATGGCCCATATAATAAAGTTTGAGGAAGTCTGGTCTAACTTGAGCATGCCTAGACTGGATTCGAGATGCAGCTTCTCGACTTCTTCTAACAAGTTTGCATATTAGGTATATTTATGTAGAAAAAACGAACAAGAAATAGTAGTGTTCGTCATGCAAACAAACACACGTGTACCTACATTTAGCCTATGTGATCATCAATCATATGTGACGTTTTCGCGACTTTTATTATGTTTAAATTATGATAATATTTTAGAGAAATATTATTGTATAACGTTGTTTGAAGTGCAATTAACACAGTCTGGGCCTAATAGTCCTTGACAAGGTCGTTGTTAATAGTAATATTCGTTAGGTAAGTTAGTTATATCTTTATATATAACATTTTGAAATTATATCTTTGACACTGAACTCCTAAACCCCTGGAATGATCTTGTTGAAATTTTTTGTGTGTGTTTTTTTTCTTCTGTGAAGGTGACGTTACTGCCTGGCACTAACGGAAGACCAGCGTTGGTTGTTATCAACCAGCATTTGCTGAGTTAGGGCCTGTTTAGAGTTAGTTAAGTTTTGGCTTTTATTAAACTGCTTATGTATACTTTAATAATTTTAAATAACTCTAAATAAACATTATTTTCTTTCTTTTCGGTATTCGAGTGAAATGAGTGATTTAGTATATTTTTAAAAATAATTAATTAAATAACAGGTATAATAAAATTACATATAATCGAATACAATGCAAGAAAACTTAACTTATTTGTATTGTATTGTACTCATAGTTAGTCCCTCAAGGCTATAAGTAGAATACTGAGCCTAGATCACCGCCTTCTATGGGTAAGGTGCCCAGAAGGCTGGCTACTTTCCCTCGCTGGATCGCCATACTGATCCGTTGGCCGAGGTAAGAACCAGCCCTATGATCGCCTGAAGAGTCAATGAGTCGTTCCAATAAATTTTGGTAGAGGCTCATGGTACAAAATTAAATTCAAATGAGTTATGAATAAAATTATCCTATAAACAAATGACATGCTCTAATTTATTTTAGAATTTTCACATTTCATTCACTCTAAAAATATATGCTCGTTAGCATAGATCAAAAAATATTTTGGCAAAACATTGTATTTGATAAATTATTTATGTAGAGGATATTAATAAGTTTATCAACGGCTGTTATGTCATGTTATAAACTGGTCCCCTTTGAACACATTTTTTTTAGTGTGGCATATCAAAAATAATAGGACAACGTTGCCGATCATAATAATTTTTCACGTGAACGTCGCCCAGCTGAATAAAGACGGTGGTGGTAATGTGGCCATTTGCCAAATATATTAGAGTGTCCACTTTAATGAAACTTTCAGGATATATCATTATTTTATTTCTCAGGTGTACATCGTTTCCAGTCATACCTTCTTCATGGGAGACTTCTGTTTTTGACCGATTTGATGAAGTGTTTGAGTGGATACCTGGATGGTTTAGATTCAAAATTGGAACAGGTAGGTGGCGCTGGAATGGAGTTGTAGATTATTATTATTTCTGAGTGTTGGTATTATGAATTTCACACCCTAGCCTGTTTTAATACATACAATACAATACGCGAACGCAGCGCCACGGGCAAAAAGTGTTACACTTTTTTCCCGTGGCCCTGCGTTCGCCCCTTTCCCCCTTCTCCGCTGTGTGTCATTGTGTTAGGACGATCTGTATCTACATGAGAAATAAAATTTTCATAAAATTCTCATGGTTTTACTGGTGCTTTCCCATAACACTATTAAAGTGCAATACTGAGCAGGGCGAGTGACGATTGCCGGGCCCGCTAATTGAACTATAAAACTGTCCTATGAAACACTAAACGACTGGTCACATTAAACTATGCGCCCCGTAATATCTGACGCCTTCTGACGCCACTGTCTGTTTTATATCCGAACTGTTTGTAAACCGGCCATTTACGGCGGGCACTTGACTTTGACGATGCTCTATATAATTTTAGGATGAGTATATGCGTCACGTTGCAATTTTGGTCTATAAGACTGTTTTAGTATCAGCAAGTCATCAATGAAAACTTCTCTTTGCAGGACAAAGAACGACATATCTGTTATGCTTATCTAAGACGGATTGGCGAGTTTAACACATCCGCAATCTCAATGTGGTCACATGTTTGTTACCGTCATAATCATAAAATCTTATACTAATATATAAAGCTCATGTGTATTATTTTCTTGTGTGTATTAAGTATATTTTATACTATTCTATTCTATAAAGCTGAGTTTGTTTGTTTGACTGAACGCGCTAATCTCAGGAACTACTGGTCTGATTTGAAAAATTATTTCAGTGTTAGAAAGCCCATTTATCGAGGATGGCTATAGGCTATATATCATTACGCTAAGACCAATAGGAGCGGAGCACCAATGAAGAATGTTTAAAAATCGGGGGGTTTTGAAAACAAATTCCACACGGACGACGTCGCCGGTACTGCTATTATATACATATAATAATAACAAAAAATTGACTACTCCAAAATCTTATTGTGACCTAGATTTGTTAACAAAATAGCAAGCATCTGAGCATAAATGTGACAAAATTGATGTTATTTAATAATATTAATTTAATTTACATTTTACACGTATTTGACATAACAGGTAGACTTAGTTGATTGTCATACATATTATTTAAAAAAAAGGTAATATATACATACATTTAAAGGAATAATAATATTTAAAATAAACAAATGTTAATAAATAATTTGGTTTAGCGGTTGTAAAAATATAGATATAAATAAATACAAATACCGATATATAACTATGTTAAAAAAAGACGATATTTTTCAAATATGTACATGACTAATATTAAATTAATTTAGAATGATTATTTTTTGCACGCTATGAAAATGGTAGAATGTATAGGACATTGTAATACATTCTGACAAAAATAAAGATGATTATAAATATTATTATAAAATTTTGTCTTTTTAAATTTTGTGTATGGCTATAAGTCGAGTATTAAAAACCCATGAATCATTTAATAATGAATAAACGTGTCAGGATAATTTGAATATGACGAATCCATAGGCAAAAGTCGCGGTGAACCGCGAACAGCGATAAGCATCGCCTGATGTTTGCTTAACTGTGTATTTTTCGTCTTACTTTCCAAATGATAGGAAAGTAATACAGTATTTCGTGAGTCAACGCTCGACTGACTTTCACTCTGTCATCTCGCTAATGTAATTTGCGTATATTCCTTTTTGTTATTAATTAACGTAAATTGAAGAAAGTCATTAACACACGTATCGATATTGGAAGAACCTAGTAATTAGAATACTTTTACAAATGTGAAAAAGGAAATTTGTCTGCCAACAGTTAGGGCTCATAGCCATTTTGGCAAAAATGGAATCATCATTCGTCCTTCTTTACGTCAGTCTATTGATAACACAGTCATTTTTCTCGAAAATATATAATACAGATTTCTGGCTTGTCTGTGCAGCAGCGATGTTGAGGCCGTAACACACAAACGTCTTTAGTCGTTCGTTTTCGTCCGATTTCAAAGAATCAATGATATTTTAAATAGAAGAAACGAAGATTTCTGTAAAACTACAATAATAAAGTCTATAAAACACAAGCAGAAATAGACCATTCAATGGAAAATGCACTTAAATATTTAAAAAAAAGCATAAGAAGTTTGAGAGTACCTAAACCCACTGAATCGGTATGCACGTATATGCGGTGCCGACAGCTTATCGAACGCCTATATTTCCACGAGCGTTTCCTGATTCAAATTAAAAAATCAGAAAGCAATCTCAATATGCGAAGTTTCAAAACGACAGAATTAAAAAAAAATACAACGAGAATTGTTGTTGAGCAGCTTACTGAATTAAGAAGGTATTACTAATTTAAATATTTTTTTAAAAGTTGCGTAGTTCAATAACAGAAATTGTAGATATTTGTCACTCCTACTGAAGCCTTCACTGTACGTGGTCCGACACGTACCTGACTGATTTTTAAATCAAGATAAGAATTGTTTTTGTTGTTATTTATGTATGTATAAGTGTATTGAGTTTTGTATTTAGTCATCAGAATTTGGCTTTCCACTCGGCTTGTCTCACTTAGGACCTTTTACTTTAAAAAGGTCTACAATATCGGCTGAGTTTCACCAAGTGATAAATTTTTATTTAAATTTAGCTTGTCTTTGTTCCCAGACAATAAAATAAAAAATGTAAAATGCTATTTGCCCATCCCTAACTAAATTATTTCACTCGCCTTACGTATAAGGTATTCACACTAGTTAATATAAAATATTAGCATAATTAAGCGTGCTAAGTATGTCATCAGCTGTCATCGAGCGTGTCTGTCTGTCACCAAGCGACCTAATTAGTTTACCTGGATTATTCATGGCTTCATAAATAGGCGCCTTGAGGTATGTAGGAAGGAACGCAACTAACGTGGGTAGAAATAGGGGCTAGTACCCTCATTACGAGTGTTGACAGCTCGTAAAAATAAAATTTGTATCTCGCTGAAAGACTTGTGATGTAGGCTATGATTATGGACATATAGATCTTCTCGGACGTAAATTTAAATATTGGTGAATTATTTAAGTAGGCCTTCCAGAGCCAAATTCAAAACTGTACGAAGTAGCAAAAATACTCAAAGGAGTTTCGGGGTAAATTTTGATGAAAACTAAAGCGGTATTATTAGATTTTTGAAAAAACAGTTACCGTAGTTAGGAATTGAATCGGCTGATTTTGAAAAAAAGCCCATATTATTAAACCAATCCATAGTGTAGCTTAAAATGATCAGTTTCTGTAAAGGAGAGTCAAACTACAAACGAAGAGAAAGGGTATTTTGTGTACAATAATGATAGAGGGAATTTGCTGCTGAGAGTTTCCCTTTGCACTTCACACTGGGGTTCTTTAAAAATTGCGTCAAAATGTTTCTTTCGTTAGTCTCTTTAGGCAATAAAAACTACCTTTCACATCAAATACACTAAAGATAAGGCTGAGATAATATCATCTATATTATTGACGTCAACCAACAAAGCTCACAATTATTTAAAAAAAAACTAACCTAATTTATAACGAAGAAAGTAAGTCACCGAATAATTACACGTGTATTACTTAAATAAATAGTTTCTCTGTAATGATCGATGGTAACAAACGACCCAGAATGTAATTTACAAGCGTCCTTAACCCACATTAGTCCAAACAAACGAGATATTTCCCAGATTTTGCACTTCATGAGTCACTGACGTGTCAGTGAATGGATTCTACTCGTTGATGTCTGTTTTGGACTTTGAGTCATTTGGCTTGCGGGAGCCAATGATCCCTTTATAGCTGTTGTGATGGAGACGTCTGATAAGATCTTCAACAGAGAATCATAATCATCTTTCTAGCGTTAAATCCCGTTTGCATTCGGAGCGTCTGTCTCGAAGTACTCTGGCTTTCCTAATTTTTCTTTTCCACTTCGCGGGGTCTTTAGCATCCCTAATTTATTCTGAGACCATTGGTACGCATGTCATCTTTACGAGGTCATGGCAGATTTTTTTGGGTCTATCCCTTCGACCGAGACCTGGCGGAGCGCGGAGGCGGTATGTCTAGACATTGGTTCCCCAAGTAATTAGCCGGTTTCCGTAAAACTTGACCGTACCAACGTTGCGGAAAGCACTAGTCCCTTTATAGCTGGTGTAATGGAGTCTTGATTGATGGATGTTATTAAGTTGTAGCAGAAGCTAAGGCAATACTCTGTGGCATAATTAATAATATATGCGTTCCCGTAAATTAGAACTGCGAAGAGCATAAAAATACTTTAAACAAAAATTGATCGGAACTAAATGGATAACTATTTTTTGTGATTTATACGAGGTATTTTTAGTTCAATATTCTTAAGGGTTCCTCGAGTATCAGCGTATTTGCGAAACCCTTCACTTCTTTCCTAATATAATAATTAACGCTTTTATTCGCATTCTGAAACAAGCATAATGCGAGATCGCTTCTTGGGAAGTAAATCTTTTGGAATACTAAAGATCATTTTTATGAGTTATTAGTTTAAGTACAGTTTTTTTTAAATTCCAAATAACCAAAGATTAAAGAAATTACTCTGCGAACGTTAACGCTTAAGTCAGGCAAGATTTTTTTAAAGATTCGAATAGTCAGGCGATGAAAATAAACATTAGGGGCCTTACTCATAATCGCTTCTTAAATTTAAAGAAACTGCTCAGCAACTGATTAGTGAAAATCTTACCCATAAACTCCTCTTTAGTCGAATATTTTGGGTACAACCTACTTTAATCATTCGAATTTCGTTTATCTGTGCTCCTCTTAGGTAAAAAACAGGTAATACACGTTTATAAGTGAAAGAAAAGATATTCATTGTTAGGGAGATGGCTAATCGTCTCTTAGCGAGATTATTATAAGTAACGTCGTAGACATTTATTTAAATACATTTAAGAGCGTCTTAAATTTAGCTGATGTAGTAAACTCTATTTTTTCTTCGCCAATAAATTTAGCTGCATTCTCAGACTGGTCACCAGTGGGTAATATTATAGTGAATAAATAGCTGGATTGGTGAATAATAACCCAAGATTAGGATAGGAAGAGTCATGTGACGGAAATTAGTGGCGGCGTTTGACGTTTGTGGTCATCTGTCTTGGAAGACGTGTCGTGTGATTTTGTTACTCACTGATAGGGCTGTGAGATTTGTAAAATGCTATATGTTATATGTAATTTAGACTTCGCGGCATTTTCTAGATAGACTTCTTGTCCTGCTTTGGTACAAGATACCGCAGTTATATATATTTTTTTTTTTAATGTACTTCAGTATATAAAGTAGAAGTTATAAGGTGTAATTTAATGCAATCCACGAGAACGCTGCCGACAAACTGCGCTGCAGTTTGGCAATGTAATTGTTATTATAATCCTGTAACTTTTTATTGAAAATAAATTGAAAAAAAAAAAGTTTTACACAACTATTAATTCCTCCCGATGTACCTGCAAAGTAGACCAATTTCCGACAATGTACAAATCGTGTAAGCGAATTAAAGCTAACAATAAGAGATGTTATGGATATGAAATTTCGGATCTGGATGTGGATACGGATATATGAATAATATTACATCGGTTTCAAATATTGTTACGGATATGAAATTATTTCAGATTATCCGTTAGTTTCGGATAGTTTCAGTTATGGATATTAGATTTTGGAGAAATAGTAAAAGTAAAACGACACTTGTTATTTTATGTAAGTAAATATAATCCCACAAGATTGAGTGACTGACTGGCTACTATTAGCAATATAAATAATAAACAATGCATGGAGGAACGCACGCGGCTCGTGTGTCGGTTCGGCCGGGCAAAAACAAAACCTGTCATAAAGTATCTCTGCCTACCCCCATGGGAAAAAGGCGTGATAATATGTATGTATGTAAGTTTTATATATCTTACGACTTTATAAAATAATATTTCGTTATTTTTGGAATTAATAACAATAATAATAAAATTAAAACTAAACGATAAAACTAAAATTTAAATAACATAAATCTATAAGTAAAAAATTTACTCCAAATCGCTGTCGGCGGGGAGCGTGCCCAAAATGCTGGCCGCATTTCCGCGTTGGATGGCAACGCTAATTCGTTGCACTAGGTGCAAACCAGAAGTATAAAGTATTTAATTTAAACTGCCCCTATCCAAAATTATTTGAAACTATTATATCAGATTGGGTTACGAAGCTCCATAACATCCCTGTTAAAAAAGGTAAGTAACTATCTGCCATTTCCTCTTACGGATAAAGTTCAATATAGCTATTTACATGTCGGAAACCGGTCTGCACTTTTCTGCGCAACTGTAAACTGCCGATCGGAATTATTAAGTTGTGTAACGATATTTTTGATTTGTCTATGTTTTTGTATATACTTGTGAGTATGTATAAAATCATCGCCTTTCATCTCCAAATAATATATTTTTACTAACATAATTATTCTTATAGTTCCAGTGAATTGTATATCATAATTCGTTTATGAGAAATAAAGCTGTTTGACCCGAAATATTTTTAATTTCGTTGACTCGTAAAATCAGATTTGACAGCCTTTATTATGGTTTAGTGGTCTATTTGATGTCCGGCTTAGTATACTAAAGTGCAGAGGTCACGGGATCGATTCCTGGAAGGGTAAATTTCATAAATAAACTTTAATTATCTACTCTGGTCTGGGATCAGTTTAGACTTAACCTTCGTACATTACGCATAATACAAATTTTACTTAGCTAGATAAAATACAATCCTGTATATATTTGTAACTACTGTTAAAGCCGTTGTTGTGCCAACCCTACCAACATAATATTATTTGCGTACAATTCCGTGTTAATTTGTCTTTTAGATTGAAACAAAGGTCGTTCTCATAAAAACGCTTGCAATATTAATAACGTTATCCAACTATGTAACTTGTATGAATGTAGTTCGGGAAGTTCTATTACATTTATTCACAAACGTAAAGTTATACAAACATATTGTCACGCATGTTTCCCATAGTCGTGGAAGGCCACGACACACCTTCCAAGATCAAATTGATCGTGTACTAGCAGAAGGTGATATCAGGAGCCTTAAGAACAGACGAGCGTGCATGACAAGAGTTATGAATGTCAAAGAAGCAAGTGAGGTGTGTAAGAATAAGCCTCAATGGCGCTCTGTTGTTCGTGCCTGATGATGATGATGATGTATGTATGTTTCCCATAGGGATAGGCAGAGATGATGGATCTCTACTTGCTAAGATCTTGACATAAGTGCATCTTTTGCTTCATCTACTTTCATTAATCTCTACATAGATTCAAGTTTCTTTTATAGATGATTTTTATCTGCCTTGATTAACGTGTTATTAACGTTAATTACGCACTCAATACCTACCTATTATTAAATATGTGGGTATTTCACTTTCTAATGTGTGAGTGCACCCGGGTGAAATTCATGTATGTAGAAAATCAAACTAGTGTCATCGGGTGTACTCGACGTATTAATCTTAATAGTAAAGGAGGTAGGCTGCGCAATTTCGTATAGTGTGTGATGCAAGTTGCTTACTTTATCTGCTCGCTTTGAGATATTAGCCTCTGTCCGTCTCCTCCGTTGGGAAATTACTTTTATAATAATTTCGTGTTGTGTGTGTGTACAAGTTGTGTGCCGAAATAAAGTACAAAAAACCGTAAGTGCCTTTTCATTGCCTTAGATATGTAAAATTATTTCCACAAGGTTGTCAGGAAGAAGTCGCTATTAGCGATAAGATCGCCGATTGTACTTGTGATATCCAGATTGATTGTAGGAATTCAATAAAACGACTATTTCATTCAGTAAATGCGTCCAATTAGAAACACAACCGCACGTTATTATCTGTGCAGGAACGGAGAAAGAATACAATTTCCTGCGGCCCGGCGGCCTGTCGTAAGAGGCGACTAAACAACCCACAGCCAGGTGGTAGAGTATTTGCTCGACTGGATGGCGACCACCCCTGGTCTAGAGTATGCCGCCATAACAACCTTGTGTTGTGTTCCGGCATTAGTGACTAGGTTCCAGTTTCCTTCAAGAGAGCAGCAGCGCATTTGTAGCACCTTTGTTGTTGCAAATGTCCATAGGCGATGGTAACCGCTTTCCATCTAGTGGGCCGTCTGCCTGTCTGCTGAACTCCTGCAATAAAAAAATAAAAAAAAACGTACCGATCCTGACTATCAGATTGAAGCGATGCTCGAGCTGTAATGTTTGTTTAGTATATCATAACTGAGTTTTCTGTAATGGTGTACAATAAAGTGTTATCTATCTATCTATCATAGTACTAGTTGAAATATTGTTAATTGTGATGTGTACTGTTTTCTTGTGCGCAATAAAGAATATTTGATTCTATTCTAACGTGAATTTATGCTGTCGTAATATGGATTTACTGTATTTAACTTGCTTTAATATATAATAATAACAGCCCATAAATGTCCCACTATTGGGCTCGGGCCACCCGTTATAGAGGGAACGGTATACCCGCCACGCTTGTCCAAGGCGGCTTGGCAGGTTTGACACATCGGTTGTCTCGATGTGCATGTTACATCACGATGTTTTCCTTCACCGTTGTTAGCACGTGGCAATTGTAACAATATGCACATTAGGTCAGAAATCTGCCTAAGTGGTGCATGCGTTCCGGCCAGGAGCGAACCCGCGCCCTTTGAGCTTGAGACGCGTGCGCTAGCCATTACGCTACCACGATTTTTTTTACTTGCTAACTATAAACCTAAATATAAAAATTAAGAGAAATTCTTATAAGTACATTATACATACATAACTTCACGCCAGTTCCCTTGCGGGGTAGGCACGAACAACAGAGTGCCATTTAGGCTTATTCTTACACACCTCACTTGCCTCTTTGACATTCATAACTCTTGTCATGCACGTTCGTCTGTTCTTAAGGCTCCTGACATCACCTTCTGCTAGTACACGATCAATTTGATCATGGAAGGTGTGTCGTGGCCTTCCACGACTTCTGCATCCATCCACTTTTGCATTGCATATCTGTTTAGTCATTCTTTCATCATGCATTCTTTCCACATGCCCGAACCACCGGAGCATTCCTTTCCTTACCTTCACCCCGACACTCTCTTTCAGACCAACTCTCTTACTTCGGTATTACGAATGCGGTCCGCGAGCGCAAAGTAAGTACATTATGTTAAAGAAAAACGAGTTTATTTGAAAGTTTGTTAAATACTTCACCTAGCCTTGGATCATTGACTATATATATGTCATAGAATTTTATATTCATTTTATCGAACCTACTTTACATACAAATACAATATAACTTTGATAATTATTTACTTTCAAATTTGGCATACAAAATTAGTATAGCTAACGTTTTATTTGCTAATTTTTTCTTTTTAAATATTTTCATAATAAGTAATTATTTTTTTAAATATTTGATAGTCTTTATACTCTTAATGAGTAGGTATCGTTTTATTTTGATTTGTTAATATTCATTTATCTAATATAAATCTTAGTTTTTTTTTTAATTTTAATGACATATTCCTAATATTACTAATATTTTTTTAAACTAAGCTAAAACTAACATAAAAATATAATAAAACTAAAGTATACTATAAAGAAAGCTATACTTACAAAATAACGTAAAACTATAAATAAAAAATTGACTCCAAATCGCCGTCGGCAAGGAGCGTAATCTTAGTTTTAATTATGTTTAAAAGCCGCTAATATCTAAGATAAAGTTATATGATACGAATGTTATTAAAGTTACAAATTGCACTAGTTTACGATTGTCGAGAAACGAAGGTCATCGAGATATATGTTTGTTATTCAACACGATTTAAATGTTTACCTAAAGCACCTCCCGTATTAAAATGGAATACTAGTTATGCGATGATAATCAATCAATCCTTTTCTATAAGTTGAAGGTTAACTTTGAAAGTATTTGTAGCAATTCTAAGAGCTTGGTTGAATTTACGATCGACGACTGTGTAGCCAAATTAACTAAATTGTTTAAAGCGAATATATTTTAGCCATGACATAAATACTTCTTGACATCGATAACAATCTAAATTGCTAAAAACTGGATGGATTTGCAAGAATTCATATTGACTAGCAAAATAAAAGCTTTTTAAAAAAAGTTTAAATACAAGCTTTTGAGATCCTGGATATCATGTAGCAGCAGATTGCTAGCCAAGACAAGTAAAACGATCGCAAACACGACGGGTTTATCTTGTTTAGTACAGGAGTTCCTATGACCACCTTCCGACTCCTTCATCAGATCAGCTCCATGGTACCATGTTATTGAATTGTCACGCGATATACATATGCGTGCAACATTTCAGCTCAATCGGAAACCGGGAAGTTGGTCAAATTTAACTTGCAAGATTCCACCCGAACTTACATACATAGGTACATCCATTGCAAGTTAAATAAAAGCTTGTAAGTAAAGTTAGTGCTATTAATACGGTTAGTTTCAAAGAAAGTAAACAACTTAACCATATTATACTATGTTGGTTATTATTGATGATTTTTACCGCATTACTATTGATCATTATGTTCCTTGATCATTATTATTTTGGTTTGTTATATTAGTATCTACTTGTGATTATAGAATCATTTAATGATATTTATTTAAAGTGAGAACTTGCAATTTGAATAATAATCCTTTTTATGATATAGTTTCGATCCAAATAACAAAATGGTCGAGTAGAATATTTGCTTCAAAGCCGTTGTTATAGTCACACCACATCACAAGCTTTCGCTTTGACCTAGTTATAAACAAAGTAAATATCTGGCTACTGTTAAAATGTACATTATGCCTACATTATACTGTCATCCTAGCATACCTACCTATCCACAATGTTTTGTATTTATATACGTATAACCAAGAACCTTAGCAGAGAATATACATAGAACTTCATATAATCTACGCCAGATTTGGTCATTCTTAGTTATCAAATCGGGTATAGATGTTACAATGGATCGCCTTATGCTGCGATTGTATAGAGATCATATAGTTTGATTCAGATAATAATTTATTTATTTAAAAACATTGCAGTCTCTACGTACATCAGTTGTAAATTGGTGACAAATTAAGTTTGGCAGTCAAAAATGTTTGTAGATACATTATCACAAACAGTAATGATTTGCAGTTACCCACGGGGGCAATAAGTGAAGGAGATTAACAAACACCCCGAGAACCAAAAACATTATGCAAATATGATATTTCTTATCATCATTAAAGCTATCATAAATATAAATAGTAGTAGTATTACAATAATTGATTGAATGATCAATGAGATATTACCTATAATTGTATGAGTTGGTATTTCCAGTCCCTGAAACATCAAGGTACTGGACCAGCAACTAAGATTCGTAATTTCTGAGGATAATGTTTAAATTCGAGAGTTGAGGGGAAAATAAAGCTCGGCCCACGACGAAGCTTACCTTGATGAAAAACTATACACGATGTGTGCTTGTTCTATTTCTACATTGAAAAGACATGAGGTCTTACAATTTACTGTATGTACCGTTCTATCCGTAAAACGTCAGGAGTATAATGCCCTAATGGCGCTGGGTGGAATTTCGACTAGAGTAAGCCGGTTGAAAAAACATATCATATGATGCAAGCACCAACTACACCGCTGTTAAAAAAATGTAATACGCAATGTATTTTCTAATTACAATTTATATTTTTAATTTTACAATCTTACCGCATATTTTGAAACAAAAGCCGCTGCCTATACAATAATACAGATATAAATACACGAATAAAAAACGTAAACACCAATAAATTCATGGCTCTTTCGACCTTTTGGTCGTTAGTCGCTAGTTTATTGAAGGCAGGCTATAGGGAATCGAGTTGTATGAAGTCCACGCCACTGCAATAGGCCGTTCTACCAGTAGAACTTCTAGTCATCCTACCATTACTTACTACTACTACTCCGGTCATGTGTTACCTGATGTTGAGTCTACTTTCAAGTGTATCTTATATAGGAAATAGTTTCGCTTCTACCCGCACATATATTAGAGACTGTAATTAATAAAGCATTAGATAAAGAAAGGATACTCACAGTTCAAGGACCACGCACATGTATTTGCCCCAGTCATAAGCATCGTAGAGTTGAATGAGTCTCGGGTGCCGGAGACGCCTCATCACGTCCACTTCTCTCTCAACATTTCGTCTCTCGTCCCTCCTGTTCACTGACACCAGTTTAGCTGCTAGCTCCAGTCCTGTGCTCTTCTCACGACATAGATATACTGTGCCGAATTTGCCCCTGGAAATATGAAAATAGTTAGAAAGAACAGAGAGTTATAATACTGGTAGGGTTTCGTACCTACGTTGGGACTAAATTTAACACAAACGGGTGAGTGGGTGGTGGGATCAGTGAGACGATGCTAGCAAGTGATAACAGAAAACTTTGAGGTAATGGTAAATAAATATAAAACTAATAATAAATAAACGGCAGACAAACACACATTGTATATTCCAAATTGAGCAAGTTACGCTTGTGTTATGGGTAGTACAACGGACCACTCTGCGGCTGATCCCAGACACCCAGACTATAATAAATAACAGAAAGTTCGTTTACGAAATTTACCATGGCAGGAATCGAACCCAGAGCTTCTATGTTGTAGCGAGGTCGACCGGCAGAGGCTTAGCCCGCTCAACCATAGATATCAGAGCAAATTGTACATGGTACAGGAGAGTCAAAAGTTTAAGTCCCCTCTTATATATGTCTCCTCTGAAGATTTACTTCCTCCGGTATATAGTACATGAGAGAAAGTTTTGTCTACCAAGATTTTAGCTTTTTCGTAGTCTTGAAAATGATTGTATTTATTTCAAAATGGAATTTTAGTACAACTATGAATTATGGAGGCAGTGGTAGAATCATGACTTCAATAAGTTTGTAGGATTGTACTTGTTTTTTCATACGTTGGTTATATTATAGGATTAACGAACCTTTTTTTTATGAGAGCGGAATATACAATTATAAATTTTCTGATCTACATTTAAACCGTTGAAAACAATTCACTTAAATTCATATTGGAACAAATAATTACGCGCAGATGTCATTAAAAAGTGTGTCAAACGACATACATATGTAGAATTATTACGTTAATAGCCTAGTAAAATTGTCGTTAGGAGTGTAATTAAAAAATCGATTAAACTTTCTTCTGAATAATATATTAGGAGTTATCTAAAAATTAGGGCAGATTTTTATTATACTCATTCAAAAATAATAGACTTATTTAAAAATTGCATTATGGTAGTATAATAAGGCTGTTTAGGACAGGTGGTTGTTCATTGGAGATGAACACGTATCTATATCTTACCGTCAGTTCATTTGCCTTAATATCGGTTAAAATTTTACATAAGCTTCATGCAACTAATATTTTCTTAAGTTTTCGCGACTTGTATACATAATAAAATTGAATCTTGATACAACTGAACTGTACTACAATGAAAATCTTCATACAACTAATGTCAAAATTCAACCGTTAGGAGGGCAAGTGAATGAATAGTAAAATACAGGAACCGGCTAGAATTCAACGAAAGCTTTATCGGGAGCCATTTGAACCTTTAAAATATTTTTAATTCAACGAAAGCTTTGTCGGGAGCCATTTGAACCTTTAAAATATTGTTAAAGAAGTTACTAAGAAGATTATTTTTAGGTTATTATTCGTATTTTATGATAACAGGGTGTTTATTTTTCTTTACTATATTCTTCATTCCACACAACTTAAAAAAAATAAACAAAAAGAGTACAATTGGCGGTCTTATCGCTATGAGCGATTTCTTCCAGACAACCTTTGGATGGAAAAACACATTTGCAAGGAACAAACATATATATTGTGCGTGTAGAAAGAAAGGTATTTACAATTTTCAGCATAGAATCCCTTAAATAATTTTCTCGTATTCTCTTTAATCTGTATCCTGCGAAAACCATCCTATTCACCTTCATAATACATAAAGTGTTCCCAGTTCTTTAAAGAGATATAAGCTTTTTTAAAAAGGTTTTTAAATACAAGCTTTTGAGATCCTGGATATCATGTAGCAGCAGAGTCCTAGCCAAGACAAGTAAAACAAGCCCAAACACGACGGGTCTATCTTGTTTAGTACAGAAGTTCCAATGGCCACCTTCCGACTCCATCATCAGACCAGCTCCATGGTACCATATTATTGCATTGTCACGCGATATACATACGTGTGCAAAATTTCAGCTCAATCGGAAACCGGGAAGTTGGTCAAATTTAATTTGCAAGATTCCATCCGAACTTACATACATCCTTTTTTTTATTTTGTATTGCAGGAGATCAGCAGACAGGCAAACGGCCTACTTGATGGGCCTATGGACATTTGCACCACCAAAGTTGCTACAAATGCGCTGCTGCTCTCTTAAGGGAGACTGGAACCTGGTCACTAATGCCGGGACACAACTCAAGGTTGTTATGGCGACATACTTTAGACCAGGGCTGGTAGACATCCAGTCGGGCAAATGCCCTACTACCTGGCTGTGGGATGTTAAGTCGCCTCTTACGACAGGCCGCCCGGCCGCAGGAAATTGTATTCTTTCTCCGTTCCTGCACGAATAATAATACATCCATACATACTTACATACATACATAGGTACATCCGTTGCAAGTTAAATAAAAGCTTGTAAAAAGAAAGAGGCTTAGATGTCAAAATCCTACTTGACCGTACTATATCAACAGTACAAGCCGTCATACAGCCAGAATACTTGATGACACGAACAAGAAAAACGTGTCACAACCGCCGCACATATTTTGTGTGAAACACGACATGCATGTGTATATAACTTTTAAAACTGTACAGTTGTATTGCCAGAAGCCATGGTTTACTCATAAATGTACCGTAAGCTGTTTGTTTGTGCGACGACTCGACTTCAAATATCACAAAAACAAAGGGAATGCAATGAAAATATTTGGAATTGTTTACTTAGGTTTATATTTACAGCAGGCCGTTGTCGATATGTTTTATGTTTGCGTTTTGAATTTATGCGTAAATATTTGTGCGGGTATAAATATTTCACAGCGCTGTTCCGGGTAACTTCTTGTTTAATATATCGTTGGTTTAAGAATTCTAGATGAAGAGGATATAATGGAATGTACTAACAAATGCTAGGACGGTTTACTGGCACAATATTTTAAAAATATATATTTAAAAACATTATCTCATATCTCAACAAAGCAAATTGACAGAAAAGCGGTTTGAGTTTTTGATTTGATTATCTCTAATTAACCGTGAAGTTTATGTTATATATATAATAATGCCAGCCCATAAATGTCCTACTGCAGGGCTTGGGCCTCCCATTATAGGGGGAACAGACAGTATACCCGCCCCGCTTGTCCAAGGCGGCTTGGCAGGTGTGACACATCGGTTATCTCGATGTGCAGGTTGCATCACGATGTTTTCCTTCACCGTTGTTAGCACGTGGTAATTGTAAGAATATGAACATTAGATCAGTAAAACTGACTAAACGGTGCATGCGTTCCGGCCAGGATCGAATCCGCGCCCTTTACGTTTGGGACGCGTGCGCTAGTACGCTACCATGACTTCAAGTATGTTAAATTATTTTAATTTAATTTTTTATTTTAAAATAAGTATTATGACTTTTATGTATGTTTTTGTATACACATAAAATTTTCTTCATAAAAAACCTTAAAACAATTGTTTTTTTAAAAATGAACTATTAAATAATACTTGTTTATGACTCACCTGCCGATTTCCGAGAGCATTTCAAAAAAGTCATTGACGTCTGTATTTCTTTTGATTGTGACATCACGAAAGGGAAATGGGGCCTCCACCTCTGAAACAAATATATAAAGATAAATAAAAACCAATTGTTTTTATTACTTTCGATTTCCAGAAAAGCTTATCCTAAATGTAACAAAGCAGTACCACCAGTTTTTTCATTAGAATCGATTACATAAGTTTTAATTCTACCTTCAGACGAATAAAAATCTGACTGTTCCTAATAGTTTCAGATTTGGTCATGAAGGTACATTTAAAAAGTCATTTAGATATAGTATTTTCTTAAGTTTTCGGACTAGGGCACATAATAATAATATATACGTATAATAATTACGTAGTTTTATTCACTCAACATATATCAAATGTTATTTTTAATTTCTCATTATTCTGAAAGTACGCTTGAAGTAGCCTGATCACAGGGATAAAAACATTATTATTCGTCCTTGGGAAACAATTTCCCCTGCTGTCAAAAAGTTTAAAAAACTATGCGAACCATAGATATAATACATGCGATCATGTTCCAACTTTTTTTTTACAGCCACTGTTAAATCGCGGCATAAATTGTAATTAAAAAATATCAATAATTTTGTAACATCGACATCCTTTAACCGGCCTCACATTTAGAGTCCGAGCCTCCGTCTTTCTAAGGAAAAATCTCATTAAGTCTGGCGCTTAGGCGCTTACTATGTAATATTTGATTGTGATCAAATGTATGAAGAACATTCAATATCTATACAGATAAATAAAATTGAAGTGTCTGTTTGTAATGTAAAAATAACAGCTTTTTCTTAAATGCATATGAAAGTATATACGGTACGTATCTATTCATAGGTATAATAAAATTGTAGAAGTCGAATTTCTGTACAATGGAAAAAAAAATGCTAAAAACGGAGCAGGGGAATGTAAGAAGTGAAGTAGAACTAATTTAGATTTATTTATTTTTTTTGTTTCTCTGTTTGTACGGGCTAATCTCCGAAACGACTGGACCGATTTAAATGAAATTTTGTATGGTGGTAGCTTATAATCCCTGGTCAACATATAGGATACTTTTGATCCCGAAAAAATTAAAGAGTTCCCGTGAGATACTTAAAAAAACTATCCACGAAGACGCGGGAAGAAGCTAGTATAAAATAAAACTAATTTTTTAATTCTTTGTCTGCTTATCTGTCTGGATGTTCCAGTTAATCTCTGAAACCGCTGGATCGATTTTGACGAGACTTTCACTGGCAATTAGCTGATGTTATAAGAAATACATAGGCTACTTTTTTCCTTTTTTTGGGGCTCCGCGAAAACAATTCCACGCAGACGAAGTCGCGAGCACAGCACAGCATAAATAAAAACAAAAGAATTGTGTGTTTCTGTTGCTTGTGTTCATAAAATTAAATGCCGTCGCTCTTTTGACTTTATTATCTGATAACAACGCAATGTCACTGTATGTTTTACGCATTCCAAGATTTATATTGTTTTCTGTTGTATATATACAAAATGTAAATAACATTTTTGCATCGACTTCTGTACAGTCTGTATATATTTATATTATGTGTTTTCTACATCATGGAAAAAGGATACTAGGAATGACTATAATCTTACACGAAACATAGATAATTGAAGGGCTGTTAACTATACTACCAATAATTCACAGATCCACAAACAAATGTTGTGTCAGACTATCATTTTCTGATGTATTCTTTCCTGCTGAGCACGAATCTGAAGTCAGAATTGGGGTCTATGAGCAAATAATTGAAGATTTTTGCGATTATCTACTCCCAATTCTTACCTATTTATTTTTTGGGGACCTGTGATATGATTCACGAGAACGTTGCCGACAAAGTTTATTGCAGTTTGGCAAGTACAGTGTCTGTAATACTGTTGTAATTTTGGAAAAAATTACGTCATAATCATACTTTTGCCCTTTTTAAACTTTTTTTGTTTTAGCAAGCAAGCCAGCGCTTAGAGAGATAGACATAGAGGCTTTTGTTGATGAACTATACAGCTTTATTGATACTTCAATTAGAAAAATGTATGGCTATTTATTACCACATGAAATTTTCTTATATACGATAATAAAAGAAAAAATGGAAGGAAGCAGAGGGAAGGTAGGTAGCATGTAGCAAATCAAGTAAAAGTGGATGACATATCTTACAAAGTTAAACATCTGGAGAGACTGTACGGACAAGAGAGAGTATATATAGCTCTTAAAGAGAAAGCTCTTAAAAGTTCTACTCAATTTTGTGTAAGCTAGGCAATTATAGTATTCAATTCCTAAGAGTTCATACACACAATACCGTCAACCTTCACAATAATTTCGTATCACTATTTCAGATTGTTCCAAATTTTATAATTCTTGCCTGTTTTCACGTTGGTTACTAGAAATTGATCATTCGACTCAAATCAATCAACAAAGAAAAAACTGGCGTTAACAATTCAATATGATCTAAATGCGTCAGAATTTTTGGCAACATTTCAATTTATTAAGAATATGCAACATGATTGATTGACCTTTGCTTTCTATTGTTTGGTCTTGTATAACAGCTCGCAACTACTATAAAATATATCGCTGAAAAGGACATAGACGAAGTTATGTGAAACTTCAAATGTACAAAAGTTTGCTTACGTAGAAAATATTAAAAGACCATGAGACATATGAGTTCTTCCTACCAGCATTATCCACGTAAATCAAATTGTGGCCTACGCTTGAACAAAATAATCAGAAGCTGACACGGAGTGTATGTCACGGAGATGAATATGCTGCAGTTGATGTGTAAATTCCCTCGGAAGGTCTGCTTCAGGGACTTCTACATCTGTGATAGTCTTCATGTTATTGACTTAAAACATGAAGAAAGCAGGCGAGAATAATCTAGATACCTATTATAGCAGATCCACGTTTTACAGAAACTGACTAGTTATATGAGAAACAAATTTATACCAGTCATGCTCACGCCTCTCTGCTATGCCCGCAAAAAAGAGTAGGTCCAAAAATACTGGCTTGATATCGTGAGGGATTATATACATGCCAATGATATCACAATAAGGAATACCGAAGGAGACCGTGCACCACTTGCTGTAATGATAATGATGATGAAGTGCATTACGACATAAATACACGGGCTTTCAAAATATTCTAGGGACCAAGAACCTATGAGTCACATCTTTAAAATAGAAATATAAGATACACTAGCCGTTACTTACGTAAATAACCTGTGATGAGAACGCAGGAATGGTTACTCTTATCGTGTTTCTATTGCTGAAATTTTTTTAATATCTATTTTATCAAAACAAATTCAATCTTCCCAACAACAATAGCTAAGGCTGGTATTTATTATTTCTAATATTTTCACGGTCGTTAAAACAACGCATCAACGAGTTTCAATGGACACCTAATTAAACAATAAACAAACAATACCTAGGTTTAATTTAGTCTAACCTCAAACGATACGTCATCGGTTGAATGCACTGCATTGACGGGTTTGTCTACCTTTGCTGCTAAATTACTATTACTCAGACGTTTTATTATAACTATAGATGCTTGAATAGACATAAAAAGTATTTTATGATCATGAAATAATACAAAATGTTGTGTTTTTACAGTAATTTTAGCAACGACGACAGGCGCTCTATTGAAGTAAAAACCATTAGACTCACTTATCTCGGGCTATTTTTGGGGAAAGGATGATAAATATAGTGACACATTATAGCAGATTAAGATTAGGGAGTCTTATACATGAATGTTTATTTCTACCGTTAGCAGCTGGTAATTATAATATCAGCCCAGAAATGTCTTACTGCTGGGCTCGGGCCCCCACTATATGGGGAACGGAAAATATACCCGCCACGCTTGACCAAGGTGACTTGGCAGGTTTGACACATCGGTTAATTTGATGTGCAGGTTGATGACGATGTTTTCCTTCGCCGTTATCGGTAATTGTAACAATATGCACATTAGGTCAGAAAACTGACTAAGTGGTGCAAGCGTTCCGGCCAGGATCGAACCCACGCCCTTTGAGTTTGAGACGCGTATACTAGCCATTACGCTACCAAGACTTAGTGGTAATTGCAGGGCGGTAAATCTGCTTTAGCGACACATGCTCTTCTGCTATGTTTCTCATCAACATCATAGGAATCAGACACGAGTGTGTTAAGTACTAAACTACCATTGGTCCAGCTGGAACACATGCTGATAATTGTAATTAATTTAACCTGAAAGTTACTTTATCTATTTGTTTGTATATTTATTTGTTTCTTAATTATGGTCTTGAAAATTATCGGTTATCATAAAATTTGTTATATCTGCAGTTAGCAGTTATTTAATGTGGGAAGAAAATGGGATTCTTCTTATTCCGGTAAATAGATCAGTTCTTGTGTTTCTAAAACTCCAGTCTAGGGAGTCCAGTCCATTAACTATAGGGAGCCTAAAGCGGCCATTTACGCAGTTTCGCTTAACGAAGATGACAAGTATCAAAATAAAGTGCAATTTTATACTACGTCTTACGAGTATATCAAAACACATGGAAATCAATTGAGACACTGACACTGAGATTTTTTGACCGATTTCTAAAAAGGAGGAGGTTCTTTCTTATCATGGTGAAATGCCCTACCAAAGTCCGCGTTTCCCGAAAAGTACAATCCGGATGTCTTCAAGTCTCATGTGAATAGCTATTTTCTAGGTTGTGTTCGATCTTCGACTGCACAATCGTTTCGTTTTAGGCGTGATTGTGGTGAAACATATATATTTATCATAGAAAAAATCGTACAGAACGTCGCGGCCTTAAGTAGTTTTTACACGTACAACTAAGCCTTAACTACCGAGTAGGTAGGTAAGGACCTACTGTCTCTATTATCGTCAAGGTTCCCAGCTAATCAAGAATCGCCTTTTTTTAATCAAGGGAAATCCGCTTGAGGACAAACCATCAGGGGGGAAACGCGGTGGGGCGTGTGGGATTCCTATCGTCGGGGTGACAGAATTTCGAGAGGAATGCGTCCATTGTTCGAGGCAGTTCACTCGCGTATTCACCTCCAGCTCGGACGGAATCAAGAATTGCTTTAGGGCCGGTTCCTACATATTACCGACCGTTCATTTACCTTACTACCGGTTAAAATTTGACATAAGCTCCATACAAGTAATGTCAAAATATAACAGATGGTTTTTTTATGACATGAGTTCAGCAGACTGGCAGGTGGCCTACCTGATGGAAAGTGGTTACCGTTGCCCATACGCATTTGGAACACTAAAGGTTGCTACCAATGTGTTGCCGCTCTCTAAAGGGAGCCAGGCCGGGCCCCTAATGCCGGAACACAACTCAAGGTTGTTATGGTAGTGTACTTTAGACCTGGGGTTGTAGCCATCCAGACGGGTAAAATACCCTACCATCTGGCTGTGGGTTGTTTTGTCGCCTCTTACGACAGGCCGTCCGGCCGCAGGCAATTGTATTCTCTCTGGATGTAAAGTAGTAAGGCAAGGGAGTGAATAGTAAGATATAGGAATCTGCCATTTCACTTTCTTCGCTTATGGCTGGCTCCTATATCTTACCGACCGTTCATTTGCCTTACTTAAAATTTAGTTATTTGTGTCAGTTTGAGAGATCAGCATCTTTTGTAAAATGTGTTTGTAAATAAAAATGAGACGCCTTGTTTGTGTGATGAGTCATTTTATTACGTCTCGAATCTGTCATTAACAGGTAGACGCTCACTAATAAATTATGGGCTTTGCCTACTTTTCGTTTTGGCTAAGCTTAGTAATCTGAAGTTATTTTGTAAGGTGGGTCAACTGCCTTTTTTAGCGGTATTTCAGAAGTCGCATCTAAATGATTAGGTAGCAATATTTCGCTTACACAAGAATTTAAGATGTATATAACACGATATGATTGCTCAACGGTAGAATTTATTTAGACAAAGAATCCAGGACAACAATTTTTTTTAGGTTTACAACCAAATATATAAAAGACAGAAGAGTAACGTTCAAAAGAAAAATTGAGTTTAACTGATCACATCGTAAACACATTCACGCATCGCGCGCGCATTTAAGATATCCACCCAACTATAATACTAACCAAGTTCCAAGAACTTAGTGATAAGTGGCAAGTGAATCTAGTTATAAAACAAGAGAACACGCACTGCTGCTCCTGTATCGCAGACACTCCGGTTACTCAGCTCATATTATTACAAGTAAGTCCATTTATCTCCATTCCCTCTTACCCTTGCACCCTTGAAATCTGGCAATCGGCCAGATCATATGGTCTTTCGAACCGAATATTCCAACTGGCGACCTATTTATACAGTCTGCAACAACCGTATTTTACCATTTTATGGTTAATTCAAACCAAATTGTAAATTTTCGCATACCTAAAAAGTTAAATAAACAATCATTATCAATCTACCCATTTACCCGTTTTCTGCCCTTGTTTTTTCTTTTTTGTTTTCTTATAAACATATTACTTCTGCCCTTATATATTTAAATACCCATTCCACATTCCTCAGATAATTACGCAAATTGCTACACGATAACTATTTTTTGGTACGTAGGTAGGTTAATATAACCTCGAGTACGTATTCTGTACTTTATTCAGCACACCTATTCTCGAATACTTGCACTAAACGTGATATCGGATCGATATAATAATATTGAATATTATATTCGTTTCACTCGGTGTGGTTAGCTTGCCGTGCAACTTTTATAGCTTATATATAGCTTCGTGTTTATTAAGACTCAGCGCACACGACAGTTTGATATATATTTTTTTTCCTAATCATTTTTATTTATTTCGTATTTTTTACGTTTCTCTGGCTGCTTTCTTGCGTGTTCTTTATTAGCATTAGTAAAAAAAAAAAAAAAAATTTTTTTTTTTTTCGTTTGCTTTTCCTTTTCTTATTGTGCACTTCTCATCGTCATGCCTACCAAATCGCAATCTGCCATCTTTATGCAAACCCATAAGTACATAACTTCCCTATTAGAGATAGCTAACCTTATATTAAAAGGAGACAAAAAGTATAGTGTAAACGATTTCATAGGGCGCTTTACAAAATTGGACGATATAAAGGGCAAGTTGGATACAGTATATTATGAGATCTTGGACTCTAAAGACCTTGACGACAAAGTGGAAAAATGGTACTTTGACTACTACACCTCGGCTATAGAAGCATATGAAAAAATTTTGGTGGCAAACATCACCATCAGCTCAAGCATCAAACCAAGCTCGCCCACATTCTCCACGTCTACTGTTCTGCCCAAAATAGATCTACCCAAATTTTCTTCCAAGCTTGAGGATTGGCCATCTTTCATAACTATTTTCAAAAGCCTTACGGACACTGCCGGTAATTTGTCAGGTGCAGTTAAATTACACTATTTATTTTCTTGCCTCTCCGGAGAAGCTCTCAGTATGGTATCACACCTCAAGGTTACCGATGAGAACTACGATGTAGCGATGACAACACTTGCCAATCGCTACGAAAATCGCCGAGTTCTCATTGATAGGTTTATAGATATGATACTAGAGTTACCCCACATCACCACCCGCTCACAAATCAGACAGTTATTTTTAGCCCCTCTTATTTCAGCCCAATCGGCGCTTAAAAACCTAAACTTACCACTACATGACTCAGACTACGTCCTAGTGTCAATAGTAGTGCGGAAGTTAAAGGGCGAGCTTCGCACATTATTTGAACGAACGCATGGGTCTTCAGACACTCTGCCCACCTTAAAGGATGTAATCACATTCTTAGAAGACCATGCACGTTGCACAGAAACTGAGACATATAACCCACCCCCCCCTCCCCTCAGCCCGACATACAGACAAACTGAACGTGCTTCTCCCTCAGCACGGTACCAACCACGCGCTTCTGCACCCAGACCAGAAATTCGGCACGTTCGTTTTCAGCCCACTACTTCCGTCCGCCCACCTTTAACGCGCCCTGCATATCCTCTACAAAGTCAAGCGTACCCTGTACAGTACGCTCAAGGATACCCACAGTCTACACAATATTTCGAGCCCATAGCACAAGATTCCGCCCACCCACCAGCACCGACCAATAATTATTACTGCCCTTGGTGTCACGTTAGAGGACACAGGTTGCTGAACTGCGGTGAATACCTAAGACAGCCTACGCAAGGGCGCTGGGATTTTATCCAAGCTCATGAACGGTGCCGTAAGTGTCTAGGACCCCATTACTCTGACGAGTGCAGATCCACAGGACGGTGTAGAGAATGTGATAGCGAGAAACACCATACCACCTTACATCGCAGTGGCTTTGAATCACCCACATATGACAATTCTCACCTCTTGCCCCCACAACTAAGAGGACAAGAACACACCCGCCCAACCACGGAATCAAGAAACTCTTCTCGTCGTAATTCACCTATTAATTCACAACAATGACTACCTGCTACTCACTTACACAATACTACGCTACACCCACCCATACCATCGCTACAATATACACCATCCACTACATCACGTAAACAAAATAAATCCCAGTTTCATACTCAGCACTATGATAATAAAGTTTATCATAATAATCACTTGCCCGGCAGCCCTGTTACTTCCTCTGATAAAGCTAACCAAAATGACAGTCATATTTCAGCACATACTCAGCACATTACAGTACACGATCCACCAGTTTTATTACCCACTGTGTCCCTAGAACTAGCAGACAACACTGGAGAATTTCATAAGGCAAGAGCATTATTAGACAGCGGTTCCATGCTAACCTTGTTAACTAAAACTATGACACAAAAATTACGTTTGCCTGTCGAGCACACAGAACTAAAAATTACAGGAGTCGGTAATCAGCAGACTCAAAACTCTAGTTCTTCAACTACCATCACATTCCGCCCTATTCACACCGAAGTCCCAGTAATTAGCGCAAAGGCATACATTCTACCAGATTTGACAGGTCTTTTACCATTAACAATGTTACCTGACGTTGTTCCACTCCTCGACTCGACACAGCTTCCCCTAGCAGACTCGTCTTATCGTTTTCCAGCCGCTATTGACTTGATTTTAGGTTCTGATGTCTTGGGCCAAATTTTGGATGGTAACAAAATTTTTTTAGGCCCCGGCAGGCCAATAGCCTTCGGCACGATCTTCAATTTCGCTCTTTTAGGTCCTATCAATCCAAACTACACAAAGCCTGAGCCTCAAGTTAATTCAGCACTAGTAAATATTGACTGTTTACAACCCCAACACTCAAATAAAGAAATACACTCCGCTCTGGAGAGATTCTGGGAAGTCGAAGAAGTGCAATCAAAGGACAACTCAACCTCTGACGAGTGTGAGGAGAACTTTCGTTCTACCACCACACGTGATCCCACAGGGCGATACATAGTATCCCTTCCCTTTCTTACAAAGGCACCTAAGCTCGGTGCAACCCACGCTATTGCACTACGACGATTCCTTAATTTGGAGCGCAAACTCCAAAGAGATCCTACCCTCCGCTCAAAATATATCGACTTCATGAAGGAATACATTGACATGGGCCACATGGCTCTTTGTCACCCCAGCACATTCAAAGGAAAAGACCATTTTTACGTCCCGCATCATGGCATCTTCAAAGCCAACTCTGAAAAACTTCGCACGGTTTTTGATGGCAGCTGTAAGAGCTCTAATGGTGTCAGTCTTAATGACTGTCTGCACACTGGCCCACCGCTCCAACGTGATATTACTGACATCATTCTAAATTTTCGTACTCACAAAGTGGTCTTTAGTACAGACATCCAGATGATGTTTAGAAATATACTAGTTCACCCAGACCACAGACGGTTCCAACTCATTCTATGGCGCTCTTCTCCAGATCAACCTCTGCTCACTTACGCCCTGTCCACTGTCACGTATGGCCTACGACCCAGCCCCTTCCTCGCCAATCGATCTATTATACAGCTGGTCACTGATGAAGGTCACCGTTTTCCCCAGGCTGCACAGGTTCTTACGCACTCCATATTCGTGGATGACATTCTGACTGGGCATGATTCAGTTGACAAGGCAATAGCTCTGCAGACTGAACTCATTGAGTTACTAGCCCTAGGGGGATTTCATTTGCGAAAGTGGACCTCAAATTCTCGTCAGCTTTTAGAACGCTTCCCGGATGATCAATGTGACATACCTAAGGATTTTGATGTTGTACCCGACTCCAATGCAATCAAGGTACTTGGTATGCAATGGATACCCCAAACGGACGAATTTACATATCACATTTCGGTACCTACACTGGAAAAATTTACCAAAAGGTCAATACTCAGTACCATCGCTCGTTTATACGATCCTAGTGGATGGATCAGCCCAGTTATTTTCCGCGCAAAACTGCTCATTCAGCACCTATGGACTCTAAAGTTAGACTGGGATGAATCGGCTCCCAATGATGTCACATTTCAATTTCAGCACATTTTTGAAGACTTACCTCTACTCTCTGCTCTTCGACTCCCCAGAACAATTTGCACCAGCAAAGATTCCACCTACACCCTACACGGTTTTGCCGATGCATCCGAATCCGGATATGCAGCCGCAGTCTATCTTCATGAAACGAATATCACGGGTCAGGTACACGTCAGACTACTTGTTTCTAAATCCAAGGTAGCCCCCATTAAAACCCGACAGACTATACCAAAGCTGGAACTTTCAGCTGCACACCTCACTTCGCTGCTCATTTCTCGCGTCTCTGTTCAACTTTCTGCCCACATTACCATTCAGCAACACTTTTGTTGGTCAGACAGTACTATCGTACTCGCCTGGCTTAAAACTCCTTCTCAATCCCTACAGGTCTTTGAGGCCAATCGAGTCTCTGCCATTGCAGCCAATCCATGTAACCCCACTTGGAGACATGTACCCTCAGCTCTTAACCCTGCCGACTGTGCTAGCAGGGGAATATCAGCACAGGAACTCTTAGCCTATGACCTATGGTGGTCGCCTACTTGGCTCAAGGCCCCACCTGATACCTGGCCCACGATGCCCCCTGCTTTGGGTCATCACGTACTGCCTGGTCTAAAACCAAGAAAAATGGTAGCTCACATCGCGGTTCCTGATCTAGACACGGATTTACTCACGAGATTCAGCTCCTTAGACACACTTGTAGGCGTAACCGCATGTATTAAACGTTTTGCACACAATTGCTTGGTATCTTCTCACTCTCGCATCGTTGGTCCCATTACCGTAGACGAACGTAAGAAAGCGCTCTTACACTGGGTACGCTCAGTCCAACAAAATATGTTCGCTGAAGACATCCACCGACTGCAAACTAACAAATTATGTACAGTGCGAATACAACGCCTCTCGCCCTTTCTCAAGGATGGTCTTCTTAGAGTAGGAGGGCGCTTGTCCAACTCAGCCCTTAGATATGACACACAACATCCCCTCATCTTACCCAGTTCAAGCCCCCTTGTGGACCTAATTATAGATCATTTCCACACTATACACTGCCACCCGGGCGCAGATACACTACACGCACTACTCCGTCAACAATACTGGATTTTATCTGGAAGGCGAGTCATTCGTCACCGTGTCTTTAAATGTGTACGCTGTTTTAGGCATCGAGCTCAGCCGAATCCCCCTTTTATGGCCGACCTACCGGCTGATCGAGTCAGCCCACAACCGGTGTTTAGTCAAGTGTCCACGGATTTTGCCGGACCATTCCTAATTAAATCAAGTACTCTACGCAATGCCAAACTTCTCAAAGGCTACTTTTGTGTTTTCGTTTGTCTCGCCACCAAGGCAGTGCACTTAGAGGCTGTCTCGGAACTTTCTACGGACGCCTTTTTTGCGGCATTGCAAAGGTTCGTTAGTCGGCGCGGAATCCCTACCCTAATTCGCTCTGATTGCGGTACAAACTATGTCGGCGCAAGAAATCAGCTCATAGAAGTACAAAACTTCTTAAAGGCCAATGATGATAGAATTACGCACAAGCTAGCCACACAGCAGATCACATGGTTGCTCAATCCGCCCTCAGCTCCTTCTTTTGGCGGTCTGCACGAGGCAGCCGTGAAATCTACTAAGCAATTACTCTATCGCGTATTAGGTGAGCAGCATCTGACCTTTGAAGAATTTTCTACACTCTTAGCCCGTATTGAGGCCGTTCTCAACTCTCGACCACTCTGCCCTCTGTCTTCAGACCCTACAGACTTCGAAGTCCTAACCGCTGGTCATTTCCTTATAGGTCGCCCACTTACCGCATTACCCGAACATTCCCATGAATCCTCTCCTCCATCAACCCTACGACGTTTTCGCTTAGTGCAAGCGTTGGCTCAGCGATTTTGGACCTTGTGGTCGAAATCCTACCTGCACACTCTCCAATCCCGATCTAAATGGACTACGGAAACCAGTCGACCCAAGATTGGTGAGCTGGTACTCATAAAGGAGGATAATCTTCCCAGACTCCAGTGGAAGATGGGAAGAATAAAGAAGATTCTGCCCGGAAAGGATGACGTCGTCCGAGTCGTAGAACTCAGCACCAAGGATGGCAGCTTAACGAGACCAGTCACAAAGATTGCTCGTCTTCCCCTCGACGACAACAGCACTTAGTCAGCACTATAAATGGGAGCCGTCACCTTTTCCCCGGGCCCCAGGATGTTCACGCCACCGCGTAACGAACGATGATTCCCCGAAAAAGTAATTTACCCCGCACTTCCGCGTCTCAACGATCAGTCTGAATCGATCCGTCGTAAACACATTCACGCATCGCGCGCGCATTTAAGATATCCACCCAACTATAATACTAACCAAGTTCCAAGAACTTAGTGATAAGTGGCAAGTGAATCTAGTTATAAAACAAGAGAACACGCACTGCTGCTCCTGTATCGCAGACACTCCGGTTACTCAGCTCATATTATTACAAGTAAGTCCATTTATCTCCATTATGGTGTAGACAGGGATAATCGCCGGTCAGTGTCACGCCACATTTACATTAACTTCTCAAGCCTCTACGTGTTGGCCTCCCCATAGCCCGGGATAATTTTATGGCCCGTGGTATTTAAAGACATGTAATGATAATTTATTAAACACTTTTTTTCCAAACAACCTTGATTAATGAAAGTATTTGATTCCTGTTGTAAGTACCAATTACAACATGTTAAAAATATCAAAGAAAATGAATGTACAATTTAAGTATTAATAAATATCCTTTCAAATAATAATTAATGACCAAATGTAGTGCATGTCATTACAATTCCATTAAGTTTAATTACCCAATTTCCTTATCTTATTATCTACAGAATCTTATCAATCATTATGTTTTCTCGTTGAAATCGAGTGTGATTTACAACTATAATTTTAAAATTGACCATCCAAAAAGGATTTAAATGCAAAAACGAGTTGAAATGAAATAAGTATGTTGTATATCTAATAACGGACTACTGGCACATTTTAAACAAAATCGAAACTTGACAATCTGCCTAAAAACTTGTCTTTGCAACTAGTTTTCTGTGTTGTTTTAGTCTATTTCCTAGATTTATTGGGTTGAATTTTATTGAATTTGAATCATGACGCAAATATTTTAGTCTTTTTTTACCATCCATAGTTATTTTGGCAAACGAAACGGAACCTTAGTCATTTATTTAAGATCGTTGAAGGAACGAGCTTATCTCAAATTTTAACCGAAATAAGGCAAATGACCGGTCGGTAAATGTCAAGTAGAAACTCTGCTGTTATGAGTCATGTTATGGTGCCCGCCGCGAACAGTACATGCGAGGCGAATAACACGCATCATCACCCGGTGCATGACCGAAGGGGAGCAGATGTCGTTGACGGATGTGTCTAAGCTGCAAATTTTCGGGACAAATGCGGACGAAGTCACGAGCGGAACTTCATCCGTGCAGGAACGGAGAAAGAATACAATTTCCTGCGACCTGTCATAAGATGCGTCAAAACAACCCAAAGCAGGTGGTAGGGCACTTGCGCGTCTGGATGGCTATCACCTCTGGTCTAAAGTATACAAACTTGAGTTGTGTTCCGGCGTTAGTAGCCAGGCTCCAGTCTTCCTTGAGAGAGCAGCAGTTGCATATGTCCGTATGGTAACCGCTTTCCATCACATGGGCCGTCTGCCTGTCTGCTGAACTCATGCACTAAAAAAAGCGGTCGATATACTCAAACACGACTTAATCCTATATTCTCTTTTTTTTCACCTTCTCCTAATTATTTGGGTTCGGCACAATGTCTTTTCTTTCATACCCTACTATTCTAACATTCTCTGTCACTACACAAATCATGTAGTTCTTCACACAATCCATCCGTCTTTTTTTTGGATCTACCTTTACATTTCTGCTCGTCAATTTACCAGTTTAATTCTTATTGTCACTACTTATCAGGGGGCCTACTACTATCTCGTCGAAATCGCCGTATACTATCGTCGCAAATGTAGGTTTGTTGATTTCGGTATTCTGTCAATTCCAATGGCGCATGGCATACCGTGGCAAGCCGCTCTATCTGTATGAATATTTAAATAAGCGAAAACCCGGGAATATCTGTTAATTTTTTTTTCTTAATTTTAAGGCAATTTAAAAAAAATGTTGTAGTATCTAGCATTTGCCTGCAGCTAGGGTTCCCTACCGTATTATATTATATATTAACCGTACAAACAAAATTTCTTCTTTAATTCTTCTCAAAATTTAATACTTTTCAATATTCATTCCGGCTAATGCCAGTTCTTCTAATAATAATACCATTTTTTTTCTACTGTTATTCTGCCGCGACGATATCGAGAAGATAGTGTGGATTTAGTAGAATACGAATTTTTGACATTATCACTATATAATATTAATATTAATCGGTAGACAAACACACACATTGTATATCCCCAAATTAGGCAAGTTATGCTTGTGTTATGGATATTTATTATACAAATGACTACTCTGGGGCCATCACAAACACCGAGACTATAGTAAATAACGGAAAATACGTTTCCGAAATTTACCATTCCAGGAATCGAACCCGGAGCCTCTGCGTTGCAGAAGTAAGCTGGCAAAGGCTTAGCCCGCTCAACCGTAGAGGCCGTCTAAATAGGCGACGCAATGGAATCTTACTTTGAATATCTTCGCAACGTCGAGATATTGAAATGCAGAATTGGGCCCATGTTCTGATTCATCAATTGCAACATAAAATCACGTTAAAATCTCACGTATTTGTCAATTCGATGCTTTGTATTCAAGTGAGTGTATAAAAGGTATGTTTTACAACGCAAGCGCTCCATTTTGACATTGATAAAAATGCAGGAATGCAATGAGCCAACCAGTTGATAAGAACCGTTCACTTTAATGTAATTAAGTCTATATTATTATTAACAACTTAAAACAGCGATGCGATAGCGGATATCAATTACGATGTTGCGGTAATTTTTTTAATTTTGTACATGACATAAAGCAGGTAGATTCATACCTTATTTAGTCTTATCATTTCTGTTACAACATATTTTATGTAGGTAAGTGTATTATGAATATTTTACTAGTAGTGTTAGCGAAAACTTCGTTTGCGTTACCAGAACTCAGTATCTATACAATCTAACTAGTGGTTGCCCGTGGTCGAAATTCGACCATAATAATTAATGTCAAAGACTATACTTCTATAATCACAGATTCCGCCAAGGCTACACTGTTAATTTGACTTGAGTAATAAACAAAAGAGTATATATGCGTGTGTGTGTCAAATACACGGTAGTGTGTGTAATGTTTTTTTTTATTAATATGATGTATTTTTTATGCATAATTCTGCGATAGACAGAAATATCAGCCCATAATCGTTCCACTGTTGGGACGATGCACGGGCATCCCATTTATGGGATGCTTGCTAAAGGCGAATTGACACAATTGACACATCCACATTGGCAATTGACACACCCACATTAGCAATTGACACATCCACATTAGCAATTGACACATTCGTTATCTCGATGTGCAGGTTTCATCTTGACGTTTTCCTTCAGCGTTAGCAATGTGGTAATTGTAACAGTATGCACATTAGGTCAGAAAACTGCATACGTGGTGCATACTTTCCGGCCAGGATTCGAACCCCCGCTCCTTAAGTTTGAGATCCGAGTGCGCTAACCACTACACTACCACGGTTTGGCAAGATAATAATTTAATATAATTATTGACTCATACAACAGTCGCTAAAGACAAAATGACTCTTTACAACCTCATACTATTATTATGTGCAGGAATTAATGTTACTCGCTTGCCAGGCAATAATATATCCAAGGGTTTATTATACCAAATATGACATTATTGCTGTATTATTATCTTGTCATTGGCTGAGCAAATATGACGATAATTTTATTAATAATACACTGATAAAAATCAGTGTTTACATGCTCTTTTGTATGATTTAATAGACAAGATATAAACGTACATACATACATAACTTCACGTCAGTTCCCTTGCGGGGTAGGCACGAACAACAGAGCGCCATTTAGGCTTATTCTTACACACCTCACTTGCTTCTTTGACATTCATAACTCTTGTCATGCACGCTCGTCTGTTCTTAAGGCTCCTGACATCACCTTCTGCTAGTACACGATCAATTTGATCATGGAAGGTGTGTCGTGGCCTGCCACGACTTCTGCATCCATCCACTTTTGCATTGTACATAAAAGATATGTTAATAGAAAAAACTGTTCCACTTTTGTGTGATTTTTCGATTCACACATATTACTGTGTACTTCAAATAGAACAGGATGGGAAAAATTATGTAACTAGAGAAATAAACATCTTGATCCCAAATATAAGATTATTATTAAATAGAAAAAGAATTAAATTAATTTATATAAAATTAAAATTATTATTTGTCTTAAGAAAGTTTATGATTCAAATGTTTTTATTCAAAATAAGTTCCACTGGAGAATATTTTTTAAAAGTGATACATGTAAGCCAAAATTTAAATCTACTTCCTAATCTATGTACCGCTTCGCAACGTGTTATCGCTGTTTAAAGGAGAAGAAGCGACAAGAAACTCCCTAGCAACATACATACACACATAACTTCACGCCAGTTCCCTTGCGGGGTAGGCACGAACAACAGAGCGCCATTCAGGATAGCCTAGCAACATATCTAGCTAAATAAGATTTTTTCATCACAAACACATGCATTGTATATCCCCAAGCTAAGCAAGTTACGCTTGTGTTATTGGTAATATACAACGGACCACTCTGCGGTCGATCCCAGACACCCAGACCTTAGTAAATAACAGAAAGTTCGTTCCGAAATTTACCATGACAGGAATCGAACCCGGAGACTGCGTTTCGACTCGACTTCGTTTCGACTTAGCCCGCTCAACCCACAGAGGTCGTTGTATATTATTATATCTCAGGCACATTTATTAAGACATATAGAAGTTGTTTTACAATTACTTTTTAAAGAATTAATGGAACGGTAACAAACAAAAAATACTTTTACCGTCGCAATAATGCCGTACTAAGAATTCATATACAGAAGAGAGTATATAAATAAGGCTGGAGCTGATAGCGCTACAAATTACATTATATGGATGTCAGAACTTTATGGGACCAATCTTTGTGACATTTTTTATTGCAGATTCTTATAGCTTTAATAAATTTAAATACGAGAGTAAAACTCCCGTTTCAGAGTATTTTTATTTTTAATTAACACTTTTTCCGGATGAATTATTAAAAAAATAGTAATTCATGTAAAATGTAAAAAAATATATTAAATCATCTCAAATAATAATAGAGAAAAGCATCGCCGGCGTACATTTAAGACAGAAAAGACCTAAGTCGACAAAATTAAATTTTTGTGTTCATTTAAAATTTTTATTCTTTTACTTATAATTTTTACCAGGCTGCTGCTAAAGACTTCTTATATGCGCCCGAATAATATCACGATCCCATGCTTTATTGAACATATAAACATTTTTTGGTTTGTTTGTTTGTTGACGTAAGCCAGGCAGTGAATTTTATTTAAATAAAACAATATGAATACGAAACCGGAGCATTTAAAAATGTAAACAAAGAGTCAGGTAAGTACAAAATCTGTTTGGTTTTATAAATAATTTAATGTTGTATTTATAAAATATGAAAATTTTGCATAAAATTAATGTACCAATATTTATAAGTGCGGTGAGGTATAAGTTATGGGACACCATTTATTTATTATGAACAAATCCGAACTTTTTTAATATAGGTGGAGGCAAGGCTAAGGCAGGAGTGAAGCTAAACGTAACTCCCTTCGTGGTTACATTTTTGTAACCACCCAAAATTCACTTCATATCTCAAATAAAAAGTGTTTCATATCTATACCGCACCCTGTACATCAGCATGTACTGATTTCAATTTAAATAATTACAGTCTGTTTATTATCCAAATATTCGTTTAAAATAAGTGTTTTACTTGCGTTGTCTTGTAAAAAGGTGTCAGACTTCATAACAGTGATGTAGTTACTTTAGACCTTCAACATAATATGACTGCTATGACGATAGTAATACTCTCATAACAATCGTTAACGACGTAAAATTTCTGTAATATTCGCAAATCATTTTCTTACACGCCACGTGAACATAAAATGACATTTTACAGCATGTATTTTTTGGTGAGCGGCCAATAAGATTTTTGTGTTGCGTTTTTAAGACTTTAAAATTCAAAAATAAAATAATATGAATGGGCTTGCGGATACGGACTGCCGGCAGTACAGAGACATGTGCGTTGCGTGACCTTCTCTCAGTTATTAACATCTTATAGGGCTGCCACATTGGCGCTTTTGAAGCTAGATGTAGCGCTTTTTAGTATAATACTGATATAAGACGGATCAACTAAATTCAATTTGGTCGAAACGCATAGAACTGAGACACGACTGCATACAATGACATTGAATGATTCAAGTTTATGTTGTTTGCTTTGCACTCTGCTTGATTCATCCAAATTGAGGGACTCTAACATCGGTTTTACCTTGGTCCTATTTTTAATAATCATAATAATTTGAATGTTTATTCTGAAATCATTACGTTACAGATTTGATTATTTCTGATTATCCAATAGTTTCAGTTACATATATCTGATTATTAGGAATAGTCAATAGAAAATACAGATAATTGAAATGAAATGAAAGTTTATTGACATAAAAAGAATACAAGAAATGGGAAACGAAATATGAAATATTTTTATTTTTGCAAAAATGTAGCTAGATACAGATGTTATTCTTAAAAATAGCCAGTACATTTTACAATAGTGAACGGTGTGCAAGCTATTATTTTAACAGTTTTAATTTATTTATATACCTATAACATTACGTTACAGAGTACATACAATATTAATAAAATACAGAGAACAGTATAATAAGAAATAAATAACAAGAGGCGTCCCAAAGGAAACTCTGCTTCCCGCGCTAGGTCTCCTTAAAGCCTGTGTGCACAGTAGAATTCGCTTCAGTCATGGTTTTTACATACATACATAACTTCACGCCAGTTCCCTTGCGGGGTAGGCATGATCAACAGAGCGCCATTCAGGCTTATTCTTACACATACACACACATGGTTTTTACATTGCAATGTTATTTTAATTACAAAGTAAGGATTTGCCGGCCTGAGTGTCGGCTCGGCGAGTGAAAACCTGTCGTAACGTGTCGCATTTAAATTGCTCTAGTAACATTAATAAATATCCGAAACTTTTGTATCAGATTCGTTGACTGTTTCAGATTGATTTTTATATAAATATATGATAGTTTCGGTTACGGAGATGAATTTAGCGCTTTCTTGCGACTAATATAGCGCTTAATGCTACTAAGAAGGTGGCAACCCTGGGCATCCTACTACCCAGTTGGTTTTGCGGTTGCACGTGCTTTGGAAATCGTTTCGTTTTGTCAACGTATTATTTTAGATTACAGCAATTGGATGACTGCCTCATGACTAATTGTGATGCAAATACATTTTCTAGTATATTTGATAAGTTCTTGCTACATGTGATTGTGTAAGAAAAATTATTAAAGAACACACCACGCATGACACAGACTCGAAATTTTGAAATAATATTTAATTCAAGAAATTATTTAGTACATTTTGTTATGGAAGTTTTATTTTTTTATGACAATATATGTAGATAAAAATTTATCAATAAACAGGCTTAGTATTCTACTCGTTATATACATATAGGAATAATTAAATTTACGAATACTATATGACACTGGCAGCACGATGGGAATATCATTGCATAGCCTGTCTGCTATAGTCCAGCAATTAAAATCCCTATTGTAATTATATAATGTATGTTAATATTATATTTATATAATATAAGAGATTCATGTTTAATTGCATTGTATTTAATAACGGACCTTAAAGGAATTTTTAATAAAACTTTAAATGAATCTCAAATTAAAAAAAAATAAACAAAGTTAGTAAACCTGCGTTAAAAGTACTGTCAAGCAACATTAAAAAAGAAACTGTATATCACCACAATAGTTTTAAGATTTACATTGTATTAGTTAATCTTAATATATATAAATCTCGTGTCACAATGTTTGTCCTCAATGGACTCCTAAACTACTTGACCGATTTTAATCAAATTTTCACACCGTGTGCAGTTTGATCCAACTTGAAAGATAGGATAGGTTACATTTGGACCCGGTAGGTGGCGCTGCAATCGGGTTCTAAGTTTTATTTCTTCAGGGCAGAACAACGTCTGCCGGGACAGCTAGTAATTATATATATTTTAGTCTCATTGTAAGCGAACTAAATATTCTTCTGGAAAAAGTTAGTGCTTTAAACCTAAATTTCGACTATAAGTACATATTTTAAAAAGTACGATAAATATATTTTCAAGGCATCAAATAAAGTGTATTTATTATCTCATTTGGTCGCAAATAAAATCGGCATTTAAAAGTAATTAACAGAACGTGTTTATAGAATTTATAAGGTACTTGGGTACTACATGTTTGCCAATTTTTGTTTAAAAATATAAAATGTTGTAAATAAACAAAGGACAAAAATACGGCTATATAAAAAGAGATGCTTGGTCGAAATCTAGCATCTCTTTTTTTAATATATAATATAATAGTTTGATTACGATTCTGTGATGAGTAAGGGAGTGCTCACACTAGTCGGCATGGATTTGGCAAGTACAAGTCAAAAAAGAGCTTGGAGCCAACGACGTACGTACGGGTCACTGATATCATTCTCACCGGCACGGTGCGGACACAGCAAGTAATCACTACTAGGGCGTTCCATTTGTAGCTCACAACGCCCAAAATGCTCAGTTAACCGTTCCATAAGGCGACCGCGGTCGTTGTGGTCGTGGCGAAAACGTCACTAATGACGTCATCATTTTCGATCACACAACGCTCACAATGACCCATGTCAATAGGCGGGTCGAATAGCCGTTCCACTTGGGTTTACGATTGTAACGCGGGCAAGCAAGTGGAACAGGATAAATCGCGGTCGTGAACGCGGTCGTTGTGAGTCCCTAATGAAACGTAGCCTACGTATTTTTATTATTCAAACTGACTGTGCCCGTCACTTGTTTGCGCGGGGCTTAAACTTTATATTCACATCTTCGAACCCGGAAAGATTTTGATACATACACGTAAATTTAAGATAAAATTTCTGTTTCAATCTCATTAAATTAATTATTTTTTATTTTACTTATACTTACTATTTGCTAATAATTATATACACTAAAATAATGATGTGTATGTGATTTCAAAGTATTATTTATACTACGCCTCACAAATGACCGTATTTAGAACTTTTCTTTGTGAATGGATATGTATATATATATAAAATAAAATTCTCGTGTCGCGGTGGTTGTTACGAAACTCCCCCGAAACGGCTGAACCGATTTGTATGAAATTTTGTGTGCATATCGGGTAGGTCTGAGAATCGGCCAACATCTATTTTTCATACCCCTAAATGATAAGTGTGACCTACCCCTAAATATATGTATTTTTGTCAAATTTTTTATTTTTATTTTTTATAATTTGCCTTTAAAAAATACACACAACCCAAAATTCACCCTTCTAACTAACCACCATTTTTTAATAGCGATATTAGTATTTTAATAATTTTCTACTGGGATGATTTAGATTCAAATTTGAACCAGGTAGATGGCGCTGCAATCGGGTACCAGAATTTAGGTTTTGTTTTTGTTATATGTGTTCAAGTTTGTCCCGGAATGGTTTAAATTAACTATTGGACCCAGTAGGTGGTGCCGCGATACTCCTGTTACTCGGTGGGCCTGATTTTGATGAAATTTTTTGTTTGTTCAAGTGGATTTGAGAATAGTTTAGATTAACATTCGGTCCCGGAATCGGGTTCTAGATTTTTATTTTTTAAAGGCAGGTCAACGTCTGCCGGGCACAGCTAATATATATTTATAAAGATTCCTGAGTTTGAGTGTAGGAAGTTGGTAACGGCCTTTTAAAAGAACTGAAAACATTAAAATTCTTTAGGAATTAATTTTTGTTAATTACTTAATATTTCCTGTATTCACGTTTGCTTAAAAGGTTACTTAACTTGAAAGTGATAACTTAGAAATATTGTAATATATTGTTTAAAAAATATAAATTGATAACCGAGTGAGTGAGTTTATATCATGAGTGAGTGAGTTTGTAACATGAGTTTGTTTATTAATAGTTTGATTATTACAGTAGGTGCCTTTTTTTAAAGGTACTTTTAAATATCTACAATTTTTTTTCAGTATTTTCTACCGTATCGTTCCAATGTTAGGTTGGGCACGATTTTTACGAATTTGATAGTTTTAGCTCGCCACATATTGGCTTAAATACAAAAAGTAATTAAAGAATCTCATTATAATTGATTAAGATCTACCTAACGATATTTTACACGAATATTGGCCGGTTCCTATATTTTATTACTTATTCACTTGCATTAACATCGGCTTAACATTGACATTACTAGTATGGAGCTTATGTCGAATTTTAATCGATAGTAAGACAAATTGACGCTTTTTGTAGTTAAAAATTGAACGCTTATTTACATGTACGTCAAGAGCCTATAATCTTTAAATTTTTTATAATTTCACAACGCAATTGTATAGCGACATCTATGATATTGTTTGACCGTAAACTATATTGTAGATGCCGCTATATAATTTCACTCATATAGACCCAGTAGTCTCTGAGAACAATGACTATGACATTAATATAGATAGACAAAGGGTGAGACATGACGATTTCATAAGAGTTCCGTTTTTGGCAACGGTACCGTAGCAAAAATATCTTTAAAAGCTTTGCGATTTCATAAAGCATAAAAGCAATGAAAATCGTATTAATTACTCGTTAAATGAATTTTGTTTCATTAAGTCCAAAGTAATGTTGCCATATAAATCTTATTAGCCGCAATATGTATTTGACGTGACATTTACTTCAACAAAAGTAGGTTAATATGTCTGAATAGATTATTAGTAGAACAAATGTACATATACGCAGACATTTATTAAATCTCTCACGTTAATGACTATAATATTCAGAATCACAGTTAGATTATTACAACGCAATATATTTGTTATGTTAATTTAATTTTCATTCCCATGAAATTTAGGTAGTTACTCAAATTTGTAATTTATAAAATTATTTTATATAATTTCCGCATGTTTAGTAAGTGATAGATCGTTAGAATGGGACATGGGTGTGTAAGGAAGTGTTATAGACGAGACGCGTTGAAACCATTTCAATTAGCATCATACAGTTTGTATGTATTTATTATTATAGTCGTACAATAATCGGCAGATTAACACACGGGCTGTTAATAAGCTAGGCAAGTTACACCTGTGTTAATCACTTTTAGGTAACCTCACTCAAACCAGAGTGACTAATGTAATATTTTTTTGTCCTGGGCCCACTTCGTTCCAGTGAACGAAGCCAACGCTTAAAGCTGATTTACATTGATCCAGCGTTACTTCAAAATCGAAGAAAGACAGTGCTGACTTCTTACTGGCATCGTGTAATATGCGTTGAAGCAAGTACGGCGTTATCAAGTCTAATTGACTTCAATATCCCGATTAAATATTTTGAAGTCAGTCCGCTCCCCAAGTTAGTAGCTGGATCATCAAAGACGCTCTTTTGCATCACGTATGTGTTAATCAAAATTACTTGGGGGTTAGTTTGATAGGGTTGTAAGCAAACCATTGTCGGAATATTAGTATGGCTGAAAGTGGACAAAGTCTCGGGCGAATACTATTCTTATAATACAACACGAATTAAAGTTCTGATTTCTCTATGATAATAATTATCACTGTGAGAGCAATCAATCAAATATTGAAAATCGGATTCCGAATTTAAATATCGAAGCCAACATGGCGTCGTCGTGAGTCGCTTCAAACGTATTCAAAATAAAATAAACAAAACACGCAATTTTTGGCAGACACGTGGAATCTGCATTTTATTTTAGACCCGACCGACAGTTTCGTTGTCGAGCTGTTGGATAGCGGGCTGACGACAGTCACAGAAATGACGGCGGTTTGTCTACTGAACGCGTCATAAAAGTCACGCTAATTAATACGTTATTGGCTGTATTGCACTTTTGGCAATGCTTTGGTAACACTTACAATTCCCCGTTTTTAAGATATTTCAATCATTGTTATTGTTGTAAAAGTAGTACAAAGCTGAGAGTAAGAATTTTTTTTCATTCCGAAGTTGGTAATGGGGCAGACGGTCCATCTAAGGGGCCATCCATAAATTACACCACTCGTCAAGTGGGTGGGGGTCGACGAAGTGTGTGTGACATTGTGTGACAATGGGTGGGAGGGGTCCTAAATTTCGTGACCTCACATTTCAAAATCTAAAATATTTAAGCTTTAAAACACGAAATTTGAACTACTAACGAAAATCTTCAAAATATTTCCTTTATGAGGATAGTGTTTAATTTTTTTTTTAATAATTTTAATGGAAATAATACTAATTTCGGGACTGCTGTTTTAAATTAATAACTTCGTGATGTAAGATTGCTAAATATGTGATGTCACACTAGGGAGGGTGGAATCTCGCGAATGTGACCAGCTGCGACAAGGACGGGGATTAAAAAATCATGAAATTGTTATGACGTCATTCGTGGTTGCCCCTAATGGAAAGTGGTTACCGTCGCCTATAGATGTTTGCAACGCTAAGGGCGAAGTCAACGCGTTGCCAGCCTTTAGGGTGGGATAGAAGACGTGGGATAGAGGGATTAAGAGAGGAGGAATTAAATAAAGAGGATGTGACCTTGCAGTCAGTTTAAGGGTTTAGGATCAAACTCAAGACGTTTCTTGGTGACCACCAAGAATCCGGGCTAAAAACACGACACCAGCATAATATAATTCTGGTATTGTTTTAAGGCTGGTTTTTTGTTATTTATTTACTTTGTTTATCAAATAATATGTTCTGTATAATATCGTTAAATTTATTAGGTATAGATATGGTGGTATATAAATTTTATGTTGTAAACATTTGTAAACATTTATTGAATTATTTGTCTTTATTACCACAATAATATAATTATTTGTTAATAATATATAGTTTACCGTGAAGTCGTTCTAGGCTCAATCGGAAGATCAGCGTTGGTCTAACAGATCGACATTTTTGCTGAGCTTGATCCAATTTTTAGGACATAATGTATATCTTCTGATACTTTGTGGTTGTTTTCTCTTTTTATTGTGCTTTATTTATTACTTCAAATGTGTTTGTTTCACTTGTATATGTCCTAAAAATAAACCTGTTTTTTTTTCTTTCTTTCTGATAGAGGAGAGGACTAAGGAGGGGTCCTTCTTCCTATTTCATCCTCTATCCTACGGCCATCAGAACCCTCACTCACAGCATGAAACAGCGAGTAGCTCTTGGCTAACCGTTACACCGATATTCTGTGAGAGGGTGACACCACACAGATCGAGCCGTCCGTATATATAAGAGCCGTAGTCAAGTAATGAGTCCGAACCAACGTCGAAATTGAGAATCTCGTGGCCGAGCCTAACATTATAGGAGAGATAAAATCTCTCCGCCTCCGTTGGCTCGGTCACGTGGAACTGATAGGTAAGGATTGAAGCGTGAAGAGGGGCTATTTGGGACGATCGGATGGGCGACGCCCGGTCGGTCGCCCCAGGTACCGGTGGAAGGACAGAGTGGAGGCTGACCTCTGAGAACTTCAAGCCCTTAACTGGTAAAAAATCGCACAGGACAGAAACAGGTGGCGTGTTCTCGTCTCGGAGGCCAAGACACATTTAGGGTCGCTGAGCCAACGAAGTTAGTTAGTCAAGTAATGATTCCAGCATGGCTCTACTACGATAGTACTGATAATAGTACATTATGGTACTAGTGTGTAACATTGGTGATTACCGCCGAGGCGCCATTGAGACTCGAGCCGTAGGCGAGGGTCTTAAGAGAGCCGGGGACGGTAATCATCAATACACACGTGTATCATACGACGTTTTTCAACACACTTGTGAATAAAATAACAACAAAAACTCATTTTATTTAGTAGATAAAAAAAAGTTATATATGAGTGAAAGTTTTATTTATTAAACACGTACGAGTCAAAATTATCTATTTAAATAAGAAGTTGCATGAAATGAGCAAGCAATAGGAACATTAATTTATTTGTTCTATAGAACACGATCTTTTTTTTTTGAATAAAAACTTTTTTAAGAACAAAGCAACTCAACCAATAAAATTAAAAAAAAAATCTATAACTCACTAGTGAGTTATAATGTTTTTTACTCACAGTTTGATAATGGGTGTCATTCTGTGCCTAATTGCGGTGACCATAGAGCCACTTTATGAGCAAGTGTGTTGAAAAATATATTAATCAAGGGTTAGGTATATTTTTATTGAAAAGAAAAATCTTACCTCCAACAGGATCGGTTTCGTCAACGTGGATCATATCTGATGATCTGTAACAATAAAGTTGAAATGTTAAGGTTTTATGATAATTTAATATCTATATTTTCTATCTTTAATATTATAAAATTCTAAACAAGCCATGTCTGTACATTGAAGTTATTAAAAAAAACAACTGGAATACACTATATAAACGATTGGAGAACACGATGCAATTTTTTATAGATTTCTTGTCAGTTTGTTCGGGATTCACGTTAAAACTACTGGGCCGATTTGAATGCGGTTTTCACTGGTCGACAATTCCTCTTAGACGATTCGTACACAATCGGCGCTACTAAAATGGATCTACTGCATAGGTACATCGGGAGGGAGTATTAGTTTTTTTATGGCAGGAGTTCAGCAGACAGGCAGACGGCCCGCTTGATGGAAAGCGGTTACCATCGCCTATGGTCATTTGCAACACCAAAGGTGCTATAAATGCGCTGCTGCTCTCTTAAGGGAGACTGGAACCTCCAGTCGAGCAAATACCCTACCACCTGGCTGTGGGTTGTTTTTGTCGCCTCTTACGACAGGTTGCCCGGCCGCAGGAAATTGTATTCTTTTTCCGTTCTTGCACGGATAAAAAGTTGTGTGTGAAAATGTAAACCCTATTTGAAAATGAATAAATATGCAAGTGTCAACGTTCATTTTATTTATTGTTATTATTTTTAAATTTGAAACAAGCCTTGAATGGACTGTGCACAAAAACTTTGTTTTGTATATGGTGTCAATAAAATATTTCTCGAATTATGGATAGCAAAACCGATATTAGACGGTTCATTTGTCTTTCAATTTGATTGAATCAACCAAAGCGGTTCATAAATCATTCATTGTAATTGAATACCATTATGTCTTTTAGTTCGGTGTCGTTTAAAATTGGTTCAATTTGGTTCATTTGTCTAATATCAACATCGGTTAATAATATAAGCCCGGCCACTACTAATACGTATTATAAATAATAACCAACTCGTATCTCTTAGTCACTTTATCCGTTTTAATATACGATCGACAAGACATAATAGGGTAATGTTATGTCGTAAATAGACGACCCACATACAACTGCATGCGTTCCTGGACTGGACATTGCATACTGATTTATTTTAATAAAGATTTATATACGTGAGGACCAATAACCAATTGAATTTTGTATTTTATATTAGACTAGCTTTTATTCGCATGTAGATTTTGTCAATCAATTAAGTTTTGTCTGTGCAGGAACGGAGAAAGGATACTAATTCCTGCGACCGGCTGGCCTGTCGTAAGAGGCAACAAAACAACCCACAGCCAAGTGGTGCGGTATTTGCCCGTCTAGATGACTACCACCCTTGGTCTAGAGTATGCTGCCCTAAACAACCGTGAGTTGTATTCCGGTATTAGTGGCCGGGTTCCAGTTTCCCTTTAGTGAATGCCAGCACATTGGTATCATCTCTAGTGTTGCTAATGTTCATAGGCGACGGTAACCATTTTCCATCACAGTTGGGTCGTCAGCCTGTCTGCTGTACTTCAGCAATAAAAAAAAAATCTATCCCTCGGGAAAAGCTTTTTATTGCGAAGCTGACAATCAGGCAGACAACCCAGCTTATGGAAAGTGGTTACCGTCGCCCATAGACGTCTGCAACGCTAAGGGTAGAGCCAACGCATTTTCAGGCTTTAGGATGGATATATAGGTAATTTCATTTCAAATATATATTACTTTGATTATAAATGATTGATTGAACGCTTAACCGCTGTTGATATTAGACTTCAACTAAATTGATTCAATTCAAAACAAAAGTACAGAACTGAAAGGACACGACGGTATTCAATGCGATTGAATGGTTCAAATTTTTGTTTATATGGCTCACTTTGATTTGTTAATTCAAAATGACAACCATTTTTTTTTTGGATTATTAGCTTGGCAGCTAGGCCTTTCAACCAGATCTTAGATTTAATGTAGTTTCTTCATTTTCTTAAACCTATGTGTAGCACAGCTGAACTGTAGGTAATCTGCTAGTGCCATTCAACGGAGTTTTTGTGATAACTCAAAAGGCCACATTTGACTTTACAGTTCACATTTCTCACAAAAAACATAATTACTACTCAAAAACTATTAATATCCTACAACTATTGTTCATTTTAGAGTAATTTTACAGATTTTTAAAAAATAATACTGCACAGCACATCTCCTTTCAGTTCCCGCCAATAACTCCGAAAAACAAAAATGACTCGTCTAAAATCGGTTTACTACATAAGTTGATTGTATCAAAAGGATTGTCATCATAAGATAAATTACTACTTTATACTACAATCATATAAACACTCGTAACATCAATTAAAATTCTATTTTAATAAACAATGTCCAATCATAATTGACCTTGCAACTGCTTATGAATACTCCACATCAAAAGTTCACATTAAAGTGGCACTAATTGACATATAACTTAATGACATAGATCTGCAATCGCGTACGAAGTCCTCTTCGTTAGAGGTCATCTTAAACTGGTCCTCAACCTTACATTTTAATCAAAACAATGAGTAAACTGGCGCCAAAAAGGTGCACATTAACGATTTAAAAGCAAATAATTGACATGACAAGGCGGCTATTAATAAAACCTCACGAAAAGAATACGATCATGACTCCGTCAAGGACGACGATGTTAAACAACACGAAATAAGCATTTTTGCTTTTTAAATTAATTTGCAAGTGCATTATTGTTGTTGATTGATCTTTTAATCAGACAATGTAACAATCGTGTTGTCTCGTTTCAGACATTTATATTAACACTAGGATGCGCCCGTGACTTCGTCCACTTTAGACGGGTAGCAAAGCTCACAGTTGTTTTACCAACATTTAAAAATAGAGGGTATTTCCAAAGGACAGTGGTTTATTTAAAATCTATCTATCTATGATATAATAAATCTGTAAATGGGTCAAGTTTGTACAATGCGTTTAAAACTTTGAAAAAATCAGGGGAAATTTTATAAATGCAATTTTTAGTATTTTTGTCTGTCTGTCTGTTAGAGAATCATGTGAAAACTACTGAACGGATTTAAATGAAATTCGAAGTGGACCTAGCTTATATCCCGGGTTGAAACTTAGGATACTTTTTATCCCAATAAATGACATCGATTCCGAGGGATAGACGAAAACAGCGAAAGTGATGGTCCAGCGATTGCACCTTTTTTGCAAACTACTGAACGTATATGAATAAAACTCGACATAGTGCTACCTTATAACCAGAGTCAATACTTAGAATTCATTTTATCCCGATAAATGACATTGTTTCCTTAAAATAGACGGATTAGCAAAACAGATAGCGCTGCAATCGCGTATTTTAAAATTCACTAACACTAGGTATGTGTTGTCAGAAACAAAATGTCATTCATTGTACTACTTTAAATCAGGTAGGTTTCGACTCGCCTTTATGTTTTGCTGAATAGTTATGTAGACTATATGGACTTAGTTTATTTGTTATTATTATATATAAAAAACCGAATTAGATTTTTATGTAAGTAACATAGAGCTACTCCGTTGGGTTTTGTCACGCGTAACCACGGGAAAAAACACGTAAGAATGTATAAATCTTGGAAATTCCCGTAAAAGCCAGCATAAGTAACGTTACCAAAGACATATTACGCAACTACTTACAACTGTTATATACATTAAAGTTTTTTAACACAAAAAACATAACAAACCAAAGTACTCTTCATGCCTTAGTCTCTCCGGTAGCCTCAGCAGGCGGTGGCCAGACAGTTTCCCATAACTATTATAACCAATAACCGAAAAGACAGCTTATGGGAACGGTAACAGTAAAATCACTTAACAAGCTATCGACAAAAATCACATTTCCGTCAGTTCTCGGATGTTAACCAATGCATCGGCAGATTAACATGTTTTCACGGTAAATCCAGGTCACCGGTTTATCGACGGATACCGTCTTTATGACCGGTACGTAGGAGCTTATGTTGTAAAAATAATTATAAGGCACAAGCTCCGCCCGCGGTTTCACCCGCGTGCTGATGGAAAATCGTTATATTTTGGATAATTCACACTATATCTTTACAAATTATGGTGGTAGGGTATTTGCCCGACTGGATGGCTACCACCCCTGGTCTAAAGTATGTCGCCATAACAACCTTGAGTTGTGTTCCGGCATTAGTGACCAGGTTCCAGTTTCCCTTAAAAGAGCAGCAACGCATTTGTACCAACTTTGCTGTTGCAGATGTCCATAGGCGATGGTAACCGCTTTCCATCAAGTGGGTCGTCTGCCTGTCTGGTGATCTCCTACAATAAAAAAGTAGCCTATTTGTTACTCTGATGTGTAAGCTATATTATTGGAAAGTTTCATCAAATCCACTCAGTAGTTTTTGTGTGAAAGAGTAAGAAACGTACATCCATACATCCATTCTTACAAACTTTCGCGTTTATAATATTTATAGACATATAGAGATAAGTGTGCAAAATTTCATACTCCTCCATCAGCGCAATTTTCGTAAAAAGGGTTACAAAGTTTTTGCTTCACGTATTAATATATAGATACGGTACTTACATCAAAAAATCATTATTTAAATTTTTTATCTGTCTGTCTGGATGCTCCGGCTAATCTTTGAAACGGCTGGACCGATTTTGACAGGACTTTCACTGACAAATAGCTGGTGTTATAAGGAGTAACTTAGGCTACTTTTTTACTTTTTTTAGGGTTCCGCGGAAAAAATTACACGCGGACGGATTCATGGGTACAGGTCGCTATTTGTATGTCGCTAGACAATTTCATGATGATTTTGTTTTTCCCTCTCGCTAGACTTTAGGTTTGGTAGAAGAAAATTCATTTTGGGTTAAACTCGTCTTTGTACATCACTCCTATTATATACATTTGTATGTAACTTTTTATGTAGAATAAAAATATATAACTTGTATGTGTATTTATATAAATGGTATAGTTAATAATGTCAGGGTGCTTTACAAAGCTATATTATATTACATATAATGAATGGAATACAATGCAAGAAAACTTAACTTATTTGTATTGTATTCTACTCATAATCCCTCAAGACTATAAGTAGAATACTGAGCCTAGATCACCGTCTTCTATGGGTAAGGTGCCCAGAAGGTTGGCTACGTTTCCTCATGGTAATGGTATAGTTATGTTTTTATTATTACATTCAAATTCAAAAGTTTTTGTTCAAAATAAGTTCCACTGGAGAATACCTTTTGAAGGTCACATATAAGTTAAAATTTAATTTTACTTCCTAGTCTATGTACACCGATTCGTAACGTGTTATTGCTGTTTGATTTTGAAAAATTGATTCACTCAAACTTTTTTTTTTATAACATTTTATACAGAAACATGTTACATAATTTTCGAAAAATTATTGGAGTTGTAGCAAACAGTGCATACTCAGTAAGTCAAAGACATAATAAAAGGAAAGAAAAATATTATTATAGTTATAATAATGACATGGCGTACTATAATTTTATATCAAATCAAATCATTTTTATTGCGAACTAAGTGTATACATAGGTCTTATTCAATATAGCTGAGAACTTGTTACTTAGCTGGCCTTTCATAGCATCGCAATATAAAATTACTTAACCTATCTCTATATAATATTTAATTTGGTGCCTTACAAATCTTTTATTTTATTTAAACAATACAACACAATATCTTCTTAATTACCTCTCATTTAAATAGTCTGAAACATATCTCCATAAATTCCTTACATGTTTGGAAAAATTAAAACGTTATACAGACTATTGTAAGAGGCTAGAGCGAGCTGCTATCTAACTGGAGTTTTATTATTTAAATATTCTTCAATAGTGTAACATCCCTTTTTAGGCAAGAGACTTTTGAATTTGGTTTTGAATTTAGTGAAAGTCAGATCTAACATTTCATTCGGAATCTCATTGAAGATGCGTATACCAACCTCCAAGAAAGAGGACAATACTTTTTGTAAACTAAAAGATGGCAATATCAGTCTATTACAATGCCTGATGTTGAAATTGTGAATATCCTTATATTGTTTATAGGCACTCAAATGATTACGAATATAAATTATATTATTAAAAATATATTGGCGACCGTCATAGTACCGATTTCCTTAAAGCGTTCTCCCAAAGGCCGAGGTTGTAAATTGACCTTAAGACGATTGAAAATTTATAGATAGATAGATAACACTTTATTGTACACCATTACAGAAAACTTACGAACTAGTATTATTCTAATTGTGTACAAAAGGCGGTCTTATCGCTAAAAAGCGATCTCTTCCAGACAACCCATAGCAAGAATATTGCTGATTAGGAGTGGCGATGGTGGTATACATAATTATTGTATGATTACTTACATTTTAATAACAAATGTATAACTATACTATATATACAAATATACACATAAGTTATATACATGTACAAGATATGGTGATAAAATGCAACTATTTAAATATATAATTATATACAATATAATATCTACTAATTATATAAAATTACATACATTATATTGCAGATAGTATTTCCTTATCATGTTCTTAAATGTTATTAAAGATGTTGCTTGTCTGACAGCAACAGGCAATGTATTCCAAAGTTGGACAGCCGTGAACCGTTATTTATGTATACCACTATCGCTGTTTTCAAACTAATTTTGTTCCTGTCAAGGGTTGTCTGGGAGAGCTCGCTTTTTAGCGATAAGACCGCCCTTTGTACAAATAGAGCACTACTAGTCTCAACGTTTATCTGTAATGGTGTACAATAAAGTATTATATCTATATAATGATAATCGATTCATTCTCATATCCGTAAAGAAATAACCAATACAAATCTACGCACATATACATAGACGCACACAGCAATAGAACAAAGACGGAAAGCATGCGAACGTAAATTAGTCAAGTTATTAAAGACTATAAAACATAACATAGATTAGAGACTAATTGTAGACGTGTAAAAAAGACAGAATATAGTAAGATTTTAATGGACCGAAGAACGAAGCTCCGAACACGTGATTTATTAAACGTACGTAGCAACCTTTGCGACTTTATTCGTTTTCTACAATTTGTAAATAAATTATTATTATTATGTCAGGAGCCTTAAGAACAGACGAGCATTCATGACAAGAGTTATGAATGTCAAAGAAGCAAGTGAGGTGTGTAAGAATAAGCCTGAATGGCGCTCTGTTGTTCGTGCCTACCCCGCAAGGGAACTGGCGTGAAGTTATGTATGTATGTAAATAAATTAGATCCTACATGTCTCCTCACTATCCATATGATTTTTATGAGAGACTTATGCATAATAATGTGACTTTCGAATTGACTGATTTGGTTTATAAAATATATTTTAAATTATATAATGTTGGTTAAAAGTTTTTATTTTTCCACATCAAAAAGCGAGAGAGAGGGAATGGCTTTGTATTTTAGCAGACAATCGGTATTTCTAATATTACACTTTCATAGTAAAACAGTAAAATTATCACATAACATTATATGCATCATCACATCAAGTATATTCGGCAGACAAATACACAAAACATATCTCCAGGCTAAGTATTCTAAGTTACAAACCATTATTCTAGCCCCTTGTCTACAGGGCTTGTAAGGGACAAGTCCTGTAGATAATTCTCTTATGTCATTCTACGCATTTTTTCCAGAAATCGCTATTAGCGATAAGAACGCCGATTGTAGATATTATAATAGTTGTATGATTGTTAATTCTGATGTTTATTGTTTTCTTGTGTGCAATAAAGAATATTCTATTCTATTCTGTTCTATTTATTCTGTTCGGTTCGGGTCTATTCCACTATATTTTATATCATTTCCAAATATTGTCATTATATTCATTTAGCGCGCTAATGCCACTTGTCTACAGGGCAAGTTCATTTAGGAAATTCACCAAGTTACAAAATCGAAGCCGACACTTCTGCGTTCCAGTGAGCTAGGCGGGCAAACTCCTAGACCACTCTGTAAAACATGCGGTCTGTAAATCAACTTGACAATCGAATCGAATTAGAATCGTAACCGTGGACGGTTTTGGTAATCCATAAACAATTTCGGCTCAATATTGATTCAAATTTTGATTCGAGCGAGACGGGTTTATTATAAATTTGAGAGACTACGAATACTTGACCATCGTCAGTCGAATGGATCTTAAATCGCACTGGCATGGATTTTTTGCGTAAGTTATAGACCTGGTCAGCATAATACAAAACTAAAATTACAGATCACCTTCACAGCAATATATTAATATTATAATTTACATACACTATAAGCACATACATACGTATATCATATCGAGTATACAACATAACCCCTTTGTCATAAAGAATTTCACCTTGAGTTCTGCGAAAGCCAAAACAGACAGTCACGCAAAAAGGTTTCGACATATCGTCTCTCAACTCGCTAAGGATATCGAATAAAATGTTATATTTAATGCACGTCATGGGTGGCTGGCTGTATGCAAACAATATTTGTCAAATACGCTGTACAAATACCACGTATTGTTTATATAATTATGATATATCTAGAGTTTATGAGTTTTATTACGAAAGAATCATCAATGTTCTCAACGAATATGTTTGGCTTCTTCTTAAGGAATGGGCTATTTTTCTTGCATAATTATTACAGCAGACAGGCTGACGGCTCGCCTATGCACATTTGCAATATCAATGATGCTACTAATATGCCACCGTCTTTGAAGGGGAGACTGGAACCTGGTCGTTAATACCAGAACACAACCCAAGGTTGTTATGGTTTTAGATTGGATCTAGAATAGAAGTGGTAGCTATCCAGATGGGCAACTGCCCTACTACCTGACTGGCACGCTGTTTTACCGCCTCTTATGACAGGCCGCCTAGTTGCAGGAATTACTCAGTATTCTTTCTCCGTTCGTAGTTCTTACACGGATCAAGTACGAGCGAATGAACTAAACGAAACGAAACAGCACCAACGATGGCAGATAGCACTGGCCCACAAAAAAATAAAACTGCTCTGTACTTTTGACTAGACCAATCTATTTTTATGTATGTTGATGCGTTGAATCCGAATCTGGAGTCAGGTTGGTGCATACACCCTCAACATTTTGAGGGTGTATGGTCCTAATGAAACCAAAGGATGCTGCAATGCTAGATGTAGTGTCATCCAGGAGTGTATCTAAATTCGTTGAGGGCAGCGCCTGAAGCCACAAACCTGACTTCCGTTTCGAGAGAGAAGAAGAGACAGGCTCGTTCACCTTCGTTGGCACTAGAAGACAAGAGACTTTCTATGTTAATTTGCTGATCGGCCTGTCTCAAAGCTTCTTGTGTTGGGCTCGCTACGTCACGCAAATTTCGTGATTTTTTGACCCCTCCCCCGTCCTTGTCACAACTGGTCACATTCGTGAGACTCCTCCCACCCCAGTGTGACATCACATATTTTGAAATATAACATCAAGCAATTAATAAAATAAAACAGCAATTTCGATATATTTTTATCGTCCCGAAATTTATGACCCTTCCCCCACCTCTTGTGACACAATCGACCCACCAATCGAATCAACCTTAAGAACTGTAATCGAGATAATAATTCCAGCTTGGCTGTACCACCTCGTTTATTTTACATTAGGTCAATCTGAAATCTTGGCACTGGATGTAATTTGAAATCAAACCACTTGCCCCAGTAACCCGAGATCACAGGAACTGTGATTGCAATTAAGGACGGACAAAATTTCACGTTTTCCATGAATTAAAAAATGTAGAACAGTTATTTTCGACTGCTTTTTTAATCTGGCTACCTGGATCGAAATATGTCAAAGAGAAATTTTTGGATTTGTCTTCTTTATTTTTACATAGTATAAAATAAAGTCGCTTTCCGCGTTTGTCTGTCTATATATCCGCTAACTCCTAAACTATGCAACAGATTTATAAACGGTTTTCAACGTCAGTTAAATGGTTTATCAAGGAAAGTATATATATACTATCTTTTGCCCGTGACTTTGCTCGCGACATAAATGTCCTACTGTTAGGCTCGGGCGTCCCATTATAGGGGAATGGACAGTATGCCACGCTTCTTGCAAGGCGTCTGGGCAGGTTTGACACTCGCGATTATAAAAACCTAATTAGGCGACCTATTTACTAAGGCTTAATCCGCAGCGCAGCCATAGGGAAACTTATGAATCTTAAAAAAAAATTAGGAGGCTTATTCGGGCCAGCAGATTTCGAAAATACAATTTTATAGGATTTATATCTATCTCTCTTCAGAGCGTCACGTGAAAATTATTGAAGTGAATAACCAAAATTGGTGTAGACGGTATTAATTATATTAATATGCTTGTTTAAAAAATATATCTGTGTATGTATGTGTTATATCACGTATATGTACGTAAGTATATACCACTGTCTGGTTTAATAGTGTTAGAGGTTTCACAGGGGTCCATCTGCATCTGGGGATGCGATAAAACTAAGGCTTTGTTGGTGAATTGAGTTTGCCCTGCTTCTCAGGGTATTGTCAGGCCTTGACGCGCGGATGAGCATGGGCGTAACTACGTTCTAAGTTTCTTGCTCTTCCTACCCCAAGCGCGGGCACATGGCTTAGTGGTGTATATGGGAACGACTGTACCAGAGCCCCACACAAGCCGTGCAGCGTTTAATCTCGCCGCGTAAGGTCTAGCATGGGGCTCGGTATTGTACGTAACGTATTCCCCCTACTCTAACAAAAAAAGTGTTAGAGCTTGTAACTGAACTGGTCAGGATTCTGTATTCCGAAATTTAAATAAAAAACTTATATTTCGTCTTACAAAGGCATACCAATTTTTATTTTAAATTACATAAATTATTTTATTTATTATTATACACTACTAGCTGACCCGGCAAACTTCGTACCGCCTCAGAATCAATAAATAAAAAACGTGGCTTTCTGAACGACGGGACGAACATCAAATGTTTGACAGGCAGGAATAGTTTCTAAGGGAAAGTGAAATTGTTGTTTTTACTATATTCCAAGCATTTTTTTCATATTTACTCACCTCTTAAACCTTCCCTGGACTTCCACAAATAATTCAAAATCAAAATAAGCCAAACCAGCCGTTCTCGAGTTTTAGCGAGACTACCGAACAGCAATTGATTTATATATATATATATATATATATATATATTAAAGATAATGATTATCCTTGCGTCTTTAATTTCTATCTGTCCCACCGGTATCTTTATCCTTTTATTATAAAACTACGCGTCGCCTGTTCTAGGAATCGAACGTCGTGACTACTCTGAATAGGGATTTGTAGACGACAAACTTTTTGCCATGGAATATTTGTGTCTTTATATTTTTATTACCTTAATTATGTAAACTCATAATTAGGATATAATAATTAAACAATTATTTAAATTTAAATATAAAACAGCAATACTTGTAAAACATAATTTAACACGACAGAAGCGAAAACTTCATCAAGACGCTCAATCAATACGCGCCGAGTCAACGTGTGAGCCAAGTAGTCACACGTTGACTAGATCTCTCTCGCTCCCTTAGTGGACTCGAGCCGTTTTTACCCGAACGAGCCTTACATAGCTGAGCATGTTGCGTGACGAATCAATCTCATTCAATACCCACAAAATAAAGTACTCAGCGCGCCTAAAGAAGTTTTCACGGCAATAAATTGTGATTACATTTCATAATCAAAAAGGGCGGGAGGTCCTGAGATCAAGAGCCTTCATAAAGAGCTCTCAAAACCCGTAATCGACTCTAGTTGATCAGAGGACTGATGCTTTGCTTGAACAACGAATCTGTATGACGATCTAATGAGGTAACATAGCCAGCTTTCTGGACACCTTACCCATAGAAGGCAATGTCATAACCTCAGTATTCTACTTATACTTTTAAGGGAGTATAAGTAGTGAAAACGGATGAGTAAACTGTAATTCTATATATATATATATATATATATATACAAAACTAGTAAGACATATTACTGAGATTGTGAAATGCATTTTAATCGTTTTTAATAGAAATTATATTTTCCTTGTTGATCGCTATTTAGCAAGCAAGCGTTCATAAAATTTAAAAATATTACAAAGTAAGCTATAATATTATAAAATTCTAAATATGCCCTGACTATACGTTAAAGCTATTAAAAAAACTAGAATGGACTATCTAAACGACAGAGAACACAGGATGAGGAGGAGGATGCATTTTTTTAAAAATTCTTGTCTGTTTGTTCGGGATTCACGTAAAAACTACTGGGCCGATTTCGATGCAGTTTTCGCTGATCGACAGCAAATTCCTAGACTTAAAATCTGCGCTACTTTTCATCCTAGGAATCTGGCGGGAATTATTCTGGGAATTACTTAAAATGGCCAGTTAAAATAAAAACAAATTCCAATGTGATTTTTCCCTGATCGATAGCAAATTTTATGTTATAAAATGGGTGATATTAATTATCCTGGGAATCCCGCGGGAATTTTCCCGGGAGCGGTTTGTAGTGGTTCGTGTGCATAAAAATTATCTTATTCCGACACAGTTTTCACTAAAACGATCGCTTACATTCTTTTTAAATTTTCACATTATCTCTTTGTTGTGTCCCGGGAATCCCGCGGACATTTCATGTCATGCATGAATGAATGAAGTTCGCAGTAAGTTATAAAGAGGCCGTCGTTAAAGGTACAGTACAATATAACCAATATTAAAAAAAAAATACTATACTTTATTTATTATTATTGTTTTCGCAACTAATACACATACTTAAAACTAAGTTTTAACGGTTTTAAGCGCGGTACTTTATGTGAATTTCGGCCACTTTTCCGCTCCTGTCTGTCGGTATATCCCCTAACTCCTGTTTAAAATACGCAACGGATTTTTAAGCGATTTTCATCATCAGTTAGATAATTTTTCAAGGAAGGTTTATATATATACTAGCTTTTGCCTGCGGCTTCTCTCGAGATATATAAAAGCCTAATACAATTTTTATGTCAGTAAAGTAGGGGTTTGACCCGCAGCGTAGCCGCCGGAAAGACTCTAGTTTAAATTAATTTGGTTTACTTTAAGTTGATTCTTTTGTCTTTGTATGAAAAATTAGTTTCAATAAAGTACGTATGTCGTATATAAAGCCTAACAAGCACTCAGTATAGAGAGTCTACTATTGTTTATATTACGTCCCGGCTCCGGATGTAAAGGCGTCAGCTTATGACGTCTTGTGGTTGTTTAAATGCATTTGCAGATAGGCAGCTATTTTGAGTGTAGGATTCCAATACAAAGCTGTAATAAGGTTTAATACGTCGAAGGTTTTTATATCGACATTGCAAGGATGATATATTTTTAATGTGGCTTCGCATTCTTTGTGTATCTAGACAGTATGACGGCCTCTGTGGTTGAGCGGGCTAAGTCAGCCGGCCGAACTCGCTGGAACGCAGAGGCTCCGGGTTCGATTCCTGGCATGGTAAATTACAGAAACGAACTTTTTGTTATTTAATATTTACTATAGTCTGGGTGTCTGGGATCGGTCCCAGAGTGGTCCGTTGTATATTACCCATAACACAATCGTAACTAGCTTAGCTTGGGGATATACAATGTGTGTGTTTATCGCCGATTATTTAAAAAAAAGTATCAAGCGATGGAATTTTTTTTTTATAAAATTTTTAAATCAAATGGACACTCCAGCAGGGTTTTATAGAACATAGCGCATAGCTCAAAGACTAAAGCTTACATTAGATGGATTATTTATGTTTTGCGATTTGGATGAAGCAACCAAAGTGAGCCATGTAAAGATCCATTGAATCATCTAATGTCATTGAATACCGTATACGGTTAGTTCTGTAAATTTAGATTGGTCAATCAAATTGACCAGTCTAATTTCAGCATAACCAACAGATGTTATTCAAATTAATATATATAGTATTTATATTCTCCAACTCTGTTCTTTGTATCTTGATGTTGTTCAGAATTTTCAATTTTATAATTCAAACTTTAGAGGGGGAGAAAATACAATTTTTATGACTTTGGGAGCTAATATTTTGCCATTCATAAACAAAGAACTCCGCATTACTTTTGAGAAAAATGCTTGTGACCAATGATATTGTATTTTTATGTATGATATACAAAGGTAGGCCGAAGGAGGACAATAAGGGCACCGTGTTAGTCAGAACGGCTGCAGAATCCTCAAAAAGCCTAATATCAACTTGATTTGTTTTTTTTATCTTTTATAGCCACAAACTGGTTAATGACAAAGGCCTAAACGATTTAAGGAATACAAAAATCGAACAGAATGTGAAGCATGCGTGGGTCATCAAGCAATTATTCATAAAATAATTGATTAAATTTTATTGTTAGTTTATAATTATATATTGGAAGATGTCCGAATTCTAAAATAATAATAATAATGATGGACATATATACTGTTTGTGTGTATTTTTGAATTTAATATTTTGGAATGCGTGGAAGTCTTTTTAATTTGTTTGTGCCACCAATGACGTCACACTTGAAAATATATCTTGTAGCAACGAAAACCTCTCGTATTTATTAATCTCGTCTTCTTAGCCTCCAAAAAATATTTTTTTATTTTTACGTCTACAATACAATATATTACAATATACAATAAATTTATGGAAGGTATATTATCTGAGAGTATGAGTTGAGATTGTCCAAGGCGGCCTGGTAGATTATTATTCACAATATCCCCAGGTAGTCAGTCACCGTAGTCCTGCCATAGACAGAGTATAACTTTTACCCTTACCATAGAAAAACTTTGGAATAAGAATACTGGGACTGGAAATCACAAGCTTTGAAGTTAGTGGCGGAATTACGGCATCTTGAAGTTCCACTATATTCCCTTAACGCGTACCACCGTGTATTTATGCTACGTTACATTAGAGACTCACAACGACTACGTTCACGACCGCGATTTTTCCCGTTCCACGTGCCTTGACTAATGCTTGATAAAATATGGAACTTAAGTATGTCTGTTAAGTTCTACCTATAACCTGCACCACCTGCTCCGCCAGATTAGGGTAAATTATTCCTTATGTTAGGTTACCTGGAAGAGATTGCTTTAAGCGATAAGGCCGCTTATTGTTTCTATCATGACAATTTTTTTTTATTGCAGGAGTTCAGCAGACAGGCAGATGGCCCACTTGATGGAAAGTGGTTACCATCGCGTATGGACATTTGCAACACCAAAGGTGCTACAAATGCGCTGCTGCTCTCTTAAGAGAGACTGGAACCTGGTCACTGATGTCGGAACACAACTCAAGGTTGTTATGGCGACATGCCTTAGACCAGTGGTGGTAGCCATCCAGTCGGGCAAATGCCCTACTACCTGGCTGTGGGTGGTTTTGTCGCCTCTTACGACAGGCCGCCCGGCCGCAGGAAATTGTATTCTTTTTCCGTTCCTGCACGGATAAAAATTTCAATGGACAATGTTGTAATCGTGCATTTCTGCAATTGTATATACTCACCAAGAGTAATAAATTTATTATTATATTTATTGTATTCTATTCTATCCCATTCTTTCTCCGCTTCATCGCGATATAACGAAGAGATGTTACTGATGATAGCAAGATATTTTAACGACCGGAATTTTATATGAATATTATAGAATGTTATGTAACGTCATTTACCTAATTACGAAAAAACCATAATAGTGCCATCTGTGAAGAAATTAACCGTCAAGGCAAAACAACACTATCATTTATAGTAATTAATATTCTTCTACTATGATCAACATACTATGATGCAACAGGCGTATGAATTAAACGAGAATAATAAATATGTGAAGCAAAAACACAACAAAAATTTTATACCCCTTTTTACGAAAATTGCGCGGACGGAGGAGTATGAAATTTCGCACACATATAGTTTATATAGGGATTGCAGATTTTTTTAAAATTATACATAAAAAATTCATTAAATCAATAAAAAAAACATTACACTCTTTTGTTTATTGTTAATGTCAAATTAACAGTGTCGCCTTGGCGAAAGCTGTTATTTAATGAGAATAGTCTTTGACAACAGAACCTTAATAATGTTCAAACTTATAATTTAAATTAATTATTATGGTCGAATTTCGACCACGGGCGACCACTAGTAATATTAAATCTCGTTCCGTCGACGACAAACACTATTTTCCATTTTGAAATGTCAACATTATAATAATGCAAATTAAGTTTAAGTAAAATGCTTTTGTATAAAAAACCAGCCCGAGATAGGGAGAATGTTTACAGGGTTCATCGACCGCAATTCGCTTTCCAAACTTGTTTCTCGATAGTCTCACATGGAACATGTTACACATATGTACCTAAGTGAGAATAATGATATTATTCAGATGGAGTTCACTTTACATCGCTGTTACTGCGTGGGTGTCCAATATAAGGAAGAAAGAAAGACAAATATTTATTAAGAATAAGATATAAAGAGATATACAAAATAGTTAATAAACATAACGATACATTGTAAAGCTACTTAATAATTAACAAGCAGACTGATTGACAAAACACAGAACCAAAAAGTTTACGTCAAAAATCCCTTTATGCATTTTATGAGTAATAAGTCTCTGACCTTAATAAACAACTCGCATCGCTCTAACATATTTTTTAAGATTACCCTCACATATAAACAATAAAATTAAAAATCAATCAAAAAAATAAAATTTGACATATTACAATAATAAAAGGACTGATGCACTAATAAGGTTGAATGTGTATTTAATGTAACTGACTATTTCTTTTTAAGTGAATTTATTCTTTTGAGAAATAAATGTCTTAAACTAAACATCGTGATGTCTTAAAAAGGCCCATGCTTAGGTTTTTGCTGTTTTAACAACTAGCGCTGATCTTCCCCAAGGACCTCTAGGTGACATAACTATCAGACTTTCTTTATAATTTTTTGAGTCTGAAGAAGCTGAAGGAGAACGAATAGGGAGAGAAGATGGAGAGAGCCTAAAAAATATTTGAAACGAATTTGAAATATTTTTAGACCTCTTTCATTAATAACTTCTTCTTTTCGGTTAAATAATAAAAGTTGGGGTAAACTATTACCAGCAATGAGTTGGCTGATGACGACAAGTTTATAAATTATTTCAACGAAGCTGATGATCGGCTTGTAATATTCAATGTACGTCATCATAATTAGTACTTAATATTCGAAATTTTTTGCAAGTCAGGAGTTGCGCCGTTACATCCCGACAAATTTAAAATAACCTGCTCTTCTATCTGCATCCGTAAGGCCAGCTAGTACCGAACCTTTAATTATATTGATAAAAGCATAAAGGTATACCTGATTTATGAACTTGACTAACGCTCCGGTTTCTATTACAATCGACTTCTATAGAATCTAGATCCGGCTTATACTCTTTGCACAATTATATATTCTTTAATACATGTGTTTGTAAGTATGTTGCTGTAGTTTATTGTTAACTGTTTACAACAATAGCCCGCCCGATATGGCAGCGGTCGCCATTCGTGGTGCGGTCTGAATAATAAAAATGTTTTGCCTCGAACATGTGAGAACATTAAAGATATTTCTTTGAGTTTTATTCACAGTTTCATCTAAAATATTATGCATATTATAAAGGATTAGGAGAGTTTGTTTAACAAAGGATTTTATTCTCGTTCCCAAGGTTTGTAGATGTTAGTCACTTCTTCATATTTGCAAATGCTAACCGAAGTATTAAAGAGAGGTCATGTAAAAAAATGATCAAATAAACATGCATTTATAAAGAGTTTTATGAAAATAGATGAAGCAAAAGTTGTTTGTCAGGAACATCGCAAGTTGAGAGCCATAGTATCTACCTACCCCCAAGGTATGTATGTAAATGCTGGAACAGGGGGGCTAGTCCGGAATTTATAGCCACTAAGTAAGATTTGTTAGGTGTTTCTCTTATGGATGGACTCAGAACTGAAGATATCCGTAAGAGAAACACGGTAACCTATATAACCTACGATACTAGTAAGTCTGAAGTTACAATGGACCGGTAATAGAATCTATGGCCGATGGAGAAAATAAGTCTTGAAGTGGAGACCGCACCTCAGTAAACAGAGGGTTGCCAGTAGAGGCTGGGTAAGCAAAATACAGAACCCGAACAGGTGGAGCCAAGGTTACCAAATTGGGGAATTTGCAACCAAAAAAGTTTTGTTTGGAGTTATAAATTTTAGGATAGGTATACTCGTAAAATGTCACTGGGATGTAAAAATTATAGCTAAACACTAAAATGTAAAATCTAATAATGACGACGGTCTAAGTTGCATGTTATTTGTTGCATAATAAGTTGATAAAGTTGAATAAAGTAAAACTCAGTTTGGAGATCTTAGCCGGAGGAAACTTAAGGAGGCCTTCGTCTCTACGTCCAGCAGTGGAGATTGATTGGTTAACAACATTTCTTACAAATATAGACCCATAACTAGGTAGTGTATAAGAATACGATTAGGTCTTAAAGTAGTGATTGTAATCAATCTTTAAGTATAAATGAATGGTGATTTATAATATTAATGTGCGATACAGTGAGTGCCTGTGTATTGGCGCCAGGCAATGGCCAGACGGGCTATTTCCGATCTGCGTTACGCGTCGCCGTTTATCCCTGTCTGCAGTCGGGACTTGCAAAAATCGAGTCACTCTATTGAGTCAACATAGAAATAATAAGATGCAATTTCTAATCTAATTAATGGCTTGTGTGGTTGAGCGAGCTAAGCTTTTGCTGATCGACCTCACCAAACCGCAGAGGCTCCGGGTTCGATTCCTGGCATGGTAAATTTCGTAAACGAACTTTCCTTTACTTACTATGGCTTGAGTATCTGGTATCGGCCCCCATTTTTTATTACCTATAACACAAGCGTAACTTGCATAGATTGGAGGAATACAATGTGTGTGTTTCTCTGCCATTTGTTATTATATAATTCCTTGATTGGTTGATATCAAGCCAATCAAAGTATAAGCAATGTCTAGCCTCGTAGCTTCTATAAGCAGATTTCGAAAAAGAAAGCCCATGAAATGAAGTCGAAAGGGATGATGTGCGTTCCATTGGTCGCACAATAAAGCATACTGAAGATTAAGCAAAGTGGGGAAGGAAGAGTGGAAAAGCGGATCACGGGGTCCGAACGCAACCGGAATTTGGCGCTATTATGGTGATGCGCATGAAGCCATGGTGAAAGTTATGTACAGAAACTCTCTTTGTTTGCTACCTTTTCATGACTAAAAAGCTGACAGATAGTAATAAAATTTAGCATCGTGGAGAAAAATATAGGCTACCTTCTGACTCAAGAAAACTTTTAAGAGTTGAAATGGGGGATGAAAATTTTATGAGCAAGCCATAACTCCTCAATATAAAAATGCGTTTTAAACTTAGCAAGAAATAAAGAAAGAAGTAGCGTTTTGACTACATAAAAAAAAATATAAAAGCAGACAGTCACGGTTTACAAGTAATAGTTTATGCGAGTAAAGTAAAAGTTTCCACAACCACAAAATACTTACTTACTAACATAATTATAATCGACTTTTTTTCTGAAATGATCTCTAAACGATTCAATGCCTCTATTGTTTTACACTCATCTACACTTCCGCCGGAAGCTAGTAAGATTAACAAGACAAAAAAATCATAATTAAACTATCATTTTACACAGGATACGGGGCGTAAGGTACAACAGGCAAACTATGTACTAATATTTTTTTATAATTCGTTAAAAATCGTAGCATATTAGTCCATTAATATTTTATAGCTTAAGACCTCTCTATTTTTGGGGATATGGATGGTATAATCCCAGTAAAACAGACATTTTCATCATTTTTCAATTCGACATATTTTTAAGGTTAGAACAGCACCAGATGATGGAGGGTTTCGTCATTGATGTAACAGAGAATGTGTCTCTATGTGTGTGTGCATGTGTAATAAATAAATATATATATATATATATATATATATATATATATATATATATATATATATATATATATATATATATATATATATATATATATATATATATATATCATGTAATATAGAAAGGTCTGACTTGGAAAAGAACACCAAATATTAAAATAGCTTTTTAAAGGCCCTGACTATATTAAAGGTGAAGGCGGGTCTGAAGGGCCCTTATAAAAAAATATCGAAATCAGGCAAACCTACGATTGAGTCGATAGTGTCCGGCAATTTTGAGGAGATAGGAATAGCAGAATTAGGCCCAAGGTTTAAATAGATGTGGTAGACCGCAGAAACGCTAGCTTAACGTTATGAGATGACATGCTTGCCAACAGAATCACGATAAGGCATGTTGAAGAATAAATCTCATTTATAACGAGTGTGTAGTTTACGGGAAAAATGGCTGTAAAATACAAAAACAGAGGGACGGATACACTGACGAATTCGTAATAGTTGTGGTTTTGCTAAATTAGCTACCGAACCCTAAAAAGAAGGAATTAATTGATAACCTATATAATGATAACAGCTCATAAACATCCCACTGCTGGGTTCGGGCCTCCTAAATAAAGAGGAACGGACGGTATACCCGCCACGCTTGTCCAAAGCGGTTGGCGGGTTTGACACATCGATTATCTCAATATGTAGGTTTTATCACGATGCTTAACAGTAACAAAAATAAACAATAAGCGTATATGGACTATGAAATCTTTCATAGAAATTAAGTTGTAAAAAAGGGTACGGAACTCAAGTCCGTAGAGTTGTTGAGACAGATAAAAATTAAATAAAAGTGTTTTAGACGTACCGATGGGGAATTTCTTGCCGCCTTTTCTACTTAAAGCTGGATTTACATTGTACTTAGTTACTGGCGAAACTAGCGAGTTAAGTCTTTATCGTCGTTTGACAATACAGTTAAGCATTAAGTTTACGATTAACCAGAAACACAAGTTTTCATACTCAACTCTGAACAGCAGTAACATGTTGCGAGGCCATTTACTAGAGTAGGGAGTTAAGAGTTAATTGTAAACTTATGTATATGACCTTCAAAAAATGTTCTCAAGTAATTAATAATTAATACAATACACTGTATCAACCATTTATTTCACTTTCCGCATGTACCTAAACACAATTCCAATCATCGATTTCACACTTAATTTTAACCTTTACGTTATATAAATCGCGTTCGAACAGTCTTTGCCAAAAAACACTGTTTTTATATTTTTGCGCTAAAACCAAACGATTTCCGTAAACAGTCGGTATCTCAAGTGGCGCCATCTTTAAACAGCGAATGTTCGCGGGCACAAGGTTTTCATAACAATACAACTACTTATTTTCATAACTGTCAAAGTTATACATAGTATAAAACTTACATAGTTTTACCTAATCTATTAAATTATGACATGATTATATGAGTAATTACTACAACTATAGTTTCATGACATCTTCTATAAATAAATATCAGCTAATTATTTATAATGCCAACATTAGTTTGATAAAACTTAAAGGCGACTGGCGGTTTTCGGCCTTAACATCTGCAAACACAAAACTTATATTTAAAAAAAGTAGATTTTTACTTATTATCTTTTAAGTAGTACTATATTTTAAGAACCTTTTAAAGGCACTGTCAAGCGTCATACGTCAGACAAAGCTGTATGGACTCAGTTCCTTTAACTGACATTATGATGAATAAAACACAAATCCATAAATTATTCGTTAAAAATAATAAATATCGTACAACAACTGTTCACATTGTTCACCTAAAGGTATAATTTAACATTTTTTGAAAATAAAATTGCACAGTAAAACAACATTTCAAGTTCCCGCCAAAACTCTAGTATATCGCAATGGAGGTTACGTCAATGTCAAACATTTATGGCCAAATTCTCATTTCAGCCAAGTTCTTGTAGAAAATGACAATCACACATGGGTTTGATGACACATGAAATATGCTACCTAAACACGCAGCTGACCAACCGGCGGCTCCTAAGAAACCCGCCACTTTTGAAATCTAATTTAAAAAAACTTATGTCAAACAGTGGCCGATTATCACTTCAAATTCCTTTGGAGCGTGTTAAACCACTTTAGGCGTTCTGTTATCAGAATACATTGTTTTATCACACCGTATCGAACCAATAAACTTGATACCAGTGCAACTAATCATTGGAATTTCCGTCATATTAAATGATTAAGTTTTAAGGTGATTTTTTTACCTGTATTACTTATTTATCTGTAATTTATATATGTATTATCTATTTAGGTATCACATTTTTTTTGTCTGTGAAAAATATTTCTCAATTATTTATTTATGTTAGTAGGTGGTAATACATCTATAATATTATAAAATGGTATAAGTGTAGTGTAGTATTTTGTTTCTTGCATTTTTTATGTTTGTCTGTTTGTTCGGGATTCACTTAAAAACTACTGGGCCGGTGTCGATGCGTTTTTCGCTAATCGATAGTGAATTCCCAGACCTAAAATCTGCGGTAATTTATATCCCGAGAATTCTACGGGAATTTTCCTCGGAGATGTTGAAAGTGGCCAGGTTGGAAAAAAATCGATTCCGATGCAAAATTTTGGCTTATAGATAAAATCTTTAATAAAACAATTGTAGTTGTATATGCCTTTAGTAACATTACTTATCCTGAGTTCTTGCGGGAATTTCCAGGATTTATGTATTTTTATACTAAAGAAATCCATTAAATCGCCCTGCTGAAAAATAACTTTTGATTTTATATTTAGTAAAATAACTGTAATTTTACCTGTCCAATGTGGGCAAAATCGCAGCCAAATGCTAGCTAGTAATATTAATAATAATAAATATCTATTGACCACAAAATTACATATATCTACATTTTGTCTTAAAATTAAGACTGTTTGGTTACTATTACCTTAAGGCCAAGCTGTCTCTTAGGTGTTGGTCCCTTCCAGTGACCTTTTAACTATGTGACTATGTAACAATACACGTACAGTCGATTCTTGATTATTTGACACTCAAGAGACCAGATAAATATTTCTTATTACCAAGAGTTCAAAGGAACGGGAATTTATAACCAAGAGGAAGGAAGAAAAAAATAAAGAAGAGTTTAATCAATAATAATATCTATTTTAAACCTTTGTGCAATTATTCACAAATGTTTATTTTGAAAGAAGAAGTACAGAATTTTCTGTTGAGTGAGCGACTTCGGTATAGACGGAAGCCGCTCAATGACATCATGATGATAATGATAGCATTGTCTAATAAATTTTCGATAGTAGTGAGAGCTGAGAAGAAATCGTTACTTGTGTCGATTCTGAGGACGTAGAAGCCTAGTGTGGTGCTTCAAATTATAGAGATGCTGTACTAATAGCCCGGGCTTAAAATTATTGCATATTAGCGGGTAAGATACTCTTCCTTCAACTCCAAATTACCGAGGGGACCAATTAATATTGATTTTATTCAATTTCGACTACTTTACTATTACTAAAATTATGAAAGTTACAAACAAAATTAAATGAAAGATAGTTTCAAATTATTTTACAGCAACTTAGAGAGAATAATTTGCCTTAGTTAAAAAAAACATAATAAAGTTAAATAACTTAATAACCGACAAGTTATGTAAGACAACAGCGCCAAGGTGTACAGCCTCCGTAAGTTAGCGTCGCCTATGGACATTTGTAACACCAAAGGCGCTACCAATGTGCTCCCGCTCTCTAAAAGGATGTTGGTACCTGGCCACTAATGCCGGAGTACTCAAGATTGTTATGGCGGCATGCTCTAGACCAGGGGTGGTACCCATACAGTTGGGCAAATACCCTACCATCTGGCTGTGGATTGTTTTGTCGCCTCTTACGACAGGCCGCAGGAAATTGTAATCTTTCTGCGTTCCTGATCGGATGATATGCGTGTAAATACCAAACTCTGCATGCAGTGGAGAAGAAAAGTTGAAAATTGGATCTAAGGCCCCGAAGTCGTTGTTCAAAACAATGCTAGGGTGGTGTGGTCACCATTGGTCATTGTTGACCTGATTTTTCCACGTGGTCCATATCCCGCAGAAATTGTTCCAATTTCCGGGATAAAAAACATCTTTTTTTCCTACCCGTTATCGAATATACTTATTTTTTAGCCACATACAAGTACATAATATTTATATTTTGGTGTTGCAAATGCCCATAGGCGACGGTAACCGCTTTCCATCGGGTGGGCCGTCTGCCTATCTGCTGAACTCATGCAATAAAAAAAATATCTTTTGATTCATTATTAAATTGGTTTCTTATAATTGGTTTATAGACTCTGAAATTATATTTTTTTAAATTGATACCTGGTCTGACTCGGATGTACTATTTGTCATAGCTGAATATCTCAGAAACTTAATAAAACTACGTTTTAACAGTTTTTAGTGCGGATTTTTTTTTGTTTTTATTCCGACGTTTTTGAAGCAAAATAAAACTTTACATTACTCATTAACACTTGACATCTTTGTCTTCCGTGATCGTAATTATGAAAAGTGACCGAACCGTTGGAATAAAAATTAAATAAAAAATACCGCGCTTAAAATCGTTAAAACGTAGTTTTATTGTGAACTAGTCGCGAAAGTTAATAAGATATTATCTCGGAAACTTCTAAAGCTACAGATAGTAAAGTTGGTACATAAGGTCTCGTGTGTCGATTTCAAATTTTGAAAAAAAAAAAACTAAAGTCTGAATTACCCACACACTGATAGTGTGAATACAATGATAACGGCCGGATGAAGAGTATTAAAGCTGATTCTTCGTAATAGTTGACAAAATTAAAAAGAAACTCTTTATTTTAAACTTAGATTGGAAAAGGTCTATTGTTATCATGCTAACGGTAAATCCCGGTTGTATACGGGCGTCCGTTTCGGAGCTCGAGGTCCGTTTTCCTTCGTTTAATTTTGCACACTGAAAATGGCTTTTTACCCGCATTATATTAATAGTACATATAAAAATGAGTTACTTTGTTCCTTCTACTAAATGAGCAACGTGGAGTATTACAATATTTGGAATTAACTTGGAGAGCCTAACTGGTTAACTCCACCTGCGATTAGCTGACGACAAATTAGGGTTTTCGAAAACGAAAAGTTATAATGCCAAGACCTAAGCGCCTCAAACCGAAGAAAGAAAGTAGGTCTAAATGTGTCTCCCTTTCACAAGTCTAGAATAAGTCTCAAAGCACGTGGGTTCGCTAAGACACGTCAAGTTAGGTATTTGTCCATTTTACTTCGTCACCATACAATATTGTTTGTAAGTTTCGGTTCATTCTTCATTTAAACGAGCTATAGAAATTATTTAAAATTCAAAATTATAACAAAAAAATACAACGATGAAAAAAACGAATACAGCAGCAGCCCTGATATTCTATACATCGGCGTCGTACCTGGTATAAGTATAGATTCGTTAATCTGCATTCCTATGTTTTATTGACCTTCTACATAGTCTATGGAAATAACATTTTCATAAATAATATTGCGCCAGTCGCTCTGATCTTACAAAGGATTGATGAGAAGGTCGTTTTAAATATTAATAGTCTCAGACTTTCTACATGTAAGCTGATAAAGCTTTTCCACTTTCATAAATTTTAAAAGCTATCGTCGAGTGCCAGTCAGATCATAATCTCGTCAACATTTTGTCTACATCAAGACATGCGAAAGTTGACCCGCTAACAGCAACCGGACATCATGTACAATATTTCAATATTCCATTTTTAAAACTGTGACAATTACACGCATATAAAAAGTTTTTATGGAATATCTAAAGAGGTTTTAAACTTTAATAAAGTAATAAACTTACCTTTTAAAAACAAATTCGCATTACAACTGAACGCATCCAAAATTAAACTTTATTTCCAGTCACAAATCGACGCACCAAGTCAAAGCACTGGCACAAAATAAAACCGTTTCGTAACACTTGAACGCACTGTTGGAAAAACAAAATAAAACAAAATATATTTTATTATCTGTGCCGCTGGATGATTGGTGTGCGCTCAAGATTCGCGCGTCGCGAGCGCTGCTTTGCGACTGAGTCCGCGCGACTGCTGCTGCCTACGTTTCTAATTTTATCGCGCCAGTAATACGAGATAAAGCCGGTCTTTATTATGGAACTTTTTTTTATTTTATTATTCGAAAGGAAAAACGTTGAGAGCTCTCGTATAACGTTTACTAATGAGGCACTCTGTAACAGTCAAAGTTGAGCGATTCTATCGATGATGGGAGAACGAATATATTTTAACACGTTCACTGCGAAATGAGGTCTAAGTCGCCCCGAACTTCTCACTTGCAGTGCAGCCAAGAAAAACTTCGACTTCTCTGTTGTGCGGAAAAACCTTTTTATAGATAAGCCAAAATAGGGTTTTAGTTTTTAAAACGTTACGGGGCTCAAAAGATCTCGTATCGCAGGAATGGAAATTACAGATTAATCAGTGCCGCTGTGAACGTGTTAATCTATACCTATTCGTTTCTAGAGAAACCAATTTTATAGGATTTTATCAATATTAGCAGAGTTTAAAGCATTTTGTGCTAATATGTGATTATGAATAACATTTTTTGACTATCGAATCGATAAATTTTGAAGTCTCTTATTATGAGGAAATTAAACTCTTCGTAAATTTTTTAGAGCGTTTTAACGTTAATATGTGCTTATGAATATCTATTTCTGAGTATATATTTTAAAGAAATTTATAAACTTCATCTAACTCAATTTAAATAAGACCGTGTCTTTGGCTAATCATAGCTTGAGTGAGATATCAATAAAGTTGTCATGAAGTTCAAGTATTAAGTCAACATATCCATCCATTGTCTATCGTACAACTTACAGACTCGTCATAATTAAAATATATAAAAAAATATTGAATTCAGTATAATTATTATACTGAGTTCACACACACAGTTATAACTCAGTATTAATAATTGTCTTTATTACAACTATAATATAATTATTTATTAATAATATAATATATAGTTTGCCGTGACGTCGCTCTAGGGTCAAGCGGAAGATCAGCGTTGGTCTAACAGATTGACATTTTTGCTGAGCTTGATCCAATTTTTAGGACTTAATATGTATATCTTCAGATACTTTGTGGTTGTTTTCTCTTTTTTTATTGTACTTAATTTTTACTTTTAATGTGTTTGTTGTACATGTCCTAAAAATAAACTTGTTTTCTTTCTTTCTTTTTTTCAATTATTCTTACTAATTTGCATAGTCTAATTTTGCTGCAGAACATAAACATTTTAACGAAATGGAGCTTAAATGTTATGAGTGCAAGCTAACCTTGAAGTAGCGAATGCTCTGTCGTGCAATGCTCTGACACAAGCGCATTCCGAGACCACCTAATGCCAAAGTATGATATTTTCAAAGAATATTGAATAAAGTTTCACTGGCAACATACATTTTGCGAAGTTCTCTGATAATGCACTTTTTGCATGGATGGATTACAAAAAAATACTTACACGACGAATTGAGAATTTGCTCCTTATTTTGTACATACATACATACATACATAACTTCACGCCAGTTCCCTTGCGGGGTAGGCACGAACAACAGAGTGCCATTTAGGCTTATTCTCACACACCTCACTTGCCTCTTTGACATTCATAACTCTTGTCATGCAAGCTCGTCTGTTCTTAAGGCTCCTGACATCACCTTCTGCTAGTACACGATCAATTTGATCATGGAAGGTGTGTCGTGGCCTTCCACGACTTCTGCATCCATCCACTTTTGCATTGTATATCTGTTTAGTCCTTATTTTGTAGTCGGTTAAAAAAGATTTTTTTATTTATTATGGACAATCAACAGGAGATACATCATATACATACGTCTTAAAACTAAACAATTCTCGTGCTATACTCCCTGTAATAGGTGGTCACATCATGCATTACCTATGTCATATTTTATAAAATGTCAATTGAAAAGTCAAATTTGCATGATTTGCATATTATAAAATATTGATGTTGCGTACTCCTTTTATCTGGAACTTTTTTTATATGTTTTTTAATTGATTTGAAGTTGTCAATAATATTCTCTCCGTCTGCCACATGTAATAATTGCATTGTATTTTTTACCATTTTACCATTAAATACACTCATTATCCAATAGCTTATCATTCCTTGGGTTATCTCCGCAACATTTGGTCCTTCAGAATTTTACAGCAACGGTGTCGAAGATTTTGCCGCAAACAACGGAGTAAAGTGGCATTTTATTCCACCAGCCGCTCCAAATTTTGGTGGCTGTTGGGAGAGACTTGTCCGTTCCATAAAAGTGGCACTGAATGCGACATTACAAAATCGCTCACCGAAAGAGGAGACTCTTTTAACTCTCTTATCAGAAGCCGAAGCTGTCGTTAATTCTCGTCCCTTGACACATGTTTCTGTCCACGCCGATGACCAGGAGACCCTCACACCATTTCATTTTTTGATTGGTTCCTCGTCCACTACCGCTCTGCCGGCCACGCTGACCGATAATGTTTTAGTTGGCCGAACTGAATGGAAAAAAGCGCTGAGACTTTCAGATTTTTTCTGGTCACGCTGGGTGAAAGAAGTACTGCCGACAATGCAGCCTCGACAAAGACCCTATCAAAGCTTGGCTAGCCAGATTGCATGTGGAGATCTAGTACTCATTGCTGATAGCAACTTACCACGAGGTGTATGGCCCCGAGGCAGAATAACAGCCACTTACCCAGGTCGCGACAACGTAGTAAGGGTGGTGGACGTATCCACTGCAGCAGGTACGCTACGTCGTCCCCTAAATAAATTAGTTAAGCTAAATGTAAATTAGTGCTTGCACAAAGGGGGAGGATGTTGCGTACTCCTTTTATCTGGAACTTTTTTTATATGTTTTTTAATTGATTTGAAGTTGTCAATAATATTCTCTCCGTCTGCCACATGTAATAATTGCATTGTATTTTTTACCATTTTACCATTAAATACACTCATTATCCAATAGCTTATCATTCCTTGGGTTATCTCCGCAACAATTAATTAAACAATAAACCAAAAAATACTTTTATTATTTTTTATTGCAGGAGTTCAACAGACAGACCCACTTGATGGAAAGCGGTTATCATCGCCTATGGACATTTGCAAGACCAAAAGTGCTGCTGCTCTCTTAAGGGAAACTGGAACCTGGTCACTAATGCTGGAACACAACTCAAGGTTGTTATGGCGACATATAATGAAAAAAAACGATAATTAAACATTTTTAACGTATGAATTGTATTGACATATTTTTTTTATGTATATGGCTTAGCAACTAGGCCTTGAAGCCAGGCGCAGTTGTATTCTAGGCTACAATCCGCACCATTCAACGGAGTTCCTGCGAAAACTCGAATGACCACATTTGACTATACAGTTCACATTTCTCACAAAAACACATAATTACTAATCAAAAACTATCAATATCCTACAACTATTGTTCATTTTAGAGTAATTTTTATAAAATAAAACTGCATAGCACTACGTCCCTTTTCAGTTCCCGCACAAAAACTCCCTACTGACATAAATTATATACACATACACAGAGTATACTTAATTTGGTATGAGTAAGGATTATTATTTTATGACGAATGAAATTTTTCGACATTTTAAATGCGTCAAATAATTTTACTCGTCCTGTCTTCGAGGTATGAGGCCCCGAGGAGTGCAGAGCTTAAGGCGATGGCCCACGTCGCCCACGTTTTACGCCGCCTCTGGATTCGACTTTATGTTTACATGGATCACCCTGGTGCAGTGGCGTAGTTTGCCTTAGATGGGCCCTGTATCAAAATGTGTTGTAGGGCCCAAAGAAATAATAAAGTTTTTTATAAAAGAAACAAAAAATGCTCGAATTGAATTAAAATAATTATTTATTGATTATAAGTTATTACTTATAATACTTACTGCTCCTAAGAGCTAAGTTATATAAACATTTAAATTTTCCGCACACTTATTTATAAAATCATCCATAGCTGAAGACGATTTAAGTTTTTCTAGATTTCCTGCCTCTATCGACAATAATGTCAAGTCTGATAGCCGTTCCTGTTGGCCCAGCAGTTATTCTCAAAAACGCTATTAATCTATAAAAGATTCAGGATAACATTTTTGGAACATTTGTTTACAGACTTTCGGGGTCCCTGTAGCCTGGGGGCCCCGCATCATTGATACGGCGGTAGCTACGCCCCTGCTTTGGTGGTTTCATCCATAATTGAAAGTTAGAAATGAACCGTCTGATATCAGCTTCACTTGGATGAAGAAATCTTCCAGGCCAGTAGTAAGGCAAATTAATGAATAGTAAGGTAAATATGAACCGGCTATCCGTATAAAGTGTTACGGTCTCATCCATAGAGAGTTAGAATACATTTGAACACTTCTTTATGGTTCTTAAAGAAGCATTCAAACTTACTCTAACTCTCTATGAATAAGACTGTTAAATGTTAGTATTAATGACCGCTTCATACAGATATAACGCTTGAATACGTTATTTCTGATGTGATATTGTTATTAATTGTTAATGACATAAAAGATTAACAGACAACGTGTACACTAATGTAGTAAATCATTAAAGATGTTATTTTTCATGCTATAAACAAGACGTATTTGGTCAAAGTCATTAACACTAATAATATCCCAGATGGAGCAGGGCTGGGCATATCTAAAGATACATCTATTGTAAAGATCGTTCCCATGTTTAAGTATGAAATATAGGTTTTATATCATTTTTAAGCATCCATATCTTATAGACAAGATCAAATTGTTCAAAATATATATCTTTTGTCTATTCTCTGTTTGGTGTTGTTCTAATTATAAAATATGTTTCTGTTTATTTATTGAATGTACATGGATTTATTTTACGTAATTTATCTATTCTAATTATATATATATATACACAACTTAATTTATAAAAGATAAAAACTACAAATAGTAAATAGGTCCCAAATTACCGTCAGTTCGGAACGTTCCCAAAACGCTGGCCGCATTACCACGTTGTATGGCCACGCTTATGCGTTGCCCAAAATACAGGCCTGCATTTTGGTTTTGTGTGACATCTATCAACCGTTTTGATAGGTCTCGAAAAAGGCGATGGGCTTCTGGACCCCATGGCCCGAGAGTTTCGACACCAAAAGCCGCAAATATGTATCCACTACCAACGGGTGCATATTTGCGGCGTTTTAGGGGGTTTCCTCTTGTCGGGCGGCAGCTGCACCAGCTACCACAGCCGTATCGGGAAGATGGGACGCTGCCAATGTGTCAACGCACGTTGCGTCCCAAACTAATTGTCGTCCCATCTTCCATGGCACCAAAGACACCTCGTCCTGTCTCTTGCCATCGTCGCGACACAATCCATTTGGCTCTAAAATGGCTGGGGTCCCGGTGGTGACTAGAGCCCGGCGGATAATGTTATTTAGTGCAGCATGGCGTGGTATTCTGCCCGCGCTTCTGACGCATGACAAGCCAAGGTGACCTGAAACACCGACTTTATCTCCACATTGACAGTGACGATAGTAGATGACAGTAGACAAGATAATTACATGGACCTCTATAATAGATAATTATCAATCGGTAAAATTCGTTTAGAAATGTTCATATAGCAACAATGAGTTATAAATAAATAATTCCAGTGTTACAAGGTGAACCGCAGTGTGGCTGTGGCTGATGACTCGGTCTGTTGACACACGGTCGTGTAATCTGCCAAGCAACACATTAAGAGTGATGGAGAGATTGTAAACAGAAGTGTTTTCGTGTTTTACCTGTATTTAGCACTTCCAAGCCAATGCAAGCTGAGTTTTAGTTATTTTCTTAATTGTTGTGTTAGATATAGATAATCATGAGCGCCGCCAGGATTACTTTTAGGAAGGTGCATATGCATTTATACCTAACTAGCGGTCCCGGCAGACGTTGTCCTGCTCTGAAAAAATAAAAATCTAGAACCCGACCCCAGCGCCACCTACCGGTTCCGATTGTGGATTTAAACTATCCCGGGACCCTCTCAAACATATAAAAACAAAATCATCAAAATCGCTCCAGGTGATTAGGAGGATACTAGAACCCGATCTCAGCGCCAACTACCGGTTCCAACGGGATAAAAAGTATCCTATGTCCGTCTCCTGGTTCTAAGCTACCTCCCCACCAATTTTCAGCCAAATCGGTATAGCCGTTCTTGAGATATAAGTAGTGTAACTAACACGACTTTCTTTTATATATATAGAAGATATGTACTATTAAGTACTAATCTAGCAACAACATAGCAGTGTCAAGACGTGGAATCGCTTAACAGTGGGAGACTCGAGGCTAAGCGGCCTATGTATGCTCAGTGTTCACAGGAAAAGAGTAGAGGATATTGAATTTATTTGCTTTTGTGAATAATGTTCAATATATAAGTACTTAGTTTATAAGTATTTACATGTCGGATCTGCTTTATTATAGCAAACGAAAACTGCCGATCGGAATTATAATCGTGTAAAGCTGTACCTAGTTACTATTAATTGTAGATATAAAGAAAAAACAAAAATGACATAATAATAGTTATGGTCTGGTATCTGGTATCAATTTACAGTTTTGAGTCTCAAAGTATGTTGATTCAAGAATTTCTATAAATAAATAATAATTTTATGACAGTGATTAAGAAACTTGGAATAATTAATTGCTATTAATACTCAAAATTGATTATTATTTTATTTTTGTTCGTAATTTTCCCCTGACGTAATATTAATCTGTGTGTCACATACATTACTCATAGCCTCCTCTGTTATGGGACGATTTTATTAAAGCAGATCTTGAATAAATTAAAACGTTAGATATAATTAAAATTACTTTAAAGTGGTTTTTAAGCATTTTATTTGTTTGTAGTAAGCTCCTGAACAATTAATAACACAAGTATCCTTGTAAAGTTTTTAAATACTGCACTACTAGATTACTAATAATACTTTTTAAATAAAACAAAAAATGATAAAGAAATTATTTAACATCAATTTGTCACTGTTTTACTTTGAACGTAACAAGGATTTAAAGCTTGTAGCAACGCCACCGTCCTTGAAGATTTTTCTGTACTGATTTTTCGGGAGATAGCACATCTCTGGTGGTAAGGCGCCCTAATTTTTCGCAATTGACAAAGGCGAGCGGACTTTGTTCGTGGTTGAACATGTATATGCATATTTAATATATTAATATTGCATGAAATGAATATTGAAAAGCTACCAAAAATTTTAAACATTAATTCGCGAGTTTCCGCTTATAAATATTTGTAAAGATAGAGTGGTATGCCCATGGCATGTCACTGAATGAACAGAATATCGAAATTAAGCAAACTACGATTGAGACGATATTGTACGGCGTTTATGACGATAGTAATACCAGAATTGGATCCCAGGTATCTTTTTATTGAGGGGAAATTCGATTGAGGACTATAAACCGCGGCGGAGTCGCGATGGGTGCGAGTGGGATTCGCCATATGTGGTGGCACTACCACCCCCTAAAGAAGTGTTATTGCCACCCAAGTCAGGGTGGCATATTCATCAAAACCCCTCGGTGTTCCGTCCTTCGCCTTTATGCCAGAACCACAGGTAATGGCCTTGCTATATTCTTGACAGCCTCTGTGGTTGAGCGGGCTAAGCTTTCTAGCCTACCTCACCGCAACACAGAGGTTCTGGGTTCGATTTCTGCCTTAGTAAATTTTGGAAATGAATGTTCTCCGTTATTTACTATGGTCTGGGTATCTGGAAACGGCCCCAGAATACTCCGTTATATTTTACCCTTAACACTGTGTTCGTCTGCCGATTATTATTATTATTAAATTTTTATCACTCTACAGGCCCCAAGCAGGCGGCGGCGCATCGGCCTCATCTACTGGCGGGGCAACCAAGCCCCCGGCCTCTTCATTCTCACTTTGCATGGGGCGGTGTGTAACGCGCCCCATGGGAGCAGATGTGAGCCCCTATCTGAACGGCATTAACCACGGGTGAGAAACGTTCCCCAGAGCATCCGCGCACCCCGCCCACGGCGGCCGATAGTCCAGTGACGCCCTCCGGCGCCGACCATAGAGTATTGGCGCCGATGCGTCGTCCTTTGGCGAGAGCGGAGCAAGCAGGTACTTTTTTTTAGTCAGGGGAAATCCGATTGAGGACCATAAGTCGCGACAAGGTCAGAACCTTGAGGGGATAGTTCACGACCCGTGTGTAGGATTCGCTAGATCGGGAGTGGCACTAGTATGCCCAGTCAGAACTGGTGCCATGCTATTACCATTTAGGGCCCCAGTTAGGGATACCCACTAAAACCCCTGGGTGTTCCGTCCTTCTTCTTATGCCAGGGCTACGGGTATATGACCTAGCCTCTCCGCAGCCTTGGCAGGCGTGGGTCTCGTAAGGCGTCTTAAACTACTTAGTCTTTAATATATAGGTTATTTAAGTTAGTTTATTTTTAATATTTTCTTTATTATGTTTTTTAAGTTAGTTTTAGTTTGATATTGTAGCTTATAATTATAATCTATTTGTTTGAATAAAATACGTTTCAACTACTTCATACATTTCTGACTAGGTATATTTTATTTATTATTTTTTACTTCATCTAACGAAACCGTTTTTATCTCTTTCGCCTTGACCAAATAGCTAAGGATTACGTGTGCATAATCTTATTTTTAATTCAACTTTCTTATGTGACATGACTGTGTTTCTAAATACGAATAGTCCGCTTACAGTTGTTGTATTTAATTAGTCGCAATTATTGTTGCCAAAACATGCTAATTGCTTCCCGGCGACCTTGATCGCCGGTATAACGTTCAATTGGATCGTTTCAAACAAGAATTTACTGATGATTAGCTCAGTCCGTCACTACCTTCGCGCAAGATTTTATATCTATCATGTTGGAATCTCCAATCTACAATAAATAGTTTTTATTAATTTGGTGCGACATGGTACTGGCCAACAAATATACTAAACGTTTAAATTTAGAATATAGACTATGTTCTTTTGTTTTCCCCCCCTGTTAGTATCATAGATTATTATACACTATATATAAATTGTATTAAAAATCGTCATTAAAGTATTTAACACAGTTTTTTTTATACATGTACTTTATATTTATACAGTCGACTCTCGATAATTTGATACTCAAACGACCAGAGGGCTTTTTTCTCAAATGTCTTTCGTCGTCCGTTTTCGTTTTAGAACTTTTTTTGTATATAAGCATTATCCATTGTATTTTTCATTTATTTTTATGTTATATAGACTATATTATTGTAGTTTGAAAAAGGAAACCTTTGTTCGGACGAAATCGGACGAAAATGAACGACGAAAGGCATTTAAGAGTAAGACCTCAGAGAAAAATTTCAAATTATCAAGAGTTTATAACCAAGAGGGAGGGAGGAAAAAAATCAAGTCGACAAGAGTTTGATTAAAATTCGTGATGTATCTATTTTAAACATTTGTACAATTATTCACAAATGTTCATTTTGAAAAGAAGTCCGTAATTTTCCGTTGAGCAAGCGACTTCTGTCTATTATTGTCCAATGAACCTTCAATAGTGGCGAGAGCTGAGAAGAAATCGTCACTTGTGTTGGTTCTGAGGACGTAGGAGCGTAGGGTAGCGCTTCAAATTATAGAGAGTAGGGACGCCCAGACTTCAAATTATTGCATGTTGGCAGGCAATATTCCTTCAACTTCAAATTACTGAAGGGATCAATTAATATTGATTTTATTCAATTTATCGAGTCTTTTCATCCGTGCAGGAACGGAGAAAGAATACAATTTCCTGCGGCCGGGCGGCCTGTCGTAAGAGGCGACAGAACAACCCAAAGCCAGGTGGTAGGGCATTTGCCCGACTGGACGGCTACCACCCCTGGTCTAAAGTAGGTATGTCGCCATAACAACCTTGAGTTGTGTTCCGGCATTAGTGACCAGGTTCCAGTATCCCTTAAGAGAGTAGCAGCGCATTTGTAGCATCTTTAGTGTTGCAAATGTCCATAGGCGATGGCTTTCCATCAAGTGGGCCGTCTGCCTGTCTGCTGAACTCCTGCAATAAAAAAAATAAAATAAAAATTTCAAGGGACCGGAAAAAATCTAATTATCGAGAAATTCAAATTAATGAGTGCCAAATTATCGAGACTCAGCTGTGTCTTCTTCTATCTCTTATACCTATTATTTACGTACTGATCCGTTATGGTTTATGGGTTATTATTATTAATTGTTAATCACGTTAACCACTAATTTAGATATTCGTTAACAGCGTTATTCTTAACGCTATAAATAAGACGCATTTGGCCACATTCAATAACTATAACATGACCTCAGATGGAGCCCGAGCATTACAGAGTTCACCTGTAACAAATACAGAAGAAGCACACGAAAACTCAATAAATTCCTGTTTTACATCTTACAATTTTCATTGAAAACCATTAAGCCACATCGGAGCCTATTCGAGGTAAACTTTCAGGCAGAAAATTTCGAAAAAGGTAATTTATTTTGAAAGACAGACAGATAAAATATTATAATAGTGCTTTAATATTACATCGATGAACCGAAGAATATAGCTAAACAATGAAAAGTTGTAGCTCAAAGTGTTAACTTTATAATAATGTTATTACTTTCCAATTTGTGAAAGCAGCGAATGCTATGTAGCTTACATTAAATTAAATGAACACTATGATAAGAACTGAAGTTGTTTAATAAATTTCACCTCGTACACAAGTATCACCTGAGTTGCCAATGTTGCTATAGCAACGGCATCAATACAAGCCGCTTGAGTGTCGTTGTAATGAAAAAGTGTCAAAACAAGAGCTAAAACTATAGGACAAATATTATAAAATGGATTTAAGACTAATAGATAAATTACGTCTGCTCAAAATAGACACAGAACTACGTCCACAGATCAAAATGAAGCCAATGAGTCGGTATTACTTCATAACGCCAACGAATCCAAACGAGCAGTTCTTTGTATTTGCTTCAACAGCAGCTTGGCTTATCCGGAAGAGTGGTAAGGATTTCGATCAACCTAACGAAGAAGACGATCCTAATGCTATAATTGCCAGTGTAATAGATTTCTTAAAAGAAAAGGAGATTAAGGTAGATTTCTCTTCACATAAACTTAAACAAGGTTTCGGAGATCAAGTTTGTTATATACTGAATGTTCTCGCTGATGAGGTAATGAAAGATCAAAAATTTGAATGGGAGAAACCTGTTGTAGATATTCCAGAACCAGAAGAAACCGTTGACGATCTCGATCAGGTGGAAGACGAAACAGAGATAATTCTAAACAAAGTTGAAGAAGAAATGGCTATTTATTCAGAAGAATCTGAAGGTGAATATAATGAGGAGATAAAGGAAGGACATAGTATCGCTCAGGTACACGATTGGGAAGCTTGGAAGTTGGAATTGGAAAGAGTCGCTCCAGCTTTAAGACTTAAGATCTCCGCGGATGGCAGAGACTGGAGAACACGGCATTCCCAAATGAGGTCTTATAAAGACGAGCTCCTTGATAGATTTAAGATAACTGGTTCACAACTAAACAAGATACACGGAAATATATCTTCTGCTATGGATAAAATTGCAGCTAGAGAGAATATTTTAAATGAACAATTCGAACCGTTGGTCAAAGAATATGGCACTTTACTTGATGAATTAAATAAAGTTACTAATGAGTATAAAGAAGTTAGTGTAGGTGTTACTGAAAGACAGGAGATGTTGAATGAATTGACATCGAAAGTTGAAAGTATTAAACAAAGGACAGAAAATAAAGGTTCATCTATGAATGACAATTCACCCTTGCTGACTGCGAAAAAGGCAGTAGCTAACTTAAAGAAGGATATACAAGAAATGGATTTTCAGATTATTGTTCTCTTGTGGTTATTGACAACTAAGGAAAATCCTAATAATAATGTGCTACTGCCAAATAACGATGATAGAATGGGTACTAATGTTTATTGAACCTAAGTAGTTAAAAACTGAAGCTAAAGATATGCTTCTTACACTTATGTGTGTACACTGTACATACACTTTCAGTTCACACAGTGAAGTGAAGCATTCCATAATAGTGATAAATGTCCACTATTTTTGTTGTTGTTAAGGGAAGATTTATATTAGACCGGGCCGTGTCCGGGGCGTGCCGTGTACGTGGCCCGGACGGGGCACGAATTTGAAACGTTACATACATTTTGTATCGCCCGTGATTTATATTAGACCGGGCCGTGTCCGGGGCGTGCCGTGTACGTGGCCCGGACGGGGCTCGAATTTGAAACGTTACATACATTTTGTATCGCCCGTTTAGCACCCGGTGTAATATAAACGTGCAGCACGGAGTGACTCCGCTCCGGCCCCGCCCCGGCCCGGACACGGACCGATCTAATATAAATCTTCCCTTAAAGTACGTGTTTTCTAAGCTCTGACCTCGTTAATTTTTTTTCTAATTTACGACCCTATACTCCTTTTGAACTGTGTATAAATACATATTTTTAAGTAGTGATTCCGTTTATTAATTGACCATAAGAGTTGATCGCATAATCTCATAGATATGATTTGTGCATAATTCGTTTAGTGTGGTCGTCTCTAAAATTGGAAAATAAATACTATAAATGTTAATCAAGTAAAAAAAGTGACTGTGAAATGCTCTCAAAACCTACACAACTTGATGACGCCACAATTCATTTTTCTCAAGACCAAATCAATTAAAAATTAAAAAGAAACATTAATTTTAATATAAAAAATATGGTTTCAATAATAAAACGTCAATAAGCAAGAGAAGCAGGAACGGAGAAAGATTATCAAATCCTGCGGCAAAACAGCCTGTCGTAAGATCTAACAAAATAACCCGCAGCCAAATGGTTAGTTATTAGCTCGTCTGGATCGCTACCATCCCTAGTTTAGAGTATGCCGCCATAACAACCCTGAAACGGGTATTAGAATATTTTTTTTATAAATAGAAAAATACGATATATAAGTTTTATAACAAACGATTTTATGTTCTTCTTTTCGCTATAATTAATTAATATATCGAGGACCAAAACACGCCAAGCGCACGTGTGACGTCACTATAATAATCTATACATATAATAAAACTGTAGAGATCGAATTTCTGTACAATGAAAAAAATGCTAAAAACCGAGTCAGGGGGATGTAAGAAGTGGAATAGAACTAATTTAGATTTTTTCAAATTTTTGTATCTCTGTTTGTCCGTGTCTCTGTTTGTACCGGCTAATCTCCGAAACGACTGGAGCGATTTAAATGAAATTTTGTACGGTGGTAGCTTATATCCCTGGTCAACATATAGCATACTTTTGATGCCGAAAAATTAAAGAGCTCCCGTGAGATAGTTAAAAAACCGCCCTACGCGGACGAAGTCGCGAGCATCAGCTAGTTTTTAATCATAACTTATCGTGGGGAGTTTTTGGCGGGAACTGAAAGGAGATGTGCTGTGCAGTTTTATTTTTTAAAAATGTATAAAATTCCTCTAAAATGAACAGTAGTTGTAGGATATTGATAGTTTTTGAATAGTAATTATGCGTTTTTGTGAGAAATGTAAACTGTATAGTCAAATATGGCCTTTCGAGTTGTCACAAGAACTCCGTTGAATGGCGTCAGTTGATAACCTACAGTTCAGGTGAGCTATACATAGGCTTAAGAAAATGAAGAAACTATATTGTAATCTAAAATCTTGCGTAAAGACCTAGCTGCCAAGCCATAAATCTAAATTAATAAAAACTTAAACTATTAAAAAAACATTCAAATACTTGTGTGTGCATCAGTGAGATTCCAGTCTCCCCTTCGAGAGCAGCTGCTTATTGACAGCATCTCTGGTGTTGCAAATGTCTATAGCGTCGGCTATGCAGTCAGACGTACACATGATGGCCCATGAGGCCACTTTAAATCATTTGCACGTCTGCTGGCGTTCTGTAGTCATACAATAAAAAAGAAGCTTAAGAGATGAACTCTTTAAGTTTTATTCATCATAAAAATTACAATTAATTATATTAGTCTATCTCAAATACGACGGTATGTCTGACACATCCCAAGTTTTAATTATATAGAGATAAATTAATCCTTTTTATTGTTTAAAAGTGACATTATAATTAAACTCACAATATTTTTCTCTTTTTTTTTACGTAATTTCGATGTAAAATTTTATTATTATATTTACCTGACATTTTAAAGTTACGTACCAACAGCATTGGTAATAGTGGAAGTATGCCCTTATATACCACAAAAAGTGACGTTGAGATTTGTCAGCCACACCGTCGTATTGGAGATAGACAGTAGGTCAAGGTTCATAAATAATACAACTGCATTTAATATATATTCACATTTTATTCATCAATAAAAGCATCTTTGATTAATTAATTATAATTATCTTATAAATAATTGTATAAATATTATTTTTTAAATTAAAACAGAATTCACTCAAAATATATTTTAATTTAAAGCCTTTTCAAACTGTTTTATGTTTGGTTCTAACACTTAATAATTGCATCTAAAACCATAAAACAGGTTAGGAATGCTGCAATTCCAAGTCTATTAGGATAATATCAAAGAAAATAAGCAAAATAATACCATGTGATATACTTAAAACATTTTTAATCTTTCCATTCGAAGCAATTCCACATTTCATAAACAATCTTTGGTTTAAAGGAACTAGAAGAAACAGGATAAAAAAAGTTGGCAAGATTAAAAAAAAATTACATAAAAAAATATTGTGCTTATATTTACAACAGTTTATAATTCAAAAAACAACAGTATCATGGAAGAAGAATACTAAGAGAAATGCAGATGTAAAAATGTATCTCTCAAAATCCTTAAATACTACATTTCTAGAGGGCGCCCAAACCTTTCTGCGCATTCCATGATTAAATTGACAAAATTCAAAAACAAATTAGGGTAAACTGTGCCATTGTTGGCACCCCAGTACAATAGTTGGCACCCTAATATTTTACTGAAAACTGTAAGAAATCTTAATATTTTTTAATAATATGTATTATTGTATGGGTACAAAATGTAAAGAATTTTTTAATTTATACATATAATAAAACTGTAGAGGTCGAATTTCTGTACAATGAAAAAAAATGCTAAAAACCGAGTCAGGGGGATGTAAGAAGTGAAATAGAACTAATTTAGATTTTTTTCAAATTTTTGTTTCTCTGTTTGTACCGGCTAATCTCCGAACCGACTGGACCGATTTAAATGAAAATTTGTATGGTGGTAGCTTATATCCCCGGTCAACATATAGGATACTTTTGATCCCGAAAAATAAAGGAGTTCCCGTGGGATAGTTAAAAAGCCGCATCACGCGGACAAAGTCGCGGGCATCAGCTAGTCTTGAATAAAACTGGGTGTTAAACTCGTATACAATCTTTATCTCGCTATTACTGGCGAGATAAAGAAAAATCAAATATATTTAAAATTGTCATTTGACATTTTGTATCAAATCGATATGAACAAAAAAGACTAATTTTTATTAATATAATAATTTATATATTAAAATCTGAAATTTCCTTCAGAATTACTAAACGACCATAGCACCCAGCATACTAAATTTTTTCACTGGGTGCCAACAATAGCATCGTTTACCCTATTACCTCATACTTCATTGTTGCAAATTTAATTAATATCTATGTCTTTCGCTTGATTGAGCATTAAACTTTTAGCTTGCCCCAAAAACATCGAGTCTTGCTTCGTCGGCTCGTCGAATGTCACGTTGTACTTCCTTTTCAAGTCGTCCATGAATTCTTGCTTCAATAGGGCGAGACATCTGGAATTCAATGAAATTATTGTAGTTAACCTTTTAAGACGGACCCACCACAAATTTGTTGCCGCACTGTCACACACGGCTAATTGGGAAGCAAATGTCAAATACTGACAATTAAAACGAACGTTGAACTGATGCTTTCTCCCTCTAACTACACAGCATTTGTATTAGAGTAAAAGAGACGATATAATTCTCTAGGTTTTGGCGCGGCAATTTTGATGCCAGCTGGCCGATTATGGACAAAAATAATAATAAATTTGACCCCTTTTAAGGAATAATGAATGAAGACGCATGGAAGTTGGAAAGAAAAGAAGACCAATGAAAAAGTACGAGATATGATAAAGGAGAAACGCACAATTTTAAAAACTCTAGAGGAAAGAAGGGGGAAGATGTTTGGCTATTTGCTACGACACGACACCTTCTTATGCACGTTAATCGAAGGCATAGTGGAAGTCAGGAGAGGGAAGGGCAGACCAAGGCGAGCATTCATAGATCAAATAAAAGAAAAAGTGGGTGTCCTATTTTACATAGAGGTAAAACAACTGGCCCATAATAGAGATGATTGGAGGAGGCTCCAACGACAACAGCATAGCTCTTATGATAGATAGATTGTAATTAATAAGTACAAAACCTTAGTTGCTTACCAGTAATATAGACGGATTTAGTTTACTAGTGCTTAATGGATTGACATGTCCATGAGGTATTTTTTTATGGTAAAAAATCAAGAGACATAAATACAAAGTCTATTTAAAGTGTGAGTTTCCAATACCTATTAAGCTTGATTTAATTTTGTTTTAAGCCTGATTTACATTTGCATCTTGATTTACATTTTCATTAATCCTGATTCACATTTGCAATAATCTTGATTTACATTTGCATTAACCCTGATTTACATTCGCTTTAAGCCTGATCTCCATTTGCATTAGTTAGGTGGTTAGTTAACTTGCGTAACTGGCGAATTGAGTCCTTATCATCGTTTAGACATTAAATATTCAGTTAAGAAATAAATTGTAGATAATTTGGTAGTCAGTACTCACATCCTGTAGTGGGGGTTGCCCCGGAACGCGGTTATATCCGGCGAAGGAGCGTGTGGAGTGTGGACCACGAAGACACCTGGCAACACCACCGGCCTATAGCCTTGCGCTCTAAGCTCTACGCTGTGAGAGACCTGTACAAACAGGTACAAATGTATTATAAACTAGCTGATCCGTGTCAACTTCACTGGGCGTCATTAAGAAATAATAAAAATATTATTAATCACAATAAAATATAGTCTGTCTCACCCAGGAGTAATGTAGCTTTCTACTGGTGAAAGAATTTTCAAAATCGGTACATTAGTTCAAGAGATTACTTCCTACAAACAAAAAATCTCACAAAATTAACCTCTTTATAATATTAGTGTAGATAATAATAATCGAAAGACAAACACACATTGTATATCTCCAAGTTAAATATGTTACACTTGAGTTCTGGGTTATTACCCAGACCACCCTGAGGCAGACAGATCTCAGACACCTAAACCACAATAAAGACAATAAATTCGGTCACGAAAAATCGATTTAAAATGTGATTATCGTCTGCTACGATCGGATATCCTAATTCTCAGGAATCTTCGTTACATGCTTTATCCATATTAATAATAAGACAGACAGATGGGCAGAAACTATTAAAGATTACATTTTTGTCACTTAATTACGGAAATCTAGTGTCTTTAATTACCTTATTCCAACCAAACCCAGAGAAGCGTGTATCATACTTAGGAACTGTCCTATGAACAACTAAATAGGGCTCATAATCCGCCTGCCATTCCACCTGAAACCAATAATCTTATTTATTGTTTACTATGATACTCAGAAAACTTAAAGAACTATTAAATTAAAGAGTATTAAATTTTTAACAAAATAATCGACTACGTTTTATCGATTTTATTTGAGTTTTATTCTGACGTTTCGGCACTTTTCAGTAGCCTTGATCACGAAAGGCAAAGATGTCAAGTGTCAATGAGTAATGTTTTTGTCGGGGCTTCATCTGCGTTAGTGTTGAAGATTTAGGTTGTGGCCGACTGCGTCTTATTTACGTTAGTGTATATACATAAGTTATGTCTCAATATTTAACATCATTAACAATGTCGCATCTCAAATAACGTATTAAAAGAGAAACGGCCAAAACATTCACTATTTTCAGCTGGATACGTTTTAAATTCAACCCCATACGAGATGATGCTTCTTAACACTCTATACACGATATATAATAAAATAAAAACGTGTGCGTCTCGGGATGCCCGACTGAAGTGATAACTTAAACTAATCTAAGTTGAACTATTTAATATCGAAATTGTTTAACTTGAGAAAAGCTTAGGTTATTACTTATTTTTTATGTATATTAATATAATAATGTAAGGAAAGGTTATTTATTAATAGAATCTTTTATATAATAATAATATTATCAGCCCATTAATGTCCCACTGCTGAGCTCGGGCCTCCCATTATAGGGGGAACAGACAGTATACCCGCCACGCTTGTCCAAGGCGGCTTGGCAGGTTTGACACATCGGTTATCGCGATGTGCAGGTTGCATCACGATGTTTTCCTTCACCGTTGTTAGCACATGGTAATTGTAACAATATGCACATTAGATCAGAAAACTGACTAAGAGGTGCATGCGTTCCGGCCAGGATCGAACCCGCGCCCTCTGAGTCTGGGACGCGTGCGCTAGCCATTACGCTACCACGACTCTTTTATTGATTTTTTGATTTGATTTGATTGATAGAATCTTTTATTGATTATAAAATATATTTTATTCTTAGTTACAATTTTTTAATATGTACATTAGAAGAAATACGGCAAAGCGCTGTGGGTTAGAGTGAGAGAGGAGGAGCCTGCCTACCGCTGCCGTATGCGTGATAGAAAGGGAAGCCAGACAGACAGGGGTCGTAACGAAGCGGTTTACCCTCCCATAAGTTATTACTTCAAAATACAGACGGTCAAACAGTCCTATTTGACCAAAGTCAGAATTCAACATGATGCGACGCGTGCCCTACGGTGACCGGCTCTGCGAAAACGCGACGCAGAGAGGCAAAATATTCTAGGGTGACTGGAGAACACTAAGATCGTTCTAGAAAGTTCCATCCGAAAATCGTACCTCTATAAATCTGAGTATTATTTATATTCAATACTCGTAATAATTTTAAACATCGATCAAGCACATTTTTGATTGACAAATCATATTACAGTGCTATTGATTATTTTAATGACAGATTTTAAATTACTAAAGTAGTATATAATGTATTATTTATTACTGACGGATTCAATTTTGATCTGTGTGTTTTGATTGATTGATTTTTATGACATATATTTTAAAGAATGACTTGGTTTAATTATTATTATTATTATTTCACATATATTTATTTATATTCTTTTTTATGCTTTTTTAATACATATATATATATAAAAAGATGACATCCGTCGGCAGCGGGGCCTAGGGTCCAAGCTACCGGTGGTTAAGGCTCCAGAGACAGGAACTTCCTCACAATGCGTGCCGTGCTCAGGAGAACCGCCTTCTGCATCTGGCCCTTCACCCATTTACCGAGCGAGAGCCTCTCGAGGTGTCGGTCGAGGCTCTTCGCTATTAGACCGATAACAGACACCACTATCGGTACGATGATCGTTGAGTCCATATGCCACATGGCCGTAATCTCGTGCGCGAGGTCAAGGTATTTCGTTAATTTGTCAGTTTCAGCTTTTACGAGATTACAGTCATGTGGGATACTTACATCAACAAGCATCGTACGTCTCGCAGATCGATCTATTATCACAATGTCAGGCTTATTGGCAACAATAGTCCTGTCTGTGATAATAGATCGATCCCAGTAGAGCGTGATATGACCATTTACGAGAACTGGCTCAGGGGCATATTTATAATAAGGTACCTCATTCGCTATCAGACCGTACCGAAGAGCAAGTTGCTGGTGGATGATCCTGGCTACTAGGTTGTGCCTATGCAAGTACTCGGAGTTAGCAAGACGAGAACAACAGGACGTAACATGCCTGATGGATTCGCCCGGGCGATGACACGCCCGGCATACGTCGAGCGTGCCGTCCTTCATAATATACTTCCTGTAGTTGTTCGTCTTGATAACTTCGTCCATAATTGCACAGACAAACCCTTCGGTTTCCCCAAAGAGGTCACCGAAACGTAGCCAGTTCACCGACGCCGGCAGGTCTATGTCGGGCCCATATAACGCCTGGTAAAACCTGCCGTGCAGCTCCTTGCTCTTCCATACGTCCATTCGCTCGGAGGTACTCAATACCGTAGGTCTGAGCCAGTTCTCTTTTGCAAGAGAGAGCGGGGTGAATCCCTTGTCTACTGACACCATATCTCGATGCATACTTTCGTCAGTTTTCAGGAAGTATTCTCGTAGATTATACACCTCACGGTTGTGTAAGTCTTTAGCGTTTAGAAATCCCCGGCCACCACACTTCCGTGGGATGTACAATCTCATCACAGATGATCGTGGATGGTGCATCCGATATGTTGTCAGTATATAACGGACCCTACGATTCAGGGCATCTAGCTCTGTTTGAGTTCACCTTAGTATACCAAAGGAGTAAGCTAAAGAGGGCATGACTCAACTGTTAAAAGCACGAATCTTGTTACCACCTGAGAGAAGGCAATTTAATACTTTCTTCAAGCGGCTAAAGAATTGCTCTGTTACCAGCTGTTTCATATCCTCGTCAACTATACCCAATGACTGTGATATACCAAGGTACTTGTAGATCTCATCTTCGGAAAGGGTTTTGAAGCACACACCTTCGGATAGCTGCAATCCGTTAGAATTTATAATTCTCCCCTCTTAATTAATCAAACAATAATAATAATAATAATCCTCTTCCAATTATTATTATTATTATTGTTTTTACTAGCGAACCATTTTGTTATATTGATGTAATATTAACACATAATAATTAATCACGCAGTATTTTTTTTTAAATAAGGTATTTAAGAAGAAATACCTCATTAATATTACCATCTGATCTAAAAAAATTATAAGTAATCCAAATATAACCTAAATTAACTAAAAGTATTCATACTAAAAAAAGTGTCCATTAAAAGTGTTCTTATTGTCTCTATTAAGGTGAAGACACTTTGTAATGCAATAAATGATGATTTGATTTGATAGTCAGAACGCGAAAAAGATGAAAGTGTAAGTTGTCTTTGTGTATGTACATACCTCATAGGGAGCCGTGGCCGTCTGCCACCTTGAATAATTGGTGGCCCTGTGGCCTTTGGGCCATTCTCTGGCCCGGAACGGGGCCACGTCGCCTGTGGCCTGGCGACAGAGCAGCGCGGCCTTGTTGCGGGGCACTGATACGCGGTAACGTTGCGTTTCGAACGCAGCCACTACTAGGCACTTGAATAAAAAGACGAAAGATTTTATGAACAGCCAGATCTATAAAGGCATATCTGATTCCACCAAGCGGTTGTCTTGCCAATTGTTAGATATTAATCTGGCAACCATGCCATTAATTACGAAAAAAGTAAAAGACAATGTCTATGGTCGGTCTATGTTTTCTCTGTGTTGTGAAGTTACCGCTGTCTCGCTATGTCCATGTTAAAAAGTGTTACCAAATATCAGTGTAATGCTGCGTTTCCACGCTTGCCAAGGCTCGGCAAGCGTCCACAAGCACAAGCGTGTAAAGAGGGCGTTTGGCTTGGCTTGCGTGAGCTTGTGGACGCTTGTATTCGATCCGGGCTAGTGTCGGTTTTTGGACACAAATTAAAGGGCGTTTGCGATGCGTTCACACGTTGGCGCGCGCTTAGTAGCCGCATATACATATACACCGGCACCGTTACATTTTGAATACCGAAAATTTTTAGAAGGTTTTAGGTTCACCTTCTAAATTTTTTTGAAGTAACCGAAATATCAATTAAACTGAAAAACTTATTAGTTATCGGGTACGATTTCTATGAATCTTTATCATCCACCATCTTCGTGGTCGTCGGGCTTTCCTTGCTTTTGTTTTACTTTGCTTGTATTTGAAATAAAAGTAGGTTAAACCAAACGTAATAGCCGATACAAGTTCGACGTCCGCCATGCTTGAATGTACGTAACACACTGACGGATTCACAAGCGTGTAAACGACTCCCAAATGCCAAGCGAGATTTGTGGACGCTTGGGACTTATGGACGCTTGCCGAGCCTTGGAAAGCGTGGAAACGCAGCATAAAAAACCACTTACTAAATATCCACTGTGCATTACAAAAAACTTGTTTTACTCTGCCAGCCCACAACCCAAAACCAATGTTAATGTATGATAGTGAAAGTTGGATGATATGGCATGGGCCCAATTTTCATGTTCCGTCTGCAGTTGGATATTGGCACGTTCCTTCTATACTTACAGTTATATATAGCAAAAGGAATGTAAAGTTAAGCTTCTGCCTACTTTTCCGTTTTGTCATCTACCATATACAATTTTCACTGTCATATATTACATACTAACATGTCTATATGGATTGAGTTCTGATGACCCAGCTCCTTCTCCCTCCGTTATCTACTCAGCCGCCCTGTTCCATCCTCTCTATTCCACCTCTCCTATCCCATCCCCTCTAATTGATCATAAAGGCTGGTTACGCGTTGGGTTCCACCTTGGTGTTTCAAACGTCTATAGGCGACGGTAACTACTTACCATTAATAGCCGGTTCCTATATCTCACTATTCATTCACTTGCCCTTGCCCTTCAGTTGAGATTTGACATTACTTGCCTGGAGCTTATGTCAAATTTTAGCCGATAGTAGGGCAAATAAACGGTCGGTAAGATATGGGAGGCGGTCCTTAGTGTGATGTCTGCCTGTTTGCCAGCTTCACAACAAAACTAAACCAGGAGAACAATAAATTGAAATGTCAGTTTTGAGAAGTATATATGATAAGTTAAGCATTATATGATAAGGAATAATACGATAAGGAACATTGTGATAATGAAGAATGAAATAAGGAACAATGTGATATTGAACTATGTGATAAGGGAATGTTGTAGACTGAAGGAAGATATTTATGATATGTACGTATATTATATCTATATTTTATTGTTAGTCGTCTGGTCACCCCGGATGTTCTTCGGGGCCTAGGAAAAGAAGATATATTAGCGCAGTTTGAAATAGGAATATTTGGATATGTAGAGAGAATGGAAGAACGGAGAATGACAAATTACTTTATGAAATTCAAATTAAAATTACATACATACATACATACATACATAACTTCACGCCAGTTCCCTTGCGGGGTAGGCACGAACAACAGAGTGCCATTTAGGCTTATTCTTACACACCTCACTTGCCTCTTTAATTGGATTGCCTCTTGGATTTAATTTCGTAAATTAAAATTTACGAAATTAAATCCAATGTGAATTACTCTCTTATATTTATTTATTAATTTGACACACAAAACAAGAAACAGCTAAAAGTTACATATTTCATATTATGTATAAATGGCGCTCTGTTGTTCGTGCCTATCCCGCAAGGGAACTGGCGTGAAGTTATGTATGTATGTATATATAAATTATTAGGTCTAAGCTGTAACTCTAAACATGTGAGCACATAATGTACCATACATTGACAACCTGTTTAGGGGTTAGTATGACTTATTATAATGTGAGTTTTACAGTGGTTAGGTAACAAAATTATTACGCAACTATGCCAGAAATATTGGTGCAAATAATAGCCCGAATTTCACGTTTAAATTTAAAAAAGAAGGAATTAAAAATATCAGTGGATATATTTGTACTTGCAATCTCATTATATAGCCTGCACATTCTTGTGACTGGATTATAAAACGATGTGTTATTGAAGGGAAAAGAGTATTATATACTTACTTTCTTTTGTGGATACGGATTGATAAGCTGTGTGGCTGTTCTCAAACGTTTGTACAGCCCCGCCATTGGCACGAAATCCACGTCCATCAAGAAAACATATGGAGTATTGACATTCTCTAACGCCACGTTGCGAAGATAGTTCACTGGGTAGTGTACCTTAAGTAATAATATTAATAATTTTAGGCCTTAGAGTATGAGATGACATGGAAAGCGCGGGTTCGAGCCCTAGCCATATATTCTCTGGCAACATATGTGACGTATTACGAACGTCATACACATCAGAATACAAGACACACCAGAAGACTGGTACCTATTGTAGATCTATGCAGAGCTTATTTTAATAAGATCTGCATAGATCTATCTATGACCTTTAGGTCATTAAAAGTATAATAGTTGTGTGTGTGAGTGATATACATGAGTGCAATAAGTAAACTAACTGTACAGTTCAACATACAGCGTTTTGCTGACGCTGCTACTTGGGTTACTTTAATATTATAACATTAGTATAAACAATGCTCAAAAATACTTTGTAATTGAGTTGCAATCAAGTCGCTACGAGCTGCTATTAGTCGTAACATACGACTTCAACTACCACTAAGTCGAACCCAGGGATCAGCATCCAAGATCTAATAGTACGAGAAAGAGAATAAATCCCTGATAGGAACAAGGTGTATTTTATTCACTGTATTATAAGAAAACACCAGCACTCCACCAACTACAGCCAGCATCCACCACTACAACCAAGAGCAAGTGTACAAACTGTACACTAACATAGTAAGAAAAGGACAAATATACATTTTTATCCGTGCAGGAACGGAGAAAGAATACAATTTCCTGCGTTAGGGCGGCCTGTCGTAAGAGGCGACTTCACAACCCACAGCTAGGTGGTAGGGCATTTGTCCGACTGGATGGCTCCCACCCTTCACAACAACCTTCGAGTTGTGTTCCGGCATTAGTGACCAGGTTCTAGTCTCCCTTGAGAGAGCAGCAGCCATTTATAGCAACTTTGGTGTCGCAAATGTCCATAGGCGATGGTAACCGCTTTCCACCAAGTGGGCCGTCTGCCTGTATACTGATCTGCAATAAAAAAAATAAATAGAATATTATACCCTGACAAAGCATTTTGGTCAGGTGAGGAGCTTTAATAAAAAAAATGATAACTGCTGGATCTAGCTTTTTTGTTCTTATTTATGGGGACAAATTATGGCCCGATTTTTACTTTCATGTTTGTTCTATAAATATTATGAATGATAACACCGGCTCACAAAAAAAGGGGTCGGTACTTTTTACCACACTCATCTATTCTTATGTATTTCGATGCGTTGAATCCGAATCTGGGTCAGTTTGATCCAAACAACCTTACATTTTTGAGGGTATATGGACCAAAATACGAAATTTGAGATCAGTTGCTCCATACTTACTCCAAATTTTGTGGGTGCTTGGACCAAATTGACCCCAGATTACATAAGAATAGATAAGTACTGACCGCTTTTTTGTGGCCTAGTGTAATTATTGTATGTTTCTCAAACAAATTAAATTGCAAAGAAACAACTTTTTACTCATTAGTTCTAAAAATATATTTATTGAAAGTTCTACTGATGTTTTTTCTTTATGGAAAACCAAGAGATGAATAACTTTTCTCTCTCTGGAGCACAGGTAGAAACTTAAAATATAGAGGCTTATGCACAATATGGTATTTTAAAGCGCCATAGTCATTTCTAGTATTCTTAGTTCATGGTATATGTAACACTGTATTTATTATTTCTATTACTTACGGAATCATGTTTAAAAACCAAATGATATCCTATATTCCGCCTCGTGCTAAGTGTGTCTGACCAATCTTGAATAAAGCTTTCAAACTTCGTCAGATCGCAGTCGGATAAGTAGATGGCAGCACTTAAAGGACCTGAAGTCAACAACGTATTGGAATGCCATTACAAAAGTATATTTTGACATTAATTTAATAAATGAATTAAACTATAACTTTTCCATAGACATTTTGTGCATGAAACTATGATAAATGGATAGGTACCTTCCCAATGTTCAACGAGTCTTTCAAGAAACTGCAGTCTATCCATAGATAATTGCAAAACTAAAGTTATATCGAAATTGTCTATGTTCATATAACTATAATCCATGTAGTACAAATGTGTTCTTAATTTCACACGTTGAGCTGCTCGAAAACTAAGACAAAGGTCTGAGTGATTCATCTGAAAAAAAACCCAATATACAATTTGATAACTCATCTTCATCATCTACCAAATCATTATCATATCCTTGTTACATTATTATCATATCCTTATTGTATCATTATCATATTATATTATCTTACAATATCATTCTAGCATTATTGCTGACTGTATTCTAAGACATCTCTCTCTCTCTCTCTGTATCTGTTTTCTTACTTTTTCTATAGATAGATAGGCGATAATTCTTAAAATACTCATTTATAATTACGCATCTTAGAAATAGCAGGTTTTATTTAACCTTCAAATTAAATATTGAAATTACTGACAGATATTTCAATTTTATTGATTAATATGTCAGAGGGAAATTAGTTAAAGATATTATTATTAAGGATGTCATTGTGACACAAACAAACCTTATATGTAACAGGTTCAGTCTGTGAACATCTGTGCAACTTCTCCCTCAACAGATTCCCATCAAAATTAACATACGATTGATGGATATTCTTAAAATATTCAGCATCTCTTATCCTAATATTATATTTCACTGGTGAATTCCAATGGATTAACTGTAACATATTCCAATATTAACTTCACTGATTTTTCATCAACAAATGTTTTTTTTACATGACAAACATTTTCAGGCTTGTCTAATATTAATAAGGCATTTGTTGAGAAGATAATAAACTAGCGAATCTGGTGAATTAAATCATTATAGCCCATTTGAACAAGAATTTTTTATTTAAGTAATAAGTTGTTGGTTAAGAAGATACCTGTCCAAATGATGATAAGGAATTAAGATCTTATTCATGTTGAGTTTAGAGTAAGCACTCTAATTCAATATGAATAAGACTGTTAATTAGCAAGTTTGTGAGTTAACTTGCAACCTTTAAGACGGACCCACCACAGATTTGTTGCCCGAACTGTCAGACACGGCTAATTGGGAAGCACCACAAATTTCTGGTCAAATACAGATAATTGAAATGAACGTTGAACTGATGCTTTCTCCCTCTAACTACACAGAATTTGTATTAGAATAAAAGAGACGATATAATTTTCTTGGTTTTGACACGGCAATTTTGCCAGCAGTTGGCAGATTGTGGAAAAAACTAATATTAAATTTGGCCCTTATAGAAGGTTAAAATTAGATAAGAAGTAGAAGTATTGCACTTAAGCCTTGCTAATGCAAATGTAAATCAACTTAATTTTTTATGCCATGCCGATTTTAGATGGTTGTTAATTAAAGGCATTAAACTGATTGGACATGACAGTATTCAATGACATTGAACGAGTCAAGCTTATGTTTCTATGGAGGATCACTTTGTTTGAATCATCAAAATGAAAGACAAAAATGAGCTATATATTTTATATTATAAAATCTTGATTTTCTCACCTTAACATTATTCCTATCCTCTCCATAACAGCTCTTTGCTAAAGTCTTAGTCGACATCTGTACATTGTAACGACAACTAATATTGTACACTATATGCGGGTTTCTCTTTATGACCGCATTAATAACATCCTGATCTGCCAAATTAGTTTGCTTTAATCTATCAAGATTTTCGTTTATTGCCTCATGCCATAACTCGGTCCAGTCTGTTTGTGTACGAATCTTGTGTAGGTCTAATAACATCACACCGGTGTTGTAGCCGCGGCCTAATGCTGGCCACCGCTTTATTGTGTCCGCATACCAATTGCTTTCATTCTCTACTAAGGCTATAAACTGGAATAGATGAAAATATTTGACTTTGACAACAACAGTATCCGCTGTGCAATTTGAAAATTTAGTAAGTGGTTCCTAAGAAATTTTACAAAGCACAAAAGTCATGATATTTGACAACACCCTATTATAATAGTACATTATGGTACTAGTGTGTAACATTGGTGATTACCGCTGAGGCGCCATTGAGACTCGAGCCGTAGGCGAGGGTCTTAAGAGAGCCGAGGACGGTAATCATCAATACACACGTGTATCATACGACGTTTTTCAACACACTTGTGAATAAAATAACAACAAAAACTAATTTTATTTAGTAGATAAAAAAAAGTTATATATGAGTGAAAGTTTTATTAATAAACACGTACGAGTTAAAATTATCTATTTAAATAAGAAGTTGCATGAAATGAGCAAGCAATAGGAACATTAATTTATTTGTTCTATAGAACACGATCTTTTTTTTTAATAAAAACTTTTTTAAGAACAAAGCCACTCAACCAATAAAATTAAAAAAAAATCTATAACTCACTAGTGAGTTATAATGTTTTTTACTCACAGTTTGATAATGGGTGTCATTCTGTGCCTAATTGCGGTGACCATAGAGCCACTTTATGAGCAAGTGTGTTGAAAAATTATTTATTATGCTTATTAGGAACAATACTATATTTGATACAGTTTTTACATGTTTTGGCAAATCCATTACGTCGACAAAAGACAATTAATAATAATAATACATACATACATAACTTCACGCCAATTCCCTTGCTGGGTAGGCACGAGCAACAGAGTGCCATTTAGGCTTATTCTTACACACCTCACTTGCTTCTTTGACGTTCATAACTCTTGTCATGCACACTCGTCTGTTCTTATGTTTTAAAATTATTTATTAAGCTTATTAGGAACAATACTATATTTGATACAGTTTTTACATGTTTTAGCAAATCCATTACATCGGCAAAAGACAATCAATAATAATAATATAATAATAATAATAATTGATAGACAAGCACACATATAGTATGCAAGCTAAGCAAGTTCAGCTCATGTTAAGGGTAATAATATACAACGGAATCACTTTGATGCCAGACACCAACATGCCCAAATATTAAATTAACATTTATATTTTGAATCTTGCAGGACATTTAAATGGAACATACATAAAATTTTAAACAAAGTTTCTGCTTAACCACTTAAATTTTATTTGAAATCCTACAGAGATCACATGATGAATAACGCCATTAGGGCGCCTATATACTTCATGATTAGAAAATTTATATGTAAAACTCGCCATTACAATGAACAATTGTGGAGGAAATAACATCCATACCCTAAGATAGGGAAGTCCAAGATCACCTGTGGGTCTAGATTTTGGGTACATATTATTTTGTCAATATAACTATAAAATAATAATAACAGCCCATAAAAACCTGTGGGTCTAGATTTTGGGTACATATTATTTTGTCAATATAACTATAAAATAATAATAACAGCCCATAAAAATCTCATTGCGGGGCTAAGACCTCCCATTTATAGGGGAACAAACAATAGACCCACCCACTCACTCAAGGCGGATCACAATGTTTCCTTCATTGTTAGCATATGGTAATTGAGACAATATGGTACATTAGCCAATATTCAAATCCGCGCCCATTGAGTTTGGGATGGGGGAGCGCAATAAGCTACCACATCTATGTAAGTATAATTAGAAAAAATAATAACTGTGACAAAAAAATGTAACTAACTTGTTTATCAGTCATATTCCTAAACATAACCCATAACTCAGCAATATCACAAAGGAATGTTAAATCGGAATCCAATACTACCACTTGCTTCAAAGACTCTGGTAGTATATCAGGGAATAACAGTTTTACCAATGCATAGACACCTGAATAATGACTGTTTGGTATCCATCTTACTTCTGCAAGCCGATTTTCTGCATTATAACATGTGTATTTTACTGTAAAATAAAACAATTATAATTATTTTTTTATTATCTACGGCAGCCTACCGCTAAATTCATGATCATTCATTCATTGCTATGTTTTTTATAGATGATTTATTTAAAAAAATCACATCAATTTTACAATCTAATCTAAAGAGACCAATAAGCAATTTGTATATAACCTAAAGTAACAAAAAGTATTCATACTAAGAAAGCTTCCATTAGTACTTTCTTAGTCTCTTTTAAGGTGAAGACACTTTGTTCATATATTTTTTATTCATCATCAGCCATCATCACAATCCACTACTGGTCATAGGCCTTCCCCAAGTTGGCATCACTCATACTGGTCCACCACCATCCTCAGACAATGCTAACCGGAGACCTTACACAGGTCATCAGTCTAATGGACTGGAGAGTGTTTGACATTATATTTACCGATTTTTTTATTGCTCTGCACAATTGAAGATAGATCAATGATATAGATGTATTCTATTTATTCTTATTCATAGATAGTTCTAACCTTAATATAGATTCACTTAAAATCTATATGTGACAAAAGAAAAAGGACAGAAATATGTGTATCAAGTTTACCACTGTTTCAAACCCTGATGCTCACTTAGAGCTTTTGGTGCTAGATTGAATACTTTTGTCTTTATTAATGCCTAAAAAACAGCACTAGGCAACAGTAAAATATTTACCATCAGGTAAGTCCCATGTGTCAAATAACTTGCTGGTTGTATGCTGAGATGTTGTATCCACAATCAAATGGAAATGCAGTGGATTTTGTCTATGGTGTAACAAAGACTTCAGCATTGGTGTAACAACACGAGAACATTTACCCATGCATACTAAAGCTATATGTATTGTTTCACATAATGTACCCATTGCATCTGGTATCTGAAAAATATATTATTTATATACATACAGCATTATTCATAAACATGTATTAATTTTTAAGTAGTGCTTTAAGCAGTTATTTAAAGAAAATTGTATTCATAAGCACTATTTAGATTTAATAACCTGATTAAAATAGCTGTCAGATTAAACAACCTCACCCCACTGTTTAATTCCACCACCACCCCACTCTCTTAAGTAACAAAAAATGGAATATTTTATTTTTAGTGATGATTTACACATTATTGAGCAAGATTTATTATATATATATATATACAAATTCAGGCACTCTAGTACTAAGTTTTATAAATATAGGTTGGATCCTATTATAAAATATTTACAATAATATGGAATTAAAACCATAATGATTGTCACCCTAGCTTCAGTTATAAATAACAATCTTTTATGTGCTGAGTGTGTAGTGAGACCAAGAAAAAGACAGATTGTTTTCTTAATTTCGGTTTTTGATAAGAAATCAAATTGTACCAAAAGGTTGCTAGGGTAAAAAAGTTAAGTAGTGTTTATTTACATAAGTTTTTTGTTTATGAATAAGAAAGTTTTAAATAATGTTTAAGGCTTAATCACTTCCTTAGTTAACTAATGTTTAGAATATTAATTAAGACATTTTTATGAATAATGCCGTTTGTGTCTAATTTTTGGGGACAGAGAGAGGCTTTATAAACTTATGACAGTTGCTCAAAATCCATAAAACTAGAGATTTCTTTTCTTTTTATACATCTGTAATCAACTGGACAGCAATAATTAGATTTATTCAATGCGTTGCTTTGTTGGTCTGCATTCCAGTGAGTATTTAACCATTCCAACAAAGCAGGCTGCTTATAACCTTTGAGCCAGGTTTAATATATGCCACCTCTTTAATTGATAGATTTCTTTGTTTATGTTGATCAGTACTCTGGTCAAGCTATTGTTGTGAAACTGTAAATAGGTTTTATATGCTTGACTGTAATATTTTACTTTTTCCTTTAGAAGTAGTAGTAGTACTAGGAGTAGGAATTTAACAAACTCTTAAACAGTATTAACACACTGAGTTATGTTAAAATCACTCTTGAAAACTGAAAACGTTGTTTTAAATATTCAAACACAATCAAGTCTATTTTGAGTATTTAACTGCAACAAAAAGTTAGAAGTGTAAGGAAGACTTACACTTGACCAAAATTTGGAGTCTGGAGTAACAACAACCGAATGATAATGGAAGGAAGAACATTAAGAAGTAAAGATATTAATTTCTTACAATATGTTAAAGAATACTCACAACAGGAACTTTATAAGTAGTAGCGGTATCTACAGAAATCTGCCTCATAGCTGTCTGAGAAAGTTTCAGTTGAGTTTTGAACACTTTATTCTGGGTCTCCAATAAATTCATTCTTGATATCAACCACCAATAGTATACAACAGAGACGGTTACCCATATCCCAAATGGTACCCCTAACCAGGGTCGCAGAAATAAACAAGATATGACATTTTTATACCTTAAATTCATTTTATTTTATATTTATTTGCATTAGAAAATAATTCAAGTATTATTACCCTTTTTACAGAATTAGAAAAACCGGAGGTTGATATCATTTTATGTTTAGTTAAAAAGCAATGTTAAGTTTACATTATTTGTTTCTGTAAAAGGAATACGTTGAAATTAATAAACTGTACGTTGTGTTCATACACATTAATAAACTGAAAATTAAACTAAGTAATTGAAAGGATGAACTATTAATTAATTAATCATAATACTGCAGTGGCATTGCTGAACATTCCAACTATTACAAATAACTTACGTTTACCAAGCCGGGGTACTGTTTTAGAGAATTAAGAAGGGACAAATAACATTGCATTAAGCTCCTTTTTTATTTATTTTAGTTTTGAAAATGTAAAATTATTATTTCATTTACTTTCTACAGTACCTACACTGCGGCCCAGAGTAGAACAAACAAATAAAATTCAAAAAGGTGTAAGCTGTCAGCTGTCATAACTCACAAGTGTCACATTAGCTGTCAAAAAAAAATTAATAGCCTAGTAACATAGACTTTTAAGTACTTATAACCTGGTTTTATTTGATTATAATACTCCTGTTGTTGAAGCTTTTTGAAAGGTATGTACATTATTTGTCATTTTTATATTTGACTAGGTGACCCGTGCCTATTTCGCTGGGCGTCATTAACAAATACTAATGCACCCTAGCACACACACACCCGTACAACAAAGTTTAATTAAACTATGTAATTGTAACCTTTAATTAACTCACAAACGCTTCTGAATTTATGAATTAATTAAAGGTACGAGAATGTGCGCAATTCTTGCGTGGAATGTTATTGCTGTAACATATTTAACAGGCGTCACCGTGTCCACTTCACTGGACGTAAAACATTTTTACTTTTGTCATTTATTAATCATAATCAACAATAAAATATACCCTATGCCACTCGAGAATAATGTAGCTTTCTACTGGTGAAAGAATTTTCAAAATCGGATCAGTACCTAGTACCCCGAATATCCAAACTTACAAACTTTGCCTCTTTATAATCTAATAAAATACAACTCAACCAGAATTGAATTCTTCACGAACTTGGGAACGAACTGTTATATTAGCTATCTAAATATCTAATGTAACTGCCCAACATATAAATTTTAATATAAATGCAAAATTATCGAATGCTGTTTTCTTATCAGAATCATAGCTCATAATTACCCACTGTTGGGTTTGGACTTCCCAATTTCTGAGAGCAGCGGACAGTATACCACCACGATAGTCCAAAACGACTTGGTAGGTTAGGTAAATTGGTTATATCGATGTTTAGGTTTCATCACGATGTTTTCTTTCACTGTCAGCACATGGTAGTTGCAATATGCATATTAGATGAGAAACATAGCTAAATGGTGAAGGCTGTCCCGTTTAGGTACCGAACCCACGTCGTTTGAGCATAAAAGCACTAAGCTACCACGGCTACAGGACTTAATAATATAATACTAGGTTCAGTCTATGTAATGTACCATATTCGTATACTTAACATTATATAAAAAAGAACTGCAGTTTGAATTATAAAATTAATTTTATTGTAAACTCACACATACAAAATATAAATGAAAATATTCAAAATATAATGGATACATAAACTAAATGCGGCTTAGGGTTGTCATGAACTCAAAAACGAGCTATTATATTAAATTACTGTATTAATGATTAACCGTGTTTTTCTTTTAAAAAATAATTTATCTATTTGTAGAATAATAAGAATAAAATGTATATATCGCGTGGTGGGATTGTTTTAGTGGAAATCCTAAAAATATATGAATAAGAAATTCGTTTAAATCATAAACTTATCCTATATTTTATTTTTTAATTATATATCTAAAAGTAAATGAATTAAAAACAAAAATAGTATTTAATTACTCTGAACTCACAACAATAGAAAAGTAACCTAGTATAATATAATTTTGAACGCAATCCTCAGATTCTAATGTTAAATTTGACTAAAGTTTATATGATTTATTATTATTTGGTTTTAGTATTATAGTAGCTCTATTAACTACTGCAAAGATAGATGACATTTGTCACTTATGTTATTATGCTTCACAACCCTAATTAATTTCTGTTTCGCCTCCCCATTGTCTTTGTTGAGATGGCTGTATTTGCTGACCGTATGGTTGTCCATAAGGGTAACTCTGGTTGTCATTATCTACTACCCTTACTGGCTCTGTGGGTTCTGGACTATCTTCCGTATCCTTCTTATACGGTATGCTTTCTTCGTCTGAGTTGATCTTTTCTGACTCATCTGGATCTATTGGTCGCGTTCTGGTGAATACAAATAAATTGAATAATTATCCAAAAATATACTTATTTACATTGACTGGAGACGAAAATACATTTCAGAATAATAATTCAAGTTCTTGAAGCCGTATTAACATAGGAATAAACATAGTAGGCTATACATTCGAACTATTTTCATGTACGGCGTTTTTTACCTAGAATGCTACAATATGGGGTTTTAAACATGGGCGTGAACGGATATCTAAAGTCTCAATAAGACAGGCAACGCATAGGCTCTCTTAGCATTGAATATTATGTCCATGGGCAACAGTAACCACTTACCATCAAACTTAGAGAAATGATCCTTTTTCATTGAAATGTACTAGTATAACACGGATTAGTGCATTATTGAACACTTATCAGTTACGTGGTTTTTGATTGGTTTATTTCGTGTCATTAGTTTCACTCGTATGGTCTTCACAAATACCACTCCTTCTGTGTGATGCCTATATACTTGCTCACGTAAAGATTATTCTTAAATTTGAAAAATGATAACTTCGTAATACTGGATAAATACTCAAACTGTGAAATTATTTTAAAGGAAAGTATAATGTGACATATCCACTTACTTGATGTTCATGAATACATCTTCTTCCTTCTCCTCAGCCTTCTTTCTCTTTAGGATCCTCCAACCGACGCAGATAAAGACAATTACGATGGGCACCATTATTGCACTGATGATGCCCCATGTTGCCCCTAAGGTTCTTGACGAGTACTCTTGTTTGCCTGGATTTTGAGATAGTAATTAATAAAATGAATTTGTATTTTAATTCGATAGACAAATTTTCCAACATAACAATTACACGAGATTATATGTATTGTCCAAGACATGAATGCTCGCAAATTTCTTAAATTTTTTTCCTAGTCACTACTAAGATTTAATCCTATTTCGATCTCCATAAGAATTTTAAAAGCAGTGATTGGTAAATATACCAACAACTGTGTTCAATGGCGTGTAATCGCGAAAAACCTAAATTACTCGACACACCCGCCGAAAGCGTGGCAGAAAATTCGGCCAACGCTCGCAGAAAGTTTTGTACCGAACTGTATTCTATCGCGTAATATGCTGAACTACACCCCGCGTGATTCCCACTATTCCGCACGTTTGGTGTATCACGCCAACCACTAAAACCGATAATTTAGTCGCCGAAGTGTCGCATCGTACCTTCGGTAGGTGTCCCGGTCGCCGCTATACTCATAACCAAAGGATGAAGGGTATCGTCAGATATGTAACTCGCTAACTACTCGCCTTACTTTTGAAGATGGATTGTTCTATGAGAGAAAGATTAGCAAACAAGTAGACAAGCCACTCACCACCTCCAGTGGACATAGTTTCTTAAAATATTTTTGGCTATCGCCATAATCGTGCTACCCGTCTTGAGACATTTATAGTAATTTGGTTTTGGTGCCAACAGTAATTTTTACTGCCTATTCTGCCTTCTTTTTGGGACACAGTACAACTGTTTGGCAAGAGAAATAAGAAAGACTAGTATATACCTACCCATCTTACTTAGTAGGGCTATGTTAAAAGCCTCTCGCCTTTAATATGACTCTACTAGGATAATTCGGAAGAAAAATTTTAGCTGGTGAAACTTTTAAAACACGCAACGAAAATTATTTCGAAAAATAACGCTAGAATATCTTTTTAAACCATAAAGTATTTTAGGTTAAATGATTTTTGAGGTTATATGGTTAAATGCCTTAAACAATATATTTCATTTCATCCGTGCATGAACGGAGAAAGAATACAATTTCTTACGGCCGGGAGGCCTGTTGTAAGAGGCGACAAAACAACCCACAGCCAGGTGGTAGGGTATTTGCCCGTCTGGATGCCTACCACGCCTGGTTAAAGTATGCCTCCATAATAACTTTGAGTTGTGTTCCGGCATTAGTAGCCAGGTTCCAGTATCATTTTTAAAGAGCGGCAGCACATTAGTAGCGCATTTGGTGTTACAAATGTCCATAGGCGACGGTAACCGCTTTTCTTTAGGTGGGCCTGTCTGCTGAACTCATGCCATAAAAAAATACAAATCTACTGATCACCTTTACGGAACCATTAATTCTGCATGAAATGAATGATAAGAAGGGCCACAAAAACTAGTAAGTTGGTAGATTTGTTTAAATATTTCGCAAATTTATTACTAGAACCATAAAGATAACGACACTATCAGTTAATATCTATTCAAAGTACATTTTTATCTATTATCAGCAAATATAAAAATTGATACTCACCATGGCATATATAACCCAATTTCCCATGTATACACTAGATAAGAAAGCAAGGAATAATTTCAAATATAAAGGGTATAAAACAAATAAAATCACATCACCGCATAGAGAAAATTTCTATTCCACATGAACGTGGTCAGTACATATTATTTCTTGCTTTCTTATGATACAATACAAATGATAATAAATCAGTATTGAAGTTATTCTACCTTGGGAACAGAAATTTCCTCTCAATGTGTGTTTCCTTTATATAAAATAAAATTTATTTATTAATTTACATCTACAGATATTATAAATAGAAAAAAAACATTTAACAGCGATGGGAAAATATCACGTCACACGGTAGAGAAGTCTATCCAATATAAAACAAAGTTATAAGTGCAAAATACTAAAATAAGTTGTGCTTAATAAAGAATATATTAATTTAATTGATTGGATTTTATTGTCATCAATGGGGGCAGTGTAATGTTTAACTAACTTAAACTTAATACTACGTCTTAAATTATATAACAATAACTCGACAAGGACGTGTCCAAAAATAATACAAAAAGTAACTTCTACTTTGGTGAAGAAAAGCTAAGTCAGGTTATATTTTGTTCTACATTTTTCGATGTTTAATTTAGGTGTAATTTTTCGACAATGGAACATTTACGAATAATTCAAACCATAGTAGAACGGCTGCTCATAGTGGGCACTTCAGCCACAGGTGTGTCTATAAGGGTTTCAGCAGATTTTCCTCTCGTTGGGGGAAGAGTAAAGGTCTTTATATCATCAACTGGGGCACTTTTAGGAGGATCTGGAAGTCCTGTATTGTTGTACGTATTTCTAGGACTCAAGTCGGAAGTTGGACTTATCGGAGGGGAGTAAATCTCAGAATAGGTTGGAGAGTATTGAGATGGAACAGGGCTGTATTGCCCATCATATTTTGGTGAATAAGGATCTTCAGAGCCTTTAGTAGAATATCCAGAATCTGAGGGCAAGGCTTGACGACCAGTTTGACGTGGTCTTCCTACGAATTCTATGTCCTTAGCTGGACGGGTTAAGGTTGAATCTTTATTAGATTCTGAATCTGACGGGGAAGTTATGGATAACAAGTCCTCTTCAGACAAATCCCACAGTTTTTCAGGGAATTCTACCTCAGGGGCGTTAGGTATTGGTTCATTTGTTCGGTAAGTCTTGTCATAGTTTCTACGTTTCTTAGGTTGGGAAGATTTGTCGGATTTCCCGGAATCACTTTTGCCTGAGTCTGGATAACCTATACCAGAGCTATCGCCGTCTTGGGGTTCTGTTGGTGGTACAAGAGCTGACCTTGTACCGATTTGAGAACGTGCGATAGGTGTTTCTTCTGTAGGAGTATCGGGTAATTTAGGCTTAGAGTCAGAATCTTGACTACGTAAAGTGGATGACTTCATAGTGTCAGTGATATTTCCCATTGACGATGATCTTAAGTTAAGTCTCGAGGCAGATTTTGATCGCGGTATATCTTCGAAACGGAAGCCCTCTTTGCCTTCAGATCTCGGTTTGTGCCAACACCAGAACCAAAGCAGACAAATCAAGAGGCCCAGTGGTAGAATAACTGCCAATATGATGGCCCACGTTATGAAAAGTGTCCGTTGCGAGTACTCTTGGTTACCTGTATTTTGAACGAAAAATTTAGAGTTATGCTTCTTTAACATATCTATAGATCCAATATATGCAAACTTATCGGTGCCGAATAGTGCAAATGCCTAGATTTTAAAAGAATGATGATTTGGTTATTTTACCTTATTCCATTTAAACTTTCCTTCAAACCAAGATATACTTATTAAGTATTACCATAGAAAAATAATAATTTTTCCTTTGTATTGCATAAATATGAGTCAATTTTGGTAGAGAAATAATCCCTAAATAGTACTTATCTACTATAACAGTAAATTAAAAAAACTTTTTTTTTATCGTTTTTATCTAACATTAATCTTGGCAAATTATTCATTAGAGTATTTCAGTTTAGACCGAAGTACTGCTGCAAGGTTACTTGTTGGAAGACCAATTAAATCAGTTAAAAGAGATCATTAATTTTAAACGTATTATTAATTTGTTATAAAGCTCGTATAAATAACAACAGAAAATAAGGCTAGATACTGACGTAAACATTCGGTGTACCCGTAATCCGGTAGATTCCATCTACCGTCGTCCTCACACACGCGTCGCTTGTCACCGATCAGAATGAAGTCCTGGTTACACTCGAAGTTCACCTATTGGAAATTGACAGTAGTTTTATTAATTTGTATTGTGACCACAAAGGTGACGTTGCAAACGAGGATAATGAATCACAATTGTTTACTACTTTAATAAGGTTGCTTATACGCGGCGCGGTTAGTGACGAGATTTTGGCGCCGTCAGTTCTTGTAGTGACCACAAATGACTAAGGGATTATTTAGTTAGAAAGTAGGTTACCTATATGCCATATATACACCTGTGCACTTGGAACAGGTACTTCATATTCTAAAGACCTATGGTCTAAATACAAAATGCAATAAATAATCATTGGACATTATTATAAAATACTTAAGATTCTTTAGAAAGTAATGATGTTTGGTAGATACGAAGTATGGAGGCTCACTATGGATAATGATAATATTTTTGTCAGTAGTTAAGTACTATATCCGTGCAGGAACGGAGAAAGAATACAATTTCCTGCGGCCGGGCGGCCTGTCGTAAGAGGCGACTTAACAACCCACAGCCAGGTGGTAGGGCATTTGCCCGACTGGATGGCTACCACCCGTGGTCTAAAGTATGTCGCCATAACAACCTTCGAGTTGTGTTCCGGCATTAGTAACCAAGTTCCAGTTTCCCTTAAGAGAGCAGCAGCGCATTTGTAGCACCTTTGGTGTTGCATATGTCCATAGGCAATGGTAACCGCTTTCCATCAAGTGGGCCATCTGCCTGTCTGCTGATCTCCTGCAATAAAAAAAAGTACACTGTTTGCTTAAACCTACATAAATTCAAAACCAAGACCAAAACATGTGGTAGCTCAATAATTAAGGCCTTGGCGTCTTGTTCCAATGCTCTGCAGGCATGCAGGTACTGTTTAAGCAGTTTTTCTGATCTAATATACGTATTGTGACAATAACCATAAACCTACGCCTACGCACCTCGCTAAAAGTAATTTATGTACTTTAAGTACTGCACGTCTCAGTGATCAAAGTTCCGTTAATGATGAGTAGTGTATTAGTCTGCGAAGTTTGAAATTGCTGCCTAGGGCATGGACATCAGCTTCGGTTCGCAGAGACTAAACATTTTTTTCTTCACCAAGGTGCCGAAAGAAAAAGCCTTATAGAAAACAGAAGAAAACGTACTTACCCTTGTACCAGGTGTGAAGAAGAAGTTACTCTTTCTACCAAATCGAGGCGTCTCCAATATGCCGCAGCTGATTACACGTCGCCCGTTCGTTTCTTTAATGTTCGTCTACAAACAAATACAATATTTTTAATAGATCAATTTAGTAAATAGATTTGTCTTCAATGGATGTGGTGGGGAATGTATATCAATGAGGTATGATGACTACAATTTAAGACGAGGTCTTTTATTAAGGAAGCCGTATTTGGTATGTTGTGAAATAATTAGATTTCTCAATAGATTTGTATTGTAATTGTACACATGGTGGTAGAATAAAGAAATATTTACCAAGAAAATTACTTCGAGCAAGATCCGTTAAGTAGTTTCTGAGATAAACAGTTTTATAGGGACGGATGAGAGATGTGATTTGACTACATGTGTTTTAAGGTTCCGTAGGTAAATGACCAAAACAATATTCGTCTCCTCCATGGAACCCTTCACTGTGATTGACTGATACATACATTTGACCGATTTTTTTACAAATTTATAATTGAGCAGTACCTATTTATTACATTACATACAAAGAGTATGTAAAAATGTACACATGTACGGATACCAGCCGAATATTCAGGCAGAAATATCTACACACATGTCACATAACCTCGGATAGAAGATTCAAAAATTATTGTCTTCACTTCGTGAATTGCGATATTCGTATCAGATGTTAAATGATGTGGTATACGAGTACCTAAGACCGTGCGATACCTATAGAAGAAAATTTGACGGCATGTCCCTCTCTGTCTTCGATACATCCACTCGCAATCGGGATATAACACTTAGAGGACAATAATGGAAAGAAGTATTCTTGACACACGAATCAAGATTAGCCTGCCGTTTTGACTTCAGGACCGAAATACGTATACAAAATATACAAAGTAATTATAACCACAAGACGAAAGAACAATTTTCTTCTAAGAAAACACAAATAATAGTGCTCTCGCGGTTTCCCAACATGGACTGAGAGCTGAAGCACTTATCCCATGAAGGTCCTTGGCCAACGTATATAATTAGCAAAACAATGGACAGTAGGACAAGACGACCTGAGAAACACGCGAACAAAGTAGTAAAATACAACTTTGTTATGGACTCAGACGAACGTATAAAAGCATAGACGGTGCCTATCTCAACAAAAGCGTTAAATGAAGTGAAGCATTTTTAAAACTTCTGTGTGTAAACTTAATGTATTATACACGCGGTTTCCTTCTGTGTGGCTAATAGTAATTTATCAACTGGAAAGTATTTTATCCTTTATTCCTCTTTTGTCTGGACTAATTTGATTAATTTATATTCTATTTAATATTGAATTCTTGTAACGCACTGCGGTTTTACTTTGAGAGGCCGAGACTCCGTCTCTGAAGTTATGGATTCATGTTTGGAAAGTAATCAAAATGGAGCTAAAACTAACGATATAATATTAGTTTTTCAAGTTATTAAAGTACTTCTAAATCCAAAATTCTTAAAGCTCCTACACACTCATCGGCAAGTTATAGTGGTTCGTTCTCCGTCCACGCAGTTAGATTATGGAACGCCCTGCTACATACGATTCGAGATAGCTCATCGGGCAGTTTAAAAAAAAATAGCCAAAGAGCACTATCTATCTTAAATTATCCTTATATGTCTATATTTTACATTATATATAATGTTTGTGTCTTAAGAGTATCTTGTATATAATTTATTTTTCTTAATCTGTTTATACTATATATTATATCGTAAAATATCTTTAGTGTACGCAACCCTGCTTTTTGCTTCCTCCTTCTCGCTAGACTCATAGGTTTGCTGGAAGAAAACTCTTATAAGGTTAAGCTCGCCTTTGTACATCACCACTATTCTATAATTTTGTATGTAACTTTTTGTGTACAATAAATAATAAATAAATAAAGTTTTAATGTTTTTGTTCTATTTATTCTTTTATGAATGTAGCTTCATACGGTATCTGTATTTGGCTAGCTGTTACATCTTATATTCTATGTTCATATATCCATATATGAACACAGAATATAAGATCATTATAATTCCATAATTATAATGATTTTTATAATTTTCTTTTAGTCTGAAATTTTTCGAAAACTGGTGAGAAAACGTCAAAAAGATACTGATTGGTATTATAGAATATTCATTATAGTCGAGGTTGTTATTAATTGACAGGTACCTACCATTAATGATTCATGATATGAGTCAGTTTAATGACATGTCGCTATAATTGAGAAAAAAGATCTTGCTTTACGTTTTAAACGTTAATTAATATTATTGTACCGGCCTAGTTGATGAATCTTAGAATTTTCTAATTGTTTCTTAAGATTAAACGTTATAGTTGATCGTCATACTATTAAATGGAGTAAAATTAATAACCATTTCTTAAGACAAGTCTTTTCTTATTTGCATACAATATATTTGAAATTAATATAAAATTTGTAGCATTGAAATAATTTAAACAATTTAATTAAGAGATTATTACAGATTTTCCTTAATTTGTAGATGTAGTTTAATTTATAATTTTAGATAAATTAATTATAGACCGATAATGTGTATTTAAAAGTGTTGCACAAAAATATTTTAAATTATAAGATGTAACAAAAGCGAAAGAAGAATTTGCTTGTAGATTATATTTGTTTGTATATTACAGAAGAAGAAATTGTACGATTTAATAGGTTTTCAGAGCTGTGCTTTTTGCTGGGCGATAACCAATTTGCTAATAAAGGCATGCGGAATTGCTTGAATAATAAATTCCAAAAGCTACTTACTAGAGACGATAGATAGTTCTTCGTAAATTCAGCCATATCTCGATTCAATGTCATCCCGTAGTCATATCGGCATTGATACGAATCTTGACATATCTCTATAGCTCTCGCAACGTCGTGCGATCTGTTTGCTGGTAAGAAATCAGCTGGCTCTCGTATAAAGTTCGGTATAAATTGGTTGTCGTTGTAGTATGCCGCTGTTCGGCCGTATTCTCGAACGAACATGGCCACTCCTATGTCTCTTTGTTCCCGATCGGTGAGTTGCCCTGGAATACGAGATTGGTGTTAAATTCTGACAGTTGGTTGGAGGAATTGCCAACAGTACTGTTTGGTCTTAGGGCCGCGTCTAGAAGCGACAGTGGCGTAAGTGCTGCTCAGCTGACATACGGGCAAGCCTTGAGACTTCCAGATGAGTTTTATGAGGACGTCATTAGTAATCTTAAGCCTAGACCAGAGAAATGCCACAACTCTAGGAGTTTGTTAGTTCATCCCGAATAAAAAAATTGCACACATGTATTTGTTAGGAATGACATGACGAAAAAGGTATTAGAACCACCTAATGAAGTGTCGTATAAGGTAGTCATCGATCAGATAAAGTATACAAAATTCAATCGTATTATTAGTAACAGAACGGAGAAATGCACATGGTCCGTTCTTTTATTGCGAAGCTAGTAAATAGGCAGACGGCTTAACTAATGGAAAGTGGTAACTGTCGCCTATAGACCTTTGCAAAACCAGTGGCAAAGCCAACTCTTTGTCAGCCTTTAGGGTAGGATAGAAGGCATGGGATAGGGTAAAGGGTATGGGATAGGAGGAATAGGGTAAACGAGACGGGCTAGAAGGATCAAATAGACGGAATTCGAAAGGGTGGAGGGGAAGTGATTCATCGGAATTCTTATCGCACGCAACACGACTAGCTCAAGGCTAACTGTGTAATTATGAATGTGGAATTTTTTTATGGGTTAGTAAAGTTTTGGTTTGTACCAAACGGAAGTCAGAAAAAGTGTGATCTACTTCTAATTAAAATAAAAATCAAAATTTTAAAGATTTATTTGAACAAGACTGCATAGTAATTTTTCAGCTATCTCAAAAAAATCTCATAATTATATGCTATTTTGGATTAAATGTCCTATCTAAGTTAAGAAGTCAAATGAAAAACAGCATAGATATATTGATACTTTAAGATCATCCATCATTATACGTATTTGGCCGAATTTTATTAATCTCTGCACAAACTCATTCAGCTTCTTGGAGTAACGAAAATAGAAATGAATTTTGATCTATAAATTGTTTTTTCCCAAGTTAAGCAAGTTATTTTATATTTGTGTTAAAGAATAACTAACAACTAGCAACAGATAGACCAGAATAACACCCAAACCAAGAAATATGAGAAAGCTTATATCTGAATAAATCAATATCCAAATCAGTCAGTAAACATTAAAATTATTGAAACTTAAAACAGATGCTTGTTGAGAAAGCCTTAAAACATTCACTGTTTTTTTAAAGTATTATACTAAAGATATTAGTGTACTTATATACTTACAGTATTGAGCGAAATCTCTATGTGCTGATTGGAAGTTGTTAAGATCAACAGTAGCTCTAGTACCATCAGGTCGTGTGAAGTCATCATTGATATCCAGGGACCAGTTACCGAATAAACCTCTTGTTTGGTTCTGGAACAAAAAAAGACCTGCTTCACAATTGCCGTAGAGGTTTTCATTATAAACTAATTTTTTTCTATTTCCAGTCTTAACTCTTAGGCTATTATAAGTAAAACACAATATAATTAACTAGAGTTTGCCCCGCGGCTGCGCCCTAGGCAGTAGCTTTATTTTATTTACACAAAAAGTTAATTCGATTTTTACATATAATAATAACAAAAAAACGAAATCCATATAGTCTAGACAATTGCTTAGCAAAACATAGAGATGAGTCGAAGCCAACCTGATTTATAGTAATACAATGAATGACATGTTGTTTATGACATCGTAGGTATTTGTTGGTGAATTGAAAAAACGCGATTGCAGCGCTATCTATTTTGCTAATCCGTGTATTCCACAAAAATGGCGTTATTTATCGGGATAAAAAGTATGCTAAGTGTTAACCCGGGATATAAGCCACCTCTATGCAGAGTCATTCGTATACGTTCAGTAGTTTCCAAAAAGATGCGATCGCAGTGCCATCTCTTCCGCTATTTTCGTCTATCCCACGAAAACGACGTTATTTATCGGGATAAAACGTATCCTAAGTTACACCTCAGGATGTAAGCTAAGTCTATGTCGAGTTTCATTCAAATCCGTTCAGAGTTTTCATGTGATGCTCTAACAGACAGACAGACAAAAATTCTAAAAATTGAATTTTCGAAATCTCCTGGTCCGAGTTATCCCCCTGATAATGTTCACAATTTTAAACGCATTGTACAAACTCGAACCATTTACAGATTTATTATAGTATAGAATAATATATAGATAAACAATAGTTAGGTTAAGTTTGTTTCTTTCCAGTGAAGTTTGAAGTGACGTGAACACACCTGTATCTATTACAATAAAATAATATGTATGATAGAAGAAATACGTTTTGACATCGCATTGTTCACTGTCTGCCAGATGGTCATCTTCATTCCCGTGATTTGTCACGCTCCAAGTATTGAACGATCTTAATATAATTCATTAAAGTTTTACAGAGATTTTTAAGTATCGAATAAGTATCTATTTTTAAGTATCTAGGCTCAGTATTCTATTTATAGTCTTGAGGGACTATGAGTAGAATACAATACAAATAAACTTATTCGAATACAATGCAAGACAACTTAACTAAGTTGTCTTGCATTGTATTCGATGTAATTCAATATACGTTAAAAAAACGAAAGAAACAGTATCGACTTACCATATACGTCCAAGGTAAATAAACTCTTGCTGTCATAAAACCTCTGTTCTCCACAACTTCCACACCGGCTCCCGACGAGAACATAATCACGATCTCCGACTGATTCAATATATACATGGGCTGATATACTGTGACACCTGTGAAGCAAATTTAACATTAGAATCTGTAATTATTATTTTTTTTTATTGCAGGAGTTCAGCAGAAAGGCAGACGACCCACTTGATAGAAAGCGGTTACCATCACCTATGGACATTTGCAACATCAAAGGTGCTACAAATGCGCTGCTGCTCTCTTAAGATTGGAACCTGGTCACTAACGCCGGAACACAACTTAAGGTTGTTATAGCGACATACTTTACAACAGGGATGGTAGCCGTCCAGTCGGGCAAATGCCCTACCATCTGGCTGTGGGCTGTTTTGTCACGTCTTCCACAGGCCGGCCCAGCCGCAGGAAATTGTATTCTTTCTCCGTTCCTGCACGGATAAATACGGATAATTAAACATAATATTAACTGACATCGAGACAAATACATTGTACTCGTATATCCTCCCCCCCTCCCCTTTAGGTATGCATATTTGTTAATTACACAGGCATATGTCCGTCTGGATATCTATCAACCCTAATTTAGAGTATGCCACCATAATAACCTTGAGTTCTGATCTGGCATTAGTAACCAGGTTCCATCTACGAAGTCGGCAACATTGGTAACAACTTTAATTAGGTGAGCCGTCAGCCTGTTTGCTGCACTCTTGGCATAGAAAATTACCTGGGAAGTATTGAACCCGAAGAGCTGATCGATCGAAGTAAACACGTTTTCCGTCAGCGAAGACATCGAGCCTGTACCTCCACTGAGCATGTTGTGGGCGCAAACGGACCTATAAAATGAAGAGGTAGATTTACAAGCAGTTGACCAGATATTGATTGGGTTAATATAGTCAGGTATATGGGAAATGCACAAAAGGGGATAGACGTGTCTTATATGTTACTAGGATATGCCTGCGCCTTTGTCCACGCTTGACTTGAAATTCTCGAGGAATTCCCCGGACAAAACTATCGCAGCATTTAAAAAAAGAATGTATTAACTATCGTCATAGTGAAAACTGTGTTGGAATAAGCTAATTTTTATGCAACCGAACAACTTCAAACCGCTCCGGGAAAGTTTCCGCTTGATTCCCGGAATAAAAAGTGGCGCAAAGTTTAAGTCTAAGAATTAACTGTCGATCAGCGAAAACCGCATCGAAATAGGCCCAGTTAGTTTTTACGTTTTCCGAACAAACAAACCGACAAACAGACAAGAAATCTAAAAAAAAAATGCATAGTGTTCTCCATCGTTTATATAGTCTATTCCAGTTATTTTTTAACAGCTTTAATGTACAGACAGACACGGTATGATTAGAATGTTATAATATTATAGATAATGCGTGCGTATACTTTATTTTTGTTGTTGCATTGTCTGTGCAGATATATACAGGGTTACGAATTTACAAGACATAACAAAATACAGTTGTGAATACAAGAAGCAATTAATTGTGTCTATCTACATTTAAACCGCAGAACTCAAAAAGAAAATGCGAGCAGCTAAAACAGCTGTCAATAACCACGTTATCTAGCGCAGTCAACTCATACATGTTATATTATGTATGTATTTATTTAAGATACTTTAATTGGTTCTGTTCTTGCCCAATTTCTTATCCATCCAAAGGTGGTCGGGAAGAAATCGCTAATAGCGATACGACGGTCTATTGTATTGTTGTTAAGTAATTGTAATTTCAACTAACTGTATCTTTCAACATGTTAAAACTTTACCTCAACAGGAATAGAGTTATTAGAAGCGGCAACAATAGATGTGAGATGCGTAGCGTTAACTTCGCCATATATATTCCTTGCAACTTGTTCAAAACGACCCTGGACATCGAGTTTTAGTTGCGGGTGATCAACTCGTACCAGCACGTATTCACCTGAAAGCAAATAACTTTACATTAGAATCAAAGCAGTACTCGCTGCATTCACTGAGTCACGCAAGAGATTAAGGCGATGTGATGGGACACCGGGGAGTTTAGTTAGCAGTCTAACAGCATTAAGTTATGTGTACTACGTACGTACCTTAGATCTCATTGTCCACCACTATGTTATTATCAGCCTCGCGTGTTAGGGTATCCATGACGGATTACAACTCTTAAAAAGGGACTCTAGCAATAGAAACTCCTAACAAAGCTAATATATAGTTTTCGTAGTTAGAGGTGTTCAATGCCTTAAGGTGATGAGAAGGAAAAGCAAAGTATTTTAGTTATCAGCTTCCAATAAGTCATTGAATGTTCAAAAGAACACCATATACATATTACTAGAACAATGAACTGTCCATGAGAATTTCATCTAACACGATGTTTTCCAAGAACCTATAACTTACTAGAGAAAAACCATTATATAATTTTTTTTTTGAGATGATATTAATCAGGAGATCCTATTGATAAGATATTTGATTTACAACTGAAGCAATAGTTTGTTTTCTTAAATTAAATTATGACTTGACATTTTATATTGCCATTGTAATACTTTACCATAACTAAAACTCAGGTAACTGATACGGTGAGATTAAAGTCGATAACCTACATAATATTATTTATGCCATTAATTTGAACGGTATAGTACTTTCTAGTTTGATAAACCTTTAGATATACAAGAGTAGTATTGAGTAAAACGAGAAATATTAGATACCTTTGCCGTTGAAAGTGTATTGAAGATCATCGAAGGTAATGATGTGAGGATCACCGAATATACCACCTACACCAGGAGATTGATAAGCAACGCAATCTTGAGATGGACGCCTTTCAAATCTATTGAAATTAAAATTAATTAGGTACATTTCTTCCAATGAGTAAATGCTCAAAAATATCACACAAGCATTCTAAATAGATATTTTCTATCTCATTACATTTTCCTTTATGTGAATGTTATTATATATTCAATATTTTGTCGAAATATAATGACCTGATTTTGTAAATGCGTTTTATAACGAATTTATTTAAAATAGATTTTTGTTAACTTTATCGCGGTTTAGTATAATTAAATATTTTTAATTTTGTATTTTTAGACAGACTCATTAACTCGGAACTAAAGCGGATTTAATGAACTATTAGAATCCGTTTCAGCATACAGATACAACAGATGTGTTAAATACAGGACTGTTTTAATTTTACCTGAAAGTTTCACAACCAACTGCCTGTTCTTCTTGCCACATGCAGCACTGGTAGAATGGAATCATATCGTGGAACCAATTCGACAAGGATGGAACCTATAATTAAACAAAATGTCCTTTTATTAGAAGATTAAATGAATCACGAAATACATGCTAATATTTTCAACACAACACAGATTATATGAGACATTATCAAATTTTAAATGATTTTAGATACTTGTTTGTAACTTACTTTGTTAGCCTCGTTGTAAGGAGTGAATCCAAAGTCGTGCGATCTTGAAGGACGAGATCCCCACATTTGATCGTATGACAACATTAAGAAGCCATTCTTATCATAGCAGCATTGCTGACCTGATCCCTCAGGACTAGAAATAAAAGATTTTTAACAGCTGAGTTTAAGCTTTGTATGGTGTAAAGAAAATACATTTGAAAACATTATAAAAGCTAAGACATTCGATATCTTACTTCCATAGGTAAATATAAATTTAGAATTAACCTAATAATATAGTAGTCTTTGTTGAAATACTTTAATCAAAGATGACTTCAATTGGAAGCTAAAAGAAAAATAAACAAAAAAAATACAATAATAGATGCTTTTATTTACTAATACTTTACCTTGGCGCACTACTTCTAACACAGTGTACGCTGCCCCAATGATATCTGCAAGTAGGATTAGTGTCCTTATCACAGGCAACGTCTGGCATGAATCTTCCTTTGTCTAATAACGCGTGTTCCAAAGTACAGGGGCAAACCCAGACTTGGGAAGCGAAGTTCTTGAGGAAACGATCGGTTCTGAGCCAATTATTGCACATTGATTGAGACCAACGTTGACCATGGATCCTTTCCCATTGTGGTGCGAAGTACCAGCCTAATGGAATTGGACGACTCCATAGAATTCTGTAACAGGTTTCATATTAAATACAAATCAGAATGTATTGGACAGAACGTCAGGTACCCTCATAATTACATCACTAAGCAAATTTTATAAAAAATCGAAATTAAGAATACTTACGGCGATATGGAAACTCCCTTATATACTTCAGGTGTGGTCAAATTAATTTGAAGAAAACCAAACTGCATATCGTTATGCATTATATTTTCTCTATTTCTAAAATTCTGAGGATTTATGATATATTCTCCAGTATTTGCAACTCCTGTTTCTATCATATCAATGAATTCGAGTTGGGGTCTAATTGTGATCTCTTTATATCCCCATAAACTAATTTGCAGCTGTACGTTTAAGTTTGTAGTTAAGTTAAAGCGATCCCAAGTTATTCTGACTTCAGGTGGATAGCGTTCGTGCACTGAATTCTCTGGGAAGAAGATTTTCTCAGTCGCTGTTGCTGGCGTCTCTGTTAAAAAATTGTAAGGTTAATAAAAATATAATTGATTTTGTGTTCTGTTTACGGTGACTACTATGTTCTAAGTTCTAAGATTAATAAAAATAGAGTAAACTGAATGAATATTTTTTTTTATTGAACAATGTAGTCAACGTAAATCTACCTAGTTTTTTTTTTAATTTTATTCTCAATTATGCGGCTAATGCAATGTTTTTTCATTTTTATAAAATTGACCGCAAAGTATGATTCATAGCATTTTGAAATTTGTAAGAAAAAGAACAACTTTTTAATAGTCCTGTTTGCTCAATTCTTCTTTCTATAGTTCTCACTTACCAACAAAATATCTGCCTTTCCATTTGAATGGTTCGTTATTGATAGCGACTTCAAATCTTGCGTATCCATTATGATAGAATCGCGGTTGCACACATACTGCTCTATTAACATCTATGACTGCTCCTAACACAGATTCGGTGTCAAATCTGCATGTGATGCGATCATTGGGATTAAAACATGGACCGGTGATATTCACAATTGTACCACCAAGCATGTTTCCACTTTCAGGAGCAAACATTAAAGGCAGATTTGCCCCATCTGAAATCAGAGAGATTGCAGTCAGAATGTGAAAAAATCTTTTATTTGAAAATATGTTTTTTGTATTGCAGTTTAATTTTTGAGATGGTTTAGTTTATAATTTAGTTTTATTTTTTAAAGTTAGTTTTTGTTTCCCACAATACTTACTTATAACATAGTGATCAAAAATTTTGATATGACATATTTGACTATGCTAGTGGTCGCCCGTGGTCGAAATTCGATCATAATAATTAATGTCAAATCTATACTTCTATAATCACAGATTTCGCCAAGGCTACACTGTTAATTTGACTTTAACAATAAACAAAAGAGTATATATGCGTCTGCGTGTCAAGTACATGGTTGTGTGTGTAATGCTTTTTTTCTTGATTTAATGTACTTTTTATGCATAATTTAAAAAATATTGACATTCTGCACTCCTTCTCTATATAAACTATAAGTGTGCGAAATTTCATACTCCTCCGTTCGTGCAATTTTTGTAAAACGGGGTACAAAGTTTTTGCTTCACGTATTAATATATTTTAATTAACTGTATACTTACATAACAGGTGGTTTTAGTTCGTACACTACTATACTAACCTATGTCCTTATTACATGTTCCCATTAGTATTTTTTCGTCTATTCTGAATATGTGTCGTCCAGGGAATCCATTTGCCCATCCCCTACCGGTTAAATCTCTTAGAACAGAGGCTTGTGAATAGGGCTTGTATTCGTAGCTTTGTGTCCCGTTACCTGCATTAAAACCAATCTGAAAAAATAATTAAGTAAATTCGATATCTTGATTTCTACAAAACTACCGTATAAAGTTTCAAATGTAATATTTGTTATACCTTTATTAACATTTTAATATGATATTTTTTTGCCAAAAACAAAACCGATTTCAAACTAAAAAGTAAAAAATAAAAATTTAACCGAGTTCTTTCTACAACATCTTGAAGACTATGCGAAGTAAAACATAAAAAAAACAACAACAGATTTGAAAAATAAAGTAATTTTTATGTTTTATTTCGCACCGACTTCAAGATGTTGTAGAAAGAAGTCGGTTACATATTTATTTTTTCCTTTTTAGTTTGTAGTCGGTTTTGTATTTGTAAAAAAATATTTTTATTTTTTAGGTGCGCAAATACTTGAATAGCTTAGAAATAATATACTAAGCGCCTGTAGAAAATATAATACTGGCACGTGTATACAAGGTTGCTATCTCACTCTTCGGTGTAGACGCTCGTCACCAAGGGTTTCTCTCGAATTCCTTGGAAACCACTCATCAAATCCAGACTTGGTGACTATGGGACCACCTCAAAAGTATACACTTATGAATAAAGAAAAATAATTTGAAAATCGGTTCACAATTGACGGAGAAATCACGTGCCATGCATACAAAAAATGACTGTTGTGTGTGACTGTTAACTATTACGTCAATAGAGCGCTGTAACAGCAACGTTACCTATGGGTTTCTTCTTCCGATCACATGTCTCTAATATAAGTGTGTGTCATTGGATTCTATTCTCAACAATAGCCTTTAGTGACTATGGGACTATACCCTTTCGATTAAAAGAAAAAAATTGAAAGTCGGTCCACAATTGACGGAGAAATCGAGCAATGAAAATAAAAAAGCAACATACAGACGAATTGCGAACCTTCCCCTTTTGAAGTTGGTTAAAATGTACCTTCTTCTACTGAAAAATCTTTTTAGATTTATAGTTGACGTAAGTTTTTATATTAGAGATATGAATAATTAACAAAGTAGAGCGATGATTTTAACTATACTGTCGAAAGGAGACGATAATTTAAACACTTTAATTATTGTGATGATCTTTCAGTCCTTTCCAATATCAAGAATAATTTTATACTTACGTAGGCTGGCACACCGCCCTCACCAGTCGTGGTATCACCACCAGCTTCCGTATGCGAACTCCAATTGATTTCAAGATAGTTGAACATGGCATATGTAAACACTTCATCTGTCGCTAGTACCATTTGGAAAGTATTTGTCTGAGGAAATAAACAAAGACGAAGTTCTATTACAATATCTCAGGTCAACTTTAATATTTCAATTTGATCTGGCCGATTGCCAGATTTCAAGGGTGCAAGGGTAAGAGGGAATGGAGATAAATGGACTCACCCGTAATAATATGAGCTGAGTAACCGGAGCGTCTGCGATACAGGAGCAGCAGTGCGTGTTCTCTTGTTATATATCTCCCGCTTCACAACTAGATTCACTTGCCACTTATCACCAAGCTCTTGGAACCCGATTAGTATTGCAATTGGGTGGATATCTCAAATGCGCGCGCGATGCGTGAATGTTTTTACGACGGATCGATTCAGACTGATCGTTGAGACGCGGAAGTGCGGGGTAAATTACTTTTTCGGGGAATCATCGTTCGTTACGCGGTGGCGTGAACACAATTATAATATAAAAAGGAAAATTATATGGAAATTTACAATTTTCATGTTTTTTATTAAGCAATTTACAATGTATATTGATCTTTTGATTGTAAAGTATAAAAATGATTTCATTCAAAATAAGTTCCACTGGAGAGCATTTCTAGGACATCAAATTAAAGAAACAAGGAAAAGAAAGTTATCTTTCTTACATATACAAAATTTTATTACATGGAACTTGTGGGAATACTGCTTACCATAAACAGAGAGTTGTCGATACCACCAGCAAAGGACATGTTCTTCCAAGTGATGGTAACGACGTGTTTTGGGAAGAAAGTTTCGGATCCAATTACTCCCTGTCTAATGTCCCACGTGATACGTTCTCGCATTTCTACACCGAGCTGATCTGTGCGGGTCTGTAAAGTAGGTTTTTTTTGACAATTAGTAATTAGCCAATTAACAACTTTTGCCAGGTGGTAGGGCATTTGCCCGACTGGATGGCTACCACCCCTCGTCTAAAGTATGTCGCCATAACAACCTTGAGTTGTGTTCCGGCATTAGTGACTAGGTTCCAGTCTCCCTTAAGAGAGCAGCAGCGCATTTGTAGCACCTTCGGTGTTGCAAATGTCCATAGGCGATGGTTACCGCTTTCAATCAAGTGGGCCGTCTGCCTGTCTGCTGAACTCCTGCAATAAAAAAAAATAAAAAAACTTTTGGAGAACATGCAATATACCCGTTATGCTACTCCAAGTCAGATGATCTGGTTTTACATATCAAGAATCTCGAATTAGGTCACAAAAATTTAATTTAGCTGTTGCATGTTTACCGTCGGTACTATAACCATTTTTACAATTAGTTTCTTGAGATCAAATTTTGTAAGCTGAATTATAAGTAATTCTCTTACGACTTTTAAATTTTTCATGCTTTTTCAGAGCTGATGACAATTCACGAAAAAAATAAGTTTTTTTAGGTTTATTACACTGACCTGTAAATCCCTGTCCATTCTAAAGTAGACACCAGGTCTTCTTTGATCTGGATCTTCGGGTCTTTGGTTGCCAATACGACACTTGCTGAAGAAGATACCGATGAACGAAGGGTCATTGACCGTAGGCCAGTCTCGGACTGGGAATGACAGGGGATAAGTGTAGTGGTCTGGTGGGTCGCTGAAGTAGATGTAGCCGTTCATTGAGAGCTGAGATTAGAAAGACAAAGAATCATTTGTAATTTATTTATTTTTTGTAATCGATCTATAGATATAATCCTCAGTTGGGATCAATGAAACCCTAAAAATAAACAATACCTATATAATTATATAGATAATTTGGTGATAAAACCAATGTAAATTATTCACAGAAACATTATCACGTGTCTAATACCGAATTAATAGCCTAGACCTATTGATTTACTTATAATACACGTACTAATGTATACCGAAAAAAAGCTCCAACATTTCAAGAACGAGGATTGCTAGCCTGGTATGAAATATTTTTGCTTTGTATTAAATATTTCTGTTCTCCTTTGTATAAGTAACCTAATAGTTTAAACATCCGATATTTCAAGGGTTAACTTACCCTAGTGTAATTGAATCTAAATCCAAAGAAGGGCAGTTGGAAATTGAAGTTTTTGTGGATCTGTGGAGTGGACGTGTGGATGTCTCTTTGGTAGTCGCCGATGTTTTCGTTGCCTCCTTGATCGTAGAACCAGTACATGAAGTTGCCTCTGATTTGAGCCAGACGCTGCGCGGTGATGACATATGGTTGCCCATTGTTCTGATAGGTGGTTGCCGGAAGAACGCGACCATCAATGTGAGCTGTAATGCATAATTATTGATTTAATTGACGAATTAGATATACTGTTATATATATAACTATAAAGTTACCTTACACCAAGTTCATAAGATAAAACGATATTTTCAAGTACGGAAGATTAAGATAAAACAACAGAAAAAATAGTGGGTACTCTGAAGAAATTAAAATAGGAGAAGTGACTTTGATTAATTATAATACCTATTAAAGAGATAATAGCGCAGTTAAGTCAGACTTAGAAATTTAGATTATAATATTACCTAGAAAGTATAAATAAATCTATATTTTAGAGTTGTCTGTAAGAGACCATTCCTTAAACATAAGGCTGACCACTGTGCTATTGCATGAATAGTTATTTTCTTTGTATTTTTCATGTTCTGGAATACAGTAAAGAGGTATCTAATATATTTATTTGACTTCTTTATATGTAGGAACCATGCAAATATATCCGAACTGCCGTCCCTTTTTTACAATTTTTAATAAATAATTTTACTCAATCAAAATTTTTAAGGCAGTGGCCTTAGACCATGGTCTAAAGCAGTGATATATGGATTCGTAAATAAAATACCTTCAAAATGAATACTCTCTAAAGAAATCATTTGGGCTCTAGCCAATTATATAAAATGAGTAAACCTATAAGAGTCAACATTGTGTGCTTACATTATTATTTACATTCGTCAAATTTAAATATTATTGGTGATAACACAAATGTAAACCTCGCAGCAGGTGGACAAGCAAGCAACGAAGGAATACAAATTTACATAGTAAATATTCTTTCTATCTATTGAATGGTGAAACTACATCAAATACGATATCGCAATTTCAAAGCAAACATTGTGGTTGTGAGTCGGTACAGTTTATTGATAACGGATAAGTTATCGGTTTATATCGGACAGGTTGAGGCGATTCCTTGTATATGTCTGATGTCATTTATAACACCTCGCATCGCCACTTTGTTTTATACCATTTCTATAAACAATTTTTATTTATATATATCTGACTAAAAGAAAGGTTGTACGTGAAAATCTTGATGTTAGTATCATAAAATGAATCAATATTCGCGATAATCTCAATAATTAACATAGAAGAAAATATTCTAGCATTATATGATATATATTTTATGTAGGTACAAAAATGACAATGTATATCTTGTTTACGTAGTTTTTACATAGCTTCATACACAACAATATTGGACGGATAAAAGTATACTAAATTTATGTCTCTATCGAAAGTACACATTCGAATTTTAAAATGATCGGTTTATTTAGCTTCAGTCATGTAAATGTAGAATCTGTATGCTACATACAGTAACTACAATTTTCCGGAGTAAAAAAAAATCTAGGTTAATTCTTTCGATTACAAATATTATATTATATACCTATACCAAGTTTTAAGGTATGATTTAATCCACAGGCTGTGAAGGAAAAAATCCAAACGAAGTCATTTTCTTATTTATTGATGTATTAATCTGCTTATGGTTTAATTATGTGACTATCATGCTCATGGAATGCTATGATTTGAACATTAAAGAGTTACCTGTAAGTTCTATTATTATTTTTAATCGAGATAAGGATATGATTCTTGGTATTTCCAGAAATATTTCTATGAGTAATAGTATAGGAATATAAAGGCCATCGTAGTTATGAATCAAGATCTTTTTATTGATGATGCTAATTATCTAGAGAATATCTTAGTGCAAGTAATTGAAAAAATATGAACTCATATCATAATAGTCGATAGCTAGTACCAGAGTAACATCAAATAATAGCAAATCAATATGACGTTAACAAAATAAGAGTAATATTTAAAAGAGGTAAATTTACTTGAGATCATAAATGTAGTTTTGATTGATTTAACAATAATAAAAATCTAAGCAACCATGCAATCATGAAAAAAAAGATATTAAACCGCTTGTTAAGATAATATCATTAAGCTTGACCCAAAATCTTTACTGTGCTCAACTATGAAATCATTCTTATTTAAACTATTATATAAATTTTCAAAGACCATTTTTGTTTATCTGAAATGATAAGGAGTGCCCTTATCTGTACTTAATTGGCCTCATGAACCAGCTATGTATAGAAGGTACCAGGAATGTTAAGACTAAAAAATATTTTGCTACAGTTTTTAATTGGTAGTATTATAGGCGCCTAGGTGTGGCCCTTATCAAAGATAACTTCAACGTTCTTGATACACATGCAACGGTGTAATTCACAGCCTAAATTGAAATTGTTAACACCTTGAAAATTTGACAAGTCAAATATTTCAACATATTTTTAATGCAATGGCTGTGTTCATACTTGCAAGATACGAATGAAATCACGTACCCAACTTTTAAGTTTTATTAATCATCACATTGAGTGCTTTAATGACTAACATTATATTGGAGTATACTCGTATCTACATTTCTAATATAGGTTATAATTGTATATCTATAAGTGAGTCAGTTCTTTATTCCTCTTTCACAGACTTGGGTTGAACGAATTATCACAATAGTAAGCTCATCTCTTCCAATCTGTGTAGATTGATTAGTGCATCTATATATGTAGATCTATAACCGAGTTAAGAATAGATTACTTTTTTATGTCGGAAAATGGGATTATTTTCTTAGAAATATTTAATTGTTTCTGTGATTTAACAGTTTTACCATTTCAATTTTGTCAGCTTCTTAGCATATATAGCACATTCGCTTTTATTTTATTTTAAATGAGATTGGAATATTATAATAGAACCAACTATGATGCACATATTACTAAACCTTCAATATGTTTGAGAAATGATACATAAGTATACATAGTGTTGTTAATGTAATGTTTGAAGTGAATGAACGTAACATTTAGTTTATGTACTTAGTGATTTAAATCAACTGACTCATACATGAATCACATAGTAAACTGTGATAGTATAATTAAAATAGCACAATTATAATAACGAACTAACAGCAACATTTGTGTCTAGTTCGTTAGATTCAATCTTAACTTGCTTATGAAATATACTATCAGTCTACAGGAGATTCATTGCTAGACTTGGAACTTTAAATTTTTAAGGATATGGTTCGGTCCACCTTGGTCAGTGAGCTTTTCGAAGGAGAAATAGCTTATTTCTCACAATCGTTAATCACTATGTATTATACCTACAGGTTTTCTTACGATATTTTCCTTTACCGCCAGCATATAGTATTGGAATACATCTATCGGGTGTGTGGTAAACCCTCCTAAGCCGTCCATAGACCCAAATTTGAACCGACTGGTTTCCAAAAACTATTTACGATGTCTTATTGATTTGTTAAATTCCTGATAACAAACGTTTTATGAATTTTAGTACACGTTTATTTCAAGTTGGCTAAGTCTTTGCTGTTACCATGGTTTGCTTTTTTGTTACTTCAGTTTGCTGAATCTGCTGAATCTGAAGTACTTTTTATTACGAGATAATATTGCTTTAACTAATCAAAGTAAACTTACCAAATTCGTTGTTTGTTGGTGAAGTGGTACTTGCTGGTAACAACAACTGCTTTTCGCTTTCACCATTATTCGAACTGAAGTCAACAGCTTCTAATTCAACTGGTTCTTCACCAGCCAGCCCATCATTAAGAGTTTGATACTTGCCACTTCTCACTTCAAGACCCGCATCACTTATTACTTCGACAGGCGATTCGTCAATTATTTCATCCTCCTTAATAAACTTTAATGGTTCTACCGCTAATTCCGTCGGCAACGTGCTTGTAACACTCACAGTTCTTTCATCCTCATTAACTATAGCGTCTTGTCCGTTAACACTTAAAACTAGAGTTAATACTACAAATATGATATGTACTTTAACACCCATTGTCACTTCCAAATCATTATTTTTTTTGTTTGGCCGAATTATCTCTTTTTTTTAAACAACGGCGTGTGCTTAACTAATTTACTGGCGGACTGGAGTGGCGGTACATTGTGCGCTAGTTGATATCGTGTTATCTTGTAGATATGATAAGATAGTAAATAGGAACGTTAGGTGTGCCAAATTCTTTGTCCAGATGGTATAGCCCTGTTTGTGTAGGGCTTTCATTTAGACATAATGACGTAAATCAAATAATTTTAATATTAAATATTGTCTATGTAATACAAGAGGAATATAATAATTATTGCCTAATAGAACAGCTCTGTAAAAATCCTAGAGGATGACCTGTAAAGCTATCTAGTCGTGTATTCTACATGACTAGATGGCGCTACATGTCATCCTTATTGCGCTTTTTGGAGTTTTACTACAAAAAACATAGTACGAACAAAATTTTAATACGTCCTTGAAGCAGTGAACTTACATATCCTTGCAGTTGAACATGCAAGGTTCACAAGACGATACGTACAGACTTGAATGGGAAAAATGTTGCTATCTCGCTCCATCGATATCCGGACTCGTATGCCATCTCTTTCGCCGTAAACACAGTCAGGTGTAATAAACGTTAACACTGGACACTTGAAACGCATTTAATTTTTTTGTTTACTTCTTTCGACCAAATGCAAAGTCGACAGTCTTAATAAGTTTCTTTTCAATATCTGATCTGATTTGATCTACAAAATATGCTTTAAATAACAAAATCAAATAAAATAGAAAATTGAAAGAAGTCCTATGGCACTATCTACTTATGATGAAATTAAGAGCAACGATCACTGATGGAGCTTATTTAAGGTCCAAAGTTTAAAAACGAACAATATTATAATAAAATCAGTCCATAAACGTCCCACTGCTGGGGCTAGGGATGCAAATTCACAACGGTATATAAATAAATAAGAACCTAATGTACCACACCTCCAAAGCAATTTATACAGTTAACAAATATTGCACTAATTCGCAAACTAATGAAATACGCTTAAATAGTAGCGCATTTAGGCAACGTCCTATAATAAGAATAATATTATCTAAAATAAGGTTAAACACATAAAGCATAAATATCTTCGATATTAAATAACTGTGCTTTTCCGGCGTTTTTACTTAAAAATCTAAATATTCAAATTTATAATAAGCGATATTTACTCATAGATCAAATTTTATAATAATCTTTAAGTAGACTAAAATTAAACTTAGGGCCTATTTTTCAATTATCAGATAAAAGTTCTCGATTAATTATTACGTGACTGAATTTAAAAGTGTAACAATTCAGGCTATTGTCATTTTGAATTTTGTCATGTTGTATTTTATCATGTTGTATTTTATCTCATAAATAACTTTTATATGGTGAATGAAAAATCGGCCCTTAATGTAACATTGCAGTGGTTAAACTTCTGTTTTTGGAATTTATTTTTAATAAACATTTTTTAGGCACTATTAGATTATAAGAACTAAGTTATTATAACTTTCGGTCATGTATGTACACATACCAAATAACACGGTAGATGGGATAAGAAGTAGCATGCGAACAAATACAATACTATCCAGGCCCCAAAGAACTTTGGGGGTGAATAATAAAAAAAATTAATCAATTCATTTAAAATGTATATAATATCTGTTTGATCCCAAAAAAAACTGAAGACTCAAAAAAACTTGAACACATATTGTACTTTATGAATTGTGGAATACTTTCTGTAGAACGCTTTTTAGTGTTCCCTAATGATATGATAGGTTTTTCATTCTAATGTCTTAAACTCAAAAAAATACGATAAACCTGGTTCCCAAATAAAATCTATAGATATTCTAATTTGTTTTATTAATAAATTAATTTCCTTGAAGTATTTAATATATAATCTAAAATATTAACTAAAAAACCTAAAACTAATAAAAAATATGTGTAAATATGTATGTAGTAGTTGTATTTATAGGTTTTTATATATTGTTTTAAATTTTTTTTTTTTTCAAATAAATAACAAATACTATATTAATTATGAGTGTTTTTGGGTCATTTCAAATTCGTCTCTCGAAAGATTTTAAAATTTTCGCTTTAAAAAAATCCCCCACGTTTTCGGTAGCCTCTATATACTTATTTACGTATAGTATATACGTTGTACTTTTATACACATCTTCTTTTAACTTACCATTAGTAGAAAATAGAAAATACTTGGTGAGTTTATGTCACATTTTAAACAGTATTAAGGCAAATGAATGTGTAGTGAGATAGAATTCTGGTATTATTATCGAGGAATATACGCCGTTTAACTAAGGGTGAGAATGTAATTTAAGTATCAGACATAGGTTTAACTGTGAGTGAGAGTTTAATTTCCATAAACATTAAGCACGCAAGAGGCCATCCACGTCTAGCAATCCGTTTTGATATATAAATTGTGTTTAGATTTGGTTTGGGTGTTACTGAAATAATACAATCTTTGTATGTATGCATATACTGGTGCAGTGTTGTATCAAGAAAGAATAATGATTAATCTATGTCAAACATACAAACACACATCCACCAAGATGTTAATAGTATTCTATTATGTAAGTATATCAAAATAATATAAGCGTTTCCAAGAATATTATCATTAATTAGTCTAGGGTCAAATGATAGCAAGAATAACGGTCATGACACGGATCAGTACAAAATAGTCTTGTGTATTTCACAAACGATGAATTATAAGGAATCGGTTCCCTACAGTGTACTAAAAGAAACGTTTCACATTTCCAAACTTCATTTGAAATCTTTTCAAGTTTGTTTAATATCAGCTTTAAATACGTTCCAACATATTTTCATAAATATATATTAAACTAAATACTTAAAAATAAACTAAATTACAAATAAATTAATATAAAGTATGTAACAAATTGCTGCCAAAAGAAAGCGTGCCCAGAAGGCTGGCTGCATTTCCACGCTGTATGGCAATGCTGATTCGTTACGCGAAAGACGAACCAGCCTTCTGATCACGGTTGTTACCAAAGAGTTTTTTTAGTTTAGTTTTTAGAACTAATAGAACTATACATCTTTCTATCGGTTAGAACTACTGACCGATATCTAGAAGATTGAAAAGTTCCCATGACCCAATTGAACTATTAGAACTTTTCACTTGGATGACCGAGTAAGCCCAAAAGTAGTACAAAATATTTATTCTATGTCAAAATATGTATATTATCACTGAACCTGAGCTGTTGATATCTGTCTCAATGTATATTTAACAAATCTTTACTTCATTAGTATATGGTATTTTTTTATTTATCTCAATATTTTACATTTGTATAACACATATTTACATAATGTATTTTACCTACTAATACCTACTAGGTTTTAAACAACAAAGTATTTTTTTTATTCTTTTATTGCAGGAGTTCAGCATACAGGCAGACGGCCCACTTGGTGGAAAGAGGTTACCATCGTCTATGGACATTTGCAACACCAAAGGTGCTACAAATGCGCTACTGCTCTCTTAAGGGACACTAGAACCTAGTCACTAATGCCGGAACACAACTCAAGGTTGTTATGGCGACATACTTTAGATCAAGGGTGGTAGCCGTCCAGTCGCGCAAATGCCCTACCACCTGGCTGTGGGTTGTTCTGTTGCCTCTTACGACAGGCCGCCCGGCCGCAGGAAACTGTATTCTTTCTCCGTTCTCTGGTAAGGAACAGCATGCAGAAAGAGGATGCGGAAGCTATACGACAAGATATCTCATCGGTTTTACGCCGTAGTCGTCTACCCAAACCGAATCTCACTCGTGCTGAATATATTGCCTTAAAAAACATTCGCAATAAACCAGAAATAACCGTGCTCCGTGCAGATAAAGGTAACGCGACTGTCGTCATGGATACGTCTGATTACAATAGTAAAATACAAGATCTTTTATCGGACGAAAGCACTTATAAAAAGGTCAAAACTGACCCCACGGATAAAGTAACCAAACAAACAATCGCGGTTATGAAAAAACACTCCGAAAAATTAAGCTTAGACGTATCCGCACTCACACCATCTTGCGCCAAAGCGCCTAAACTGTATGGGTTACCTAAAATTCACAAAAACAACATCCCCTTGCGCCCTATAGTTAGCCAGCTTGACTCACCAACATACAGACTGGCACAACATCTCGCGAAGACACTCAACAATCTCCGCGGCAACACACCCTACCATGTCAAGGATTCCTTCGACTTCATCAGCGCAATTGAAAATTTGACATTGGCTGAGGATGAAGTACTAGTCAGTTTTGATGTCCAGTCCTTATTTACCAGTTTACCAGTGGAAGACTGCATTGAGATTGTCAAAAGGAAGCTAATAGATAATAACATGCCTGAGGAATATGCAGATCTACTAAAACATTGCCTCACATCTGGCTATTTCGTGTGGGACTACGGCTTCTACGACCAAATCAACGGTGTAGCCATGGGCTCACCGGTGTCTCCTGTCGTAGCTGACATTTTTATGGAAGACTTCGAGCAGAAGGCACTGGATACCGTTCCGGCTAAGCCGAAGATGTATAAAAGGTACGTAGACGATACTTTTGCCGTCCTCCCAAACGATAAAGTCTCTGCATTTCGAGATCATCTCAATTCCATTAGCAGTAATATTAAATTTACTATGGAACTAGAGGCAAATAATAAATTAGCTTTTCTGGATGTGCTCATCCTAAGGAACCCTGACAATACTCTTGGTCATACGGTGTATAGGAAACCTACCCATACAGATAAATACCTTAATGGTTCGTCTCACCACCATCCTAGTCAGTTAGCTACCGTGGGCAAATCTTTGTTTCAGAGAGCACGGAAAATTTGTGACGAGAACCACATAGCTGGAGAGCTTCAGCATGTCAAGCGAGTTCTACAACGCAATCAGCTGAAGACTCCACACCAACGTCACAAAGGCCCCAAACCACCTTCAGTTGAGCGGTGCCCTGCTACCCTACCCTACATCAAGGGGGTCACAGACAGAATTGGTCACATCCTCAGGCGAGCTTCAATCAAAACATATTTCAAGCCGCAGAAAAAGATTACCCAATTTCTGAGACCTGTGAAATGCAATATCCCACTCCAGGATGCAGGGGTTTACAAGCTTGATTGTGAGTGTGGATTGTCATACATTGGGCAAACAAAGAGGAGCATAAAAACACGAGTAAAAGAACACATTGCTGACATGAAACACACAAGGTCTACGAAGTCTGCGATCAGTGAACACACGCTGGATAAACCCAACCACTACATCAGATTCGATAACCCACAAATCCTCGCGAAAGAGAATCGTTTCATACCTAGAATGATGCGTGAGGCTATTGAAATCAAAAAACACCCAAATTTCAATAGAGAAGATGGTTGGCAAGTACCACCTGTTTGGGATCCAATTATCAAAACTATTAAGACCCAAACCCAGCAAAAACCAGCTGCCAGACCTCAAGACATTGTGAGCTCTTTCTGCGTACAACGGAACACAAACCAACTTGACTGATAATTACTTTTATTTTTCCTTCCACCCATTTTAATATTATATAAAATTATTAGAGCTAGGCATGTTTGCTGAAGAGTTTCTTGCGCCGCTTCTTCTCTTCAAGCCATAACATGTTGCGAAGCGGTAGTAAATTAGATTAGGCTCCCATAGATTAAATAATAACCATAAACAAAATTAAAAATTAAATAATTAAAATTAATAAGTTGGCGGTAGGCTAAATAAAACTTTAACAATACTCGTTGACACTTGACATCTTTGTCTTCCGTGATCACGGCCACTGAAAAGTGGCCGAAACGTCGGAAAAACCAAAATCAAATAAAATTACCGCGCTTAAAACCGTTAAAACGTAGTTTTATTTCTAATTTATATTTAATTAATTTAATTACATCACCTACTCTGGGAAAATCTGAGATATATTTCTTAACATACAGAAGTATATATCTCATGTATGTATATATCTCAGATTTTCAAAATTGTACAGAGTCCATTACAATGTACTCAGTATATTTTTGAAGCTTAGTATATTTTCTAAGCATATTGATGCTACTACGGCTTTTTTCACATTATAGTATTGAAGTAATCAAGTAGAATTGTATTATAACAAGTTCCGGATTTAGAACCACGAATGTCCCCGATAGCTAATCAGTAGCTCAACGCAATAACAAGTACCTATTTTATCAGCGATAAGGTGTTGTTTTTCACATCGATCGCTGGAAACACTCGCAAATGGATAGAAAATTTCTCTGAGTCATTATATTTGAATTTCATGATATTACTAATATTTACTTCCGATACGGAACTAAGGTTTTATCTCTATAACTATGTACTCTATTCACATATATTTCTATATAATGTTAACAATATATAGAAAATTATATGAAATTAAAATCTTTATGTGAAACCTTCGTAATTAGTAGCATAAAATGATTTACAAAAAGTTCATTTTGATTCAATGAAGGTTTCAGATAATTAGGAACATTGTTTTTTCAGAACTGATTTTCATAATATAAAAAAGAAAATATTATATATACATTGTTATTATTATTGAAATTTATGTAATACACGTTTGTCGTAAGTAAATTCAGTCAATCTATATCTCCGAAAATGCGATAATTCGCGAACGAGATAGCGGACTACATTTTGACAGCTTAATATAATTATTTTTTAAACTTTTATATCTTTGAGTTTTTAATTTTATTTTCAAAAGTTGGTTTGGTTTCGACTACTGTTATGTAGGTATGTTAGTATTGATTTTATTTTTCTTTTTAATAAAAATTCTGTCGGGTTTTTTTTAATATAGGAAGAAGTTAGATGTCAAACGGGCTTGAGGGTATAACAAAAAGAAAATAACAAAATTGTTTATGATATTAATATTTTATTATAGTCAAGTTTTTATATAAACGCCTGATTTAAGGTGTCTTAAAATTATTTCATGTTAAAAGTTTTTGCTATACATCGTCGAACAGGCGTTGGTTTTACTTAATACGAGATTGTAATTTTTTAAATGGTGTTAAAGTGGAACACAAAAGAGGTCCCACGGGAAATAAAGTAATTAAAAGTGACAGCTCCTTTTCGTAAAGTAGTCAGGCATAGTAGATGGTTACACAAGAGGTGAAAGTGACCTCGTGTGTGTAGTGTGAGGCATGAGATGATTTCGAGTGCCTAAATAGGCCTTTCACTCGAGGTTAACTTTCTGCTTTTTATTCCGAATATGAGCAAACTAAATAAAACCTAATTAGTTAAACAAACAACTTCTTCTCTATGAAATTAGGCGTTTAATCCATATCTAAATATGATGAACTCATTTAATGCGTCACATATCAAACTTCAAGTATTTTTTGTATGTAGCATTCTACCAGCCAGTATTTTTTGTCATTGATAGGTGTATATATGTAGCTCAACTTTATGTAAATTAAATAATAACTTAGTGAAAAGTAATTTATAAAATGATGTAAAAAAATTTTTTGGTATTTTTATTACAATTTATGCCGCGATTATCTATGGTTCGCATAATTTTTTAATTTTTGGACAGCAGGGAAAATCGTTTCCGAGGGACGAAAAGTACTATTTTTGTCCCTGTGATCAGACAAATTTGGAGTTGTTGATTCTGAAAGTACGCTTGGGCGTACTTTCAGAATTTGAATAATGAAAACAAATTTACAGCTTTGTCTCGTTTTTTATATTTAATCATTTAAAGTATATTGTAATAAGCCTAAATGGCGCTTTGTTGTTCGTGCCTACCCCGCAAGGGAACTGGCGTGAAGTTATGTATCTATGTATGTAATAAACCGAATTAATCTACAATCTTTTACGCTATCGTATTACGAACAATTGAAACAAGTGACATCTAGTGAAAAAAGTGGAATAAACTATGAAAGCAATGAAAATGAATGTATTCATTTAAAAAGGCAGGCCCGTCTTTACCCGGGGGTACAAGGGGTGCGAGGCACCCAGCGCGGGGGCTTAAGGGCCTCGGGGAGCTACGGGGCGCAAGCCCAGATTTCTATAAAAAAAAGGCAGGACAATGATGATTTTTCAAGATCTAACTAACGACACTGTGTGCGAAACCTATGAAGCCCATCTTTTTTTCACGAATCTCCATGTTTCAACTTATTTTTCTTTTATTATTTGTTAATTTTGACCGAAATAAATGTTCTCCAGTTTTATATACTTAGATAGTATTTTCCTAAACAGGTAAAACCAGTTCGCTTCCGCTTGCCAATTACTGCGAAAAATAAAACTCGAATTAAATTTTTACATACTTTATTTATGATGTTATATCTATTTGTATACTTTATTTTATACAAGTTAGGTTTATTTATAGGCATAGGATAGTTTAGTTTTTAGTTTATCATAAGAATCACTTTACTAAAATGTTATCAATAACGATACTTATTACATCAAAGTTGTGTCATCCGTGCAGGAACGGAGAAAGAATACAATATCCTGCGGCCGGGCGGCCTGTCGTAAGAGGCGACAAAACAACTCACACCTAGGTGGTGGGGTACTTACCCGACTGAATGGCGACCACCCCTGGTCTAAAGTATGTCGCCATAACAACCATGTGTTGTGTTCCAGCATTAGAGACCAGGTTCCAGTCCCCCTTAAGAGAGCAGCAGTGCATTTGTAGCACCTTTGATGTTGCAAATGTCCATAGGCGATGGTAACCGCTTTTCATCAAGTGGGCCGTCTGCCTGTCTGCTCAACTCCTGCAATAAAAAAAAATAGATATTAAAAACAAAATAGCTCACTTTTTTCTAATAATACTGATTTAACTATTACGTATGCTATTTAAAAAAAAAAACAACAAGAGTCTAAAATGTGTACGAATACAAACATACCTAAATTATAATAAAACTACGTTTTAACGGTTTTAAGCGCGGTAATTTTACCTTTAATTTTTAAAATTACCGCGCTTAAAACCGTTAAAACGTAGTTTTATTATGTATACAAGTCGCGAAAACTTAAGAAAATATTATACCTAAATTATATTATTTCAACTTTTCTCGCTTTGCTGTTTGCGAAATCCTTAATAGTTTCGTGATGTCTTTATGGTCTAATATGGCCTCCTCTATGGATATTTTTGCTAAAGCTAATATTTCCTGGCTCATTGTTGAGCGCAGGTAAGTTTTTATAAGTTTTAATTTAGAAAAGGACTTTTCCCCGCTTGCTACGGTAACTGGCATAGTTAGCAAAATTCGTAATGCTATGATGTTCCGCGGCATACAGCTGTCAAATTGTTTAAATATATAAATTAGAGAATTTTCACCACATCATTATTTAATTTTTTGAAAAAAGACTGACATGTCATAATTTCTTCACACACATCATCGGCGTTAATATCCAATGAATCTATGGGAGCTGCATACGTCTAGTCATCGCAGCGGACAACGAGAAGCGCACATATTAAGAGTTGCTCTGTCTCGCTCACACATCATCCGTCCCGCTCACACACTGTGCTATACAGTGTACTAGCAGTGCGACTTGTTAATATTTGTACTTAAGGTTACCGTTTCCAAAATAAATCAGTTCAGTTCACATCAGCACTCGACAGTGAATACCACTCTCTGCCATCTGAAGTATTTTTTAACCTCTACCTCTCGCTGCTACACATCATTTGCTGAAAGTTTTTCCTGCAAACGATGAAAGCTACTTCTTAATCGACTTTGATCTTGGTCATCACTTAGTTTAAATAAAAAATTAAACACGTCATTTTGATTATTCAATAAATTAAATCTTCCGTCTACGGAGGATAAAGCTTGATCCAATATATAAAAAATACGTTAATTTTAAAAGCGGTTTTTGGATTATTTATAGTGTGGTCTTCGTGTTCATAATCAAAACTCCTTGGAGTCTTTGGGGTCTGGATCTGGACGTTTCAAATTTAGCCTCGACATCTAATTTTTTGCCAATTTTCATGGCATCATTTACAATTTCCTCAAAATTTGCGTCGGTTCTAATTTTTATCAAAAACTTCTTTTATTCCGTTAAAACATCTAAAGCGACTTGCATATTCATATCGATGGACTGCAAAATTTTGCTCACTAAATTTATTTTTGTCAATATTAGATTATTTAAAACGAATGCGTCTTATTCAAAGCGTTACAAAATAATGCCATTAACGCATAGCCACATTAGTGTATAATTATACAAACGTTATCTATCAATATTTAACGTCATTAATAATGTCGCATCTTAAAATATCTGCGCAAAACGGCCTAAACCCTTAATATTGTCCCAGATGAAGCCCCACTTTCGAGTTCATTAATAATACGTAATATTTTTAAATTTAAAAATACTCTCAGTTACTAAGTTGCAATCAAAAATACAACCTCCAGTGAAACCATTAAACGTGCATTTCGCAATCTTATGAATTTTTCTACGTAGTGTTTGTTACTACCTAAGTATATATAGAATTACAGTCCGTTCAGCCGTACTCAGCTATAGTTCTATATCAATAAAACAGGGATGTGGACAAAATGTTACAATAAATTCTAACATATTCATATTTTAATATTATTTTAATCATAATAAATCAAAATTTTCCTATGACTTGTTCAAACAGAATATTTATTATATTTCATATCATTATAGTGGGCCGTACTTAAGATATATCTATCGTACATTCTAGAATAGACTTGTATTGTACGAGTGCAAAGCAAATTAATTACGCGGCCCTAATTAGTCACTATGTTACAGTTACGATAATACACAATATTTCATTCCAATGCTCGCTGTATTTGAATACAGAAAATATTTCATAGAACAGACCACGTAATGTATTATTTTGAATCTATTAATGCCTATCTAGATAGTATTCCTTGTTACTTGAAATTGATACTTTCATATTTATTCTAAGTGTACTTTTAAACGACACATTCAGAAATTCATCGAAACCAATTATAGTTTATTATTATTTGAAATACAAATTCATTCATTTCTTGGGTCTACCACCTTAACACTTGACGTAGTGAAAGGTGACATGCGTGACAAGGGTCACACAACAGGGGATGTTGAAGATTGCGCGAAGTGTAGAAGAAAAAATATAAAAACAGACTCCGGGCTCCGAAGGCGACGTTGAGCACGCAACCGAGATTTAACGCTGGTGTGATGATAATGACTCTCTATCTACTCTAGTACCTAACCTTAACTTGTGAACTGAGAGTCAGAGAAGGAAACTTTCTGCAAGTTTGGGAAAGAATGTTAAATAAAAATTGACTATATAAATCTTTGATTTTTATCTTCCAGCTGTACGTGATGATGTATGCACGGCTCAAATCTGATTTGACTATCCGTGGCGTGCGAAAGTACTTGTACCTAGTTTGTGACACATACTAAAATCGGTGTTTTACTAGATTCCCAATATATGGACACCACACCCTATACGCCTATATATATACTGAAAAAATAATTAATCTCATAGTTTTATATATAGCGACCAGTCGGCCATCCATAATTGTTATTTTGTGCGCGATTTCACCACGGCATTGTGTATGTACTTATACATAGATAGATAGGTACCTATATGTTGATTATATCTTATATACAAATAGATTCAATAATTTTCAAGAAAAACTGCTCCCATACTTCTATTTCTGCTTAAATGACTACGGAATCCTAAATAAACAATATTATTTCTCAATTCAATGAACGCTGTACTGAATAAATCGACGGCAATTTACGTTTCCCAAAAATTAACCTATACGGAACCACATTAAATAAGTATCCAACTAAATTTCTGAATGATGCCTAAACTACACAAGCGATAACAGGTCTATAAAGAGCGTGTAGACTGCATTATTTCAACACTCATAAAGCGCCCTTGTGCAATACAGACTACACTGAAATATTTATTGTTTTTTGTTTAAACACAAATTATTTAAAGAAAATGCCTTGCGGAACGTGTGGCGACAGTAAGTTATTTTTTAAGTTTTTATATCTAGCTATAAAATCTAAAAATATCTAATTATATTTATAATAGATATAGATGTATATGTGACATATTTATATTTGAAAAGTATAATTTGTTAATGATATAAATAATTCGTTAATGTCCGGCATGCGTTGCAATGCCTATTCTCAATTTATTTTTCTTAATTTTTCTTATCCAATACCATTCTAGTGCCACAAATGTATTCGTGGAGGAATGGAGAAAGAATACAATTTCCTGAAAGAAAACAACTTACAGCCAGATGGATGGGTATTTGCCCGTCTGGATAGCTATATAGCTAGATAGCTGGTCTAGGCTATGCCACCCTAATAAACAACCCTGAGCTGTGTCCTTTAGAGAGCGGCAGCACATTGGTAGTTACCTTTGGTGTTACAAATGTCCATAGGCGATGGTAATCGCTTTCCATCAGGTGGGCCGTATACTTATCTGCAGAACTCATGCAATAAAAAACAATGATACGTTAATGATAATATTGATAATGATTATTTTGAATAAATAATAATAATCTTAACCTTGCCTCACCTAGTCCTCTGCAATGCAGAAGTTCCAGGTTCGATTCCTGGTCTGGTAAATGTAGTAAACAATTCCTTCGATTTTTTTTGCAATGGTCTGGGTGTCTGGTATCGGCTTCAGAATCACAGGATTATATATCCATATACAAGCGTAATTTCCTTTACAGATTGCAAGTGTAGTACTGCGCAGTGCTGTCAGACGTGCAAATGTGACGCATCTTGCAGCTGCAAGAGTGGCAGTGCTCCGACTGGTCCACCTAAAACCACTAAGCAATAGATTTACAATATTATAACATTCTTCTTTCATAATACAGTGTAATCTTAATATAACAAATCTGAAGGAGATTAAAAATATTAGTTATATTAAGAAATTTGTCTCTATATAACAACGAGGTTTGTTATATAGAGGTCAGTTTGGTCAAAGATTCGTTTTAGCAAGTTTAAGCAAGCAAACTTAAAATAAAATGTAAAACACATTCTAACGAACGCACTTTAATACCTTACAAAACTAAGCGTTAATTTATTATGTAATTTTAAATTTTTGGATTGTGTTAAAACTAACGAATGTTCGAAACACGAATTTTTCTTAGATTTAGAGATTGGTAGAATACTTTATGCAAAGGTTGATAAAGATTGTTATGCAGTGGCCAATTATACTTTCTATTTATGTTTTGCATTGATTGAAAAATCGTTATAAAGAGGTTTTTATAAAAGTATATTCTTATTGTAAGTGTATACTTTATATTACCTGTTATGGCCGGATCTAGATGATTTCTAAGAATTTGTTAAATCGTTATATCGAGGTTCGTTATAATAAGTTTTCACTGTAATATGTCTTTATAGCAGGAGCAGTAGGCGAAACTGTACAAAGCCTTTACCTGAATAGGGGTTTCAAATAAAGACTAATTTCTTTTAACAACTTAATAAATACTACAATAAAATATATTATTATAATAAAATAATCTTTTTTTTTATATATAACATGAAAAATTCCGTAGAGGCAGAGTTTGTACAATGAATTTAAAAGTGTCAAAAAAGATCAGGGAGGCTAACCCGCTCAACCATAGAGGCCGTCGAAGTGGTGCTTTATCTGCATTAGTGTTAAAGATTTAGGCCGTTTCACGCAGATGTGGTGATGGGTTTAATGCGATACTTGAGATGCAACATTGTTAATGACTAACTATTCACAGATAACTTATGTATATTGTATATACACTAATGTGTGGCTATGCGTTAACGAAGTTATTTTTTCACGCTTTAAGTATTTAAGCATAAGCTTTAAGCATTCGGCCACAACTTAACAATCTTATTCATATTGAGTTAGAGTAAGTTTGTAGTGTTCTTTAAGGTTCCTAAAGAAGGCTACAAATTTACTCTAACACACATACACACATCTTTAATACTAACGCTACGTTCACATGGAGAAATCAATTTCTAAGCCCGGTCTGATTTTTGATACGGTTTATTCACAATACAATTTATATGTGAGTTTACATCTGCATTCGGTTTTAAGATTCGGCAAATAACCAAAACGGGCAAAACTTGACACCCGATTTTGCGACTGTAAACTGATTCAGTCAGATGGTAAAATACTAAATACGCTTCAGTGGCCATAGCATTTTAATATATGCCTTCACACGAGCGCAGATTCCTTTTTTAGCGAATGCCACAAAAAACCAGTGGCTCAATTATGCTATTTCTATATTGGCGTTGCGAAGATATCCAAAGTAGGATTCCATTGCCATAGTGTCATAAATTCGTATTCTACTAAATCCACAATATCTTCCCGATATCGTTGCGTCAGAATAGTAGTAGAACAAAATTGGTATTATCTTTAGAGGAAACGGTGTTCGCCGAATTGAATATTGAAAGAAACTAAAATTTTAAATATTTCTTTCGCGAGTTTCGGTTATAAATATTTACAGAGTAGCGTGCCACGGACATGCCGTTGGTATTAACAGAATAGCGAAATCAGGCAAACCAACGATTGATACGATTGATAGCGTCTGGCAATTTAGACGAGAAGTAATAGCAGAATTGTATCCCTGTGGGGCGGTGAGGTCCTTTCAAATGGTAGTGAGAGAGTGAGCGTTTTCATACAAAAAACCTAATTGCATATCCACAAGGTGACACACCATTCGGTTTTTTGCGCAAAGGCAAAATTGAATGCCGTGTGAACACAGCATTCGGTTCTGCCCTATACCGTAAAAATCCGATCCGGCAAAACTTGACTCCGTGTGAACGTAGCCTAACGCAGATGAAGGCCCAGCATTGATGACGTCGTTTCCATGGGATAGATGAATTTAGACAAGAAAGGTAGCGCTGTGATCGTGTATTTTTTGCGCTGTCGTTGAAATTCATTAACAAATAAGAGTTAAGTTAAGAAGTTTGACTGGCATATGCCCGTTAACAATGAAATTGTTTATTGGCTAAAACATAATTATTATTTTTTTTCGCTTAACATATTAAAATTATATTTGTTTATGTTGTATGTTATATCGTTAAATATCTTTAATGTACACAACCCTGGCTTTTGCTTCTCCCCTTCTCGCTAGAATCATAGATTTGCTGGAAGAAAACTCTTTTAGGGTTAAGCTCGCCTTTGTACATCACCATCATTACTATTCGATAATTTTGTATGTAACCTTTTGTGTACAATAAAGAATAAAGAAAAAATAAAATGCCGAATATACGGCTGTTAATATAATATGTGTACTATATCATTCTCGTGTAAAATATAAGGAAATAAAAATATTTTTATCTAAAACAGTGCTTTATTTCTCGAATAAATTATAATTTACAATATTATAGGAGTCGTGTTACTTGAAACAAAATAAATATTACATCGTTTTAATTCAGATTTAATATCGTTTTTCCAATAAAATAATATATTAATAATTTAATTACAGTTACATTCGATTTTTGTTAATATCAACTGCCATTGTATTTACAAAGAGATTAGAAGTTTATCTTATGCACGTACCTGAAAGTATAAAAAATAATTAATTAATAGTATACTAGGTCGTTGCTCCAAGAAATTATGAGATTTTCTGGAATTTGGACAATTTCTTGTAAAGAAAAAAGCAAAGGAATCAATCAATGAACTAAGTTCACGTAAAGTGATGAAAGCCCATAGATAACACCGGTACATACTTTGATTGATTAAATACGCAGTGAAACCTAGAGAAGTGACCTCTCAATATGTGAGACACATCTGTTATTGATTATTATTATTAACTAGCTGACCCGGCAAATTTCGTACCGCCTCACAATCAATGAATAAAAAAAGCTGAATGGTAATTGCAGAATATTTCAACTTTAGTAAAAAATGTGGTCAAAACTTAACCGGAACGAACATCGAACGTTTGACATTCAAAACCAAAAAATGAAAAAAAACTTCACGTTTAAAATTAATTTGATTTCTGAACGACTTTTAAATTTAATTGATTTCTAAACGACGGGATAAACATCAAATGTTTGACAGGTAGGAATAGTTTCTAAGGGAAAGTGAAATTGTTCTTTTTACTATATTCCAAGCATTTGTTTCATATTTACTCACCGTTTAAACCTTCCCTGGACTTCCATAAATAATTCAAAACCAAAATTAGCCACATCAGTCCAGCCTTTCTCGAGTTTTAGCGAGACTAACGAACAGCAATTGATTTTTATGTATCTAGATGGGAATTTTCTAGTCTTTTTAAAGTACTGAGACTTGATTTTTTAGATTTATCTTTATAATTGGGACTTTGTAGCTCAGCAGCTCGTATAAGTGACACTATTTATCAGGTTTAGACAAAGTATGAGCGTTTGTTTACAAATAGTCTAATCCCTTCCATTATACACATTAACATTTCTACCTTTTTACATGAAAAATTGTAAATTTAGACCTTTCACAGTGGGACAGCTGTCTGCTTGTATGCTTGCCACAGGCAATGAGAAAATGGGTTCAGTATTTTTAACAGTTTCTCCTCATTCACTTACCAGCAATGTCAATGTCATGACAGTCACAGCCTGGCACACAGTCATTGTTCCAAGGTTTATTTGGTCTTAAATCTGAAATCAATATTAAATATCTTTTAACCGCCAACCAGGGTTGGGCAGTATTTCAATTACTTGTAATTAAAATACGTAATCGAAATACAAATACGTATTTTGTATTTGTAATTCAATTTTCAAATTTCCCGGCCGCAGGAAAATGTATTCTTTCTCCGTTCCTACATGGATAAACTATAGAGTTCTTAGACTATGTTTGTATAGGTATCATCTATATTAGGCCAAAATTTTTCCCCTATTTTTCAAGGCGGATTGACTTGTTTTTGAATTGGTTCATAAAATACACATTAACACGAGAAAACTACAGGTAAAGACTAGTTTCAAAATAAATGCAAAAACTTAAGGCCCCGTTGCCGTAAAAGGTCGAAACTTGGTGTGCAAACTAAACAACTTTTCGTTGGTATTTACTGATCAACAATTTATCAAACAAAATATATATAAATCTTCACGATTTGAGACGTAACGTGATTTTTTCGTAATTTTTCTATAGGTATCTAATTTAAATAATCGACTTTTAGAGCTTTCAGTTCTTTTGGAACTTTATTATAATATATTTTGGGGCCATGCATACTATACGATACGAATTTAGAGCCCAAGCTTCTCACGAACATCGTCGCGGGTACGCTTAGTCTACAGTATACTTACAGGACAGGCCCTCGTATATCTTCATTTCAATACGGAATATTTCTGAATTAACGCCGCGCGTCTAAGCAGTCTAGAAGTCTTTGTAATAATAGATTAAAATGCACCACTGGATGCAAAGACTAGAAAAAACAACAAATAACAATAAATGACCTTTTTATAAAAAGTTGACATTGATATAGCTCGGTCAAAGGCGTCAAATACTAAGTATCAATTAGAGTGTAAATGAAATGATTAGCAAAGAACATAACATTATTTGTTTGCGATATTTTAAAAGTAATATTTGTTATTCTACAATCTAAATCGTCACAATGCATTTTATAAACTACAAAATATTAAATGATAAGATAAGATTCATCCATATTATAACGCTTGTATTCCAAAAGAGGGAGTCAGAGGCATTAGATTTCCACTTGGTACTATCCTAACAAATACTTTTCGCTTCATCTACTTTCATTAAGCTCTTTATACATGCACGTTTATTTGAGGTGCTTTGTAATAATTTTTCTTTAGTACTTTGGTCTTTTTGAGTAGGTACCTCCGCGGTTTACTAATATCAATTTTCAAGTAACTAGTATCAACTTTCGTAACATCTGTAGAAACATATTTACTTATTTCATATTATAAATGCATTTTCTTCAATTAAGTATTTTGATATTGACTTAGTCGTGGTAGCGTAATGGCAAGTGTACGCGTCCTAAACTCAAAGGGCGCGGGATCGAATCTTGGCCGGAACGCATGCACCACTTAGGCGTTTTCTGACCTAGTGTGCATATTATTACAATTACCACGTGCTAACAACGGTGAAGGAAAACATCGTGATGAAATCTGTACATCGAGATGACCGATGTGTCATACCCGCCAAGACGCCTTGGACCAACGTGGTGGGTATACAGGCCATTCCCCAATAGTGGGAAACCCAAGCCCAGCACTGGGGCGTTTATGGGCTGTTATGTAATATTTATTGACTTAGGTAATTGGTTAATGTATATTAAAGTTACCTATAAATAACAAATAATACTATTAAATTATACTAAACCTAAATGTAAATATCAAAAATAGGTCTAGAAACTAATTACACACTATATACCACATCACAACCCTGAATGGCAATGCTGATTCGCTGTGCGAAGTATGATCCAGCCTTCTGGTCATGGGTAACATAAGAGAGTTTCTCGCAAATTTCTTTGAAGAAACTCTGCTGATGGACTGCACGAACATAATGACTGAATTAAATGAAATTCAGTAAAGTCACGATTTTTGAAGATATCACAAATTCACAATCAGACAAACAGTCAAGCAATAAAAAATAGTAAAAAGAATAAGTTCAGAACAAATCATGAATTCGAGTAAAAAATTTCGAGGTTTTCAATCAGCGTGCACAGCCTTGCACTTGTTAGACTTTTTTACTTATTACTCCCTAAGTATATAAACTGACAGACTTTACAGATTGATAGTAGTAAGTACGTATTTTTCTTCTGCTTAGTACATCTGAACAAACGTTACAGTCAAGATGCCTGCTCCTTGCGAACCCTGTAAAGGTAAGTAGTATTTGTAGTCTTCTTAGAATATAATGTCTGTTCTTTCCATATTATACCTTAAGCCGTACACCTTTGTATCATCCTTGACACAATCCATCTATTTCCATCATGGGCCTACCTTACTTCTCATTGACAATACAATAGAGTCAAGTAAAAAAAAAATTAACTCAAATTTCGATGTAATTGTCATTACCATTTTTTGACAATGGAAAATCCCTTTGATGGGTCCAAACTCTCAAATTGCTTGGGCCACGGGTAAACGGGGTGACACATCCGTGGACCCTGGCAGTTCATTGTCAATCCTAATATAACTTTCTTCATGGTAATATGTGATTTTGTGTGAAAAACCGTTTATTTGCTGCAATCAAAATTTCTAAATAAAAGAGGATATTAAGTTTTTAAAGTGGAAATTTATTATGACTACCAATTATTTCCTAATTGCAGATACCTGCAAAGACGGCGCTGACTGCAAGGACGACTGCAGCTGCGAACCCAATTGCTCCGACTGCCCTTCTCCACAAGGTAAAAACCACCCAAAAAACAATATCTTTATAAATTATAGCCTAGTTATTCTGATCAATTAGCTAAATCAAAATTCATTCAGTAGACAAACTTTTTCATTTATAATGTTAGTTACTAATAGGATATGATAAAATAGACGTCTGTACTGTCTGAACTTAAGGTTGATACACAAAGTATATTGTTCTTTTTAAGTCGTTTTTTCTATATTTCAGGTGGTTGCTGCTAATTTACTTCATGATGGTCACGCTTGCTTCTTGGATACAACGATGTTAAGACATTCTTTTGTTTACTTTATTGTTCATGGAATAAAGCTGTTGAACCGTTAATTTTATTTTTTAAATGACATAAAAATCCGACAAGTTCCTATCACACTATGGCTAGTTTCATCAGTGGCTCACGACGACCGCGATTTTTCCAGTTCCACTTGCTTACGGGCGTTACAATCATAAACTCTAGTGGAACGGTTATTCGACCAACCTCTTGACTTGGGTCATTGTGAGCGTTGTGTGATCGAAAATGGTGACGTTATTAGTGACGTTTTCGCCACGTTCACAACGACCGCGGTCGCCTTGTGGAACGGGTAACGGAGCATTTTGGGCGTTGCGAGCTACTAATGGAACACGCTGCACGTACAATTTTCGTTCCGATGACAACTGATTATTATTTTCATTTGACTCCCAAACTATATAAAATATCTCAAAAGTTACTTATGGTCGGTTCCTATATCTTACTATTCATCCACTTGCCTTACCATCCGCAGAAATTTGGAATTACTTGTATGGACCTTATGTCAAATTTTAACCGATAGTAAGGCAGGAGACCTTTGGTATAACATAGGAACGGGCCATTAATGGATTTTGGTTAGACTATTTTCTTTTTAATTATTTTTGCAGCTCTATCTATATCTCTTTTCCGTTTTCAGTGTATTATAAAATAAGAAAATTATTAATGAATCGATATTCATTAATAATTTTGATGATTGATGATGACTGATTTTTCAAGATCTGATTATTAAACTACATACACTATATTTAAAGAATATATTTCACCTCCAGTTATATGTATGGCAGTCACCCCTAATTTTTTATTGTTTTATGATTTTATGCCATTGTGCCATATAGACTACATATTATGCCAAATTTCATCCATATCCCCATAGACTTGCCCATTGTCTTTGAAAAATAACTATGACATACGAAGTATTTTATCCGTGCAGGAACGGAGAAAGAATACAATTTCCTGCGGCCGGGCGGTCTATCGTAAGAGGCGACTTAACAACCCACAGCCAGGTGGTAGGGCATTTGCCCGACTGGATGGCTACCACCCCTAGTCTAAAGTATGTCGCCATAGCAACCTTGAGTTGTGTTCCGGCATTAATGACCAGGTTCCAGTCTCCCTTAAGAGAGCAGCAGCGCATTTGTAGCAACTTTGGTGGTGCAAAGGTCCATAGGCGATGGGAACCGCTTTCTATCAAGTGGGCCGTCTGCCTGTCTGCTGATCTCCTGCAATAAAAAAAAAACGAAGACAGACTGACATGTTTTTCTCTATTCGACATAATAATAACGTTAAAACAGTTTGCAGTATCTTTACATATTTCTATTATATGATTAATAAATATTGTATTAGTATCATGTGGAGTGTTAGTGTAACAATAATAATATTGTAATTAATATTCCGACCTTCATAAAACCTTGTTTAGGTGAAAGTGTACTTAGACGCATAGTAAGGGCACTATGTACGTAATGTAAATACGATGCGTCTCAGTGTAACAATATTCTGCCTATATGTATAATTGTATATGTAGATCAAAGAAGAATACTGAAGGCATGACCGTCACTCATGAAAAACATAACTACGATAATCTCCCAAATGTTTTATGTTTAAAACTAACATGTGGCGCGTTGCAATGACAACGACATACATATATACTTATTAACTGTTACGCTGGGGCCGCACCTGCGATAATGTTATAGGTTATAGGCCGAATAAGTTTTATTAAACATCCCACCCCACAATAACCACTGTGGCAGGAATACCACTAACTACATAATACCAAAATTAATTAATCAATGCCCACTACACTAAGGGAATCTTTAAAATACAAAAATATAAAACAGAAATTAAAAAACTATTATTTAGAAAAAATGCAATCACTACTTGTATGTATGAGCGTTCGTAACTACGTATATGTTATCTGCACATATGAGTACTATGTGATTAGGTGTATATGCATATGGCTGTATAAGTTTTTTGCCTGCAATTGCGAGGGTGTGTTGCATCACACGCAAACCTCATAGGTTTAAGTGGTGCCTTACTTCTATTTGTAATCTAAATTTTTTATTATAGATAAATAAATAAATAAAAAAGTTAAAGCGTTGAAAATAACAGCGTTATCATATAGTCACTTTAGTGTACGAGCGTTTTCTATCAATTAACAATTAAAAACAATATCGAATCCCAAATAACGCATTACACTCGTGGCCACATCTGCATGAAATGTTATATAACATTTTTTTATCACACATTGCATATCCCCAAGCTAAGCAAGTTAAGCTTGTGTTATGGATAATACGAAATGCATTGCTCTGGGTTCGTTTCCAGACACCCAAGCAAATAACGGAAAGTTCGTTCCCGATATTTAAAATGCCAGGAATATAACTCGGAGCCTCGGCGTTCCAGCGAGTTCGGTCGGCAAAGACTTAACCCGCTCAACCACACAGGCCGTCAACTACTGTAATATTATCCCAGATGAGGCCTCAACTTTAGTGAATTCCAACGGCAGCGCCAAAAACTCAATCACAGCGCTACCTTTTTAGCTACATATATTAGTTTATCCCAAGAAAACGGTGTAATATATCGGGATAAAAAGTATCCTAAAAGTTGACCCGGGATATAAGGTAGCTCTGTATAGAATTTCATTTAAATTCGTTCAGTAGTTCTAACGTGATGCTCTAACAAACAGACATAACATGTAGGAACAAGATACTATGTAACTAAGAAAGAAATGAAAAATGTATTAGAGAGTAAGGATCCTATGTAAACAAGTTTTTAAAAGAATAAAGACAGAAAAGAAAAAGAAAAGATATGTTTTAAAAAAAAATTATTCCTGAAGCACGGCAGACAGGCTGACGGCCCAACTGTGATGGAAAGTGGTAACCGTCGCCTAATACCATTTCTGCTAATGGTTGTACCAATTTTTTATTCTGTCAAGTCGATATCAAGAAGATATTGTAGATTTAATAGAATACGAATTTTTGACACCATCGCAATGGTATCGTAATTTGAATATCTTCACAACGTCAAGATATTGAAATAGCAAAATTGGGCCACTAATATAGCAGGGATATTAGATGGGATTTAAGAGAAGCAAGAGAAGAAGAGAAAATTATAAGGAGTACTAGCGCAACCGAGAGTTAGTAGCAGTAGTCCAAGTTTCGTATATTCATAATACCTGCTAAAACACATTTTACCACTGTGATAAACTTAGTATAGAAGATATAAATTAAAAAATAAAATCATAGGAACCATTTTATTTTAAATACAGTAGAACAGAACAATCGTTATGAAGAATACGATGCAGAAGGAAATTGGGAAACAGGTCTCCAAGATGTTGGTGATGCGAGAACAGCGGGAAGGTCGTCTACGGTTGTTTTCACGGTCCATGTTTTAGAGGTATTTCAGTTAACAGCAGCCGCCTGTAAATAATTAAAAAAGAGAAGAATGAATTGTGTAAATTATGACATGGTAGTCTCTCGTGTAATGGTAGCAGAATAAAATATACTGAGAACTATAATTATTGGGAAAAAGTGATAGGAAAGAGAATCTTTCATGTGATCGTTTAATATACATCCTTTTCAATCCCAATAACAATAGTAAGCATCAAAAAATAGAGGTTATAAGGAAATGCTCATTATAAGAACTCTAAATATTAGAATTTGGAATTTGAAAATAATAAACTATGATATATTTACAACATCCTAAATGAGTACTATAGATGAAATGTCACATACCTTTTGTAGTGCAGTCGTTGCAGCCTTTGTCCTTGCAGGAACAATTAGTGGTGCAGGTTCCGTCCTTGCAGGAGTCTAAAATATATCAAAACGATAGTACAATAAACAATTGTGGCTCAGCATCTTCTTTTTTTCGTCTTCTTCCAATCTACTGGGATCGACATAATATATAATATGTTTTCCTTCCATTCTGATAATCATCCTCAGTTTTACAATAAATAACCATGTCATCTTTCACACAATCCATCTACCTCTTTGTTGACCTACTTTTACTCATATCTGTCTAAGGTATTAGCACTACTTTGTTTAGATTTATTTATGTATACTATTATTTTAAAAGACGAAATGCAGCCCATATTCTTTAAACAAACTATCTCCTTGTCTTTCATTGCGAACTGTTACCGAATAGGAAACAAACAGAACTACTTTCGTTTTTATATATACATGGTATACATGAAAGCTTACCTTTGCAGGGTTCACAAGGAGAAGGCATGATGAGTGTTGCTGCTTAGCTGGTTTATGACTGAACTATGTTCGACAAGGCATTCAATGACGTTATATACCAAAAAGATTTAAGCAAAAACTACTGAGATCTAGAGCAAGGTTATTGAAAAACTATTATAGCCTATTATAATATAGCAAAAATTGATCGATACTATAAGATGTTAACCGCAAAATTGGCGACAAAATTGCAACGGCTCTGTACATAGATTAGATTTAGATTACGTCGAAGACAACAGTAAAAAGGGCAAAATATTCTTGTAACGTCTAAGTAGCTAACGTAGGAGAAATCAGTTTAAGATTAATCTGTATAGATCTATCTCAAGTATTCCAAAAATTATAATCTGTATCAGAACAGTGGGGGTGTGCGTACGACATTCACCTTCTAATTAAATAGTATAAAGCTTAAATATCATAATACTTAATAGTAAAGTTAAGTGTAGGTATTGTTTCTCATTGTAAAAAATACAAATCTTGCCTTGGAATGTCATTGCTGTGTCTATGATAATTATTATTTGGAATTTTATCTTGTTTCATATTGTCGTACGATTAGTTAAGTTTAATTGTAAAATTGAAATTGATACAATAAACAATTTTTGAGTCCTCTTCACTTTTAGGGTAACGGATAAGAAACTCGCTACGCTTGTCCAAGGTGAAGATTGGCAGATTACTTTTATCATCGGCATATAATAATTGTAATAACATGTACAATTCATCAGACGATTGTCTAAGTGGTGCAAGCTTTCAGGCTAGGATTTGAACGCACATCATTTGAGATTCCAGGTGGCGACACGACTGCATTAACCACTAAGCTGCCACTGCTCACAACCGTTTAATTACGAGTATATGGTGAGTATTCTATGTATCTACAATTCCTCAATGCCGTAGTAGAAGAATACTGAGCGTAGGTCACAGTGATAGAGGTTAGGTGTCTAAAGGACTGTCTTCGTTACATTCTTAGATTATTATGCATACAATTTTCCGAATTTTCTAAACCTTGTTGAAATTGCGTATCAATAGATTGTTTGTTCCGCACGGTTTCTTTGCCTGATCTTCGCGGAACAATACTAAAGTGCTTCCTGCCTTTTTATTGGTGAACCTTCGAAGCACTTACCGGTAGATATTTAAGAGATAAAAATTAATATCCACCATTGCATTTGGGTCCGGAAGGCGAAGGGAACTGGCGAGATGTGCACAGTTACGGAAACCGTTGAAGGTATGAATAATTTTATTTTTAGTCTGTAACCGTGGTAAAAATTACTTTATACCCCCCAGGGCCGGGTCTAACGGGGGGTAAGCCGGAGCCCATGTCCCGGGCGGCCAATTCAGAGGGCGGCAAATTCAAATTTCGCGACTCATCATTAACGCAACTTTGACTACTGAGACATCCAGTGCTTTAGGCATATAAATTATTTTTCGCGGAGCGCGTAGGCATAGGTTAAAAGCCACTGATACACGCGTGTCCATCAGCAAGTGTCTGATGGCTGCAATGATGATGATGATTAAGGTAAAAATATAAGCGAGCGGGGGCGGCAATTGTCAGTTTCTGTCCCCCTCGAAAAAATTCAAGATCTGGGGCTGAAACACCCCTCAAAACTGGCGCTCCTGACCGTGATTCCAACCCACATCACTAGAATAAACGACGACGCCATAAATAAGCTATTATAACTTTTTAATATATATATTGTGTACAAAATCATACATTTAACTTCAATGTTGTAAACACTGGCAGTGATCAAGCACATGGTAAACTTTAAAAGAATACTGCATAGTAATTCGTATCATTCTTACAAAATTAGTTTAGCAATTTTTAAGTTTTTGTACATCTGCAATAAAAATAATTTAAAAAAATCAGGCGCTGACAAAGATGTGTTATATAATTGATTTTGTTTGCAGAGCCAACCAGCCAGCACGAATCAAAACCAAACCATGTGCCCGAATCAACCAAACTAAAAAACGCAGATGCCTGTCCTTTGGACTGCCCATACAGAAAACAAAACAAATACACAAAACCTGTGCAGATAATATTCAATGCTATTGGAATCTTAGTGGCCATTTTAGCCACTTACCTCATAATAAGCACAGATTCAAAATTATATTTGGTATTCTGGATTTGTTACTCTGTGCTACGACGGATGATGTTAAAATCTAAGAATGCTCTAGCAAAAGACAAAATTGATTAATTTTATTTTATTATGTTTATTTATTGTACCTCTAACACCTCGTTATTATTTATTTGTTAATTTATTTCTTTTTCTAGTACATAAATGTCTAAGATATTAATAAATCTATCTATCTGTTTAGAAAAATCGTGTTTATTCATTTTCTCATAGAGTACCGCAAACAAATTTCCTACTAAAAATATATAATTATGAAATTTTAAACCATAATCTATAAACAAAGAGATTTAGGTGGTAGACGAGATACAGGTGGTAGAGCAGATATTGCCTCAGTAGTAAATGCTTTACCATGATTCGAAGCCATGTAATTTGAAATACTAGGTTGAGACAGGAATATAATATTCGTCTTCATTATGCTCTTTTACTGCAAACATTTTAAAATCTTGGTTTAGTAGAATATCAAATATTCCATTAAAACAGCATTTTTAGGTTTTTTTATAAAGGCAGGAGCTCAGCAGACAGGCAGACGGCCCACTTGATGGAAAGCGGTTACCATCGCCTATGGACATTTTCAATACCAAAGGCGCTGCAAACGCGCTGCTGCTCTCTTAAGAATCACTGGAACCTGGTCACTAATGCTGGAACACAACACAAGGCTGTTATGGCGGCATACTCTGGACCAGGGGTGGTCGCCATCCAGTCGAGCAAATACCTTACCATCTGGCTGTGGGTTGTTTTGTCGCCTCTTACGATAGGCCGCCCGGCCGCAGGAATTTGTATTCTTTCTCCGTTCCTGCACGGATGAAAGGTATTCTTTTATTTATGTTAATACATTACAGAAGATAGTCCTCTAAGAAAGGTTGCCTAAAAGAGTTCGCTTTAAACCATAAGGTTGCTTATTGCCAAGAAAGTATTGTAAATATGGATTTTTATAATTGACCATTTTGATGTACAAAAAGTGTTATTTTTCTATTCGATACACAGGTTTGACGATATAATTCCGACTTGATTTGTTAACAAAAGGCCTAAGATTAAATTGTAAATGGCATTTCGTGAAGCGAAGCGTGACTCGTGTTCACGAAGCACTGCGAGCGGTCGTCAGGAACAAATTTTGCAATTGGTCTTAAACACTTATATTGTTGGTGCTGTGGTAGCTTAGTTCCTAACACACTGGTGTGCCAAACCTAAAAGACATGGAGACAAACCCTGGCCAAAAAAGGATGTACCACTTACGCAGTTTTCTAAGCCTAATTGATATAATTGAGTTATTGAATATTTTTTTTAATAAATGGAAAGATCACTTTATAAGTTTTATAACAAACTATTTTTTTTTCGCTTCACACACACATACACATTGTGCTACGAAGCTACGATGAGTTACATACATACATACATAACTTCACGCCAGTTCCCTTGCGGGGTAGGCACGAACAACAGAGTGCCATTTAGGCTTATTCTTACACACCTCACTTGCCTCTTTGACATTCATAACTCTTGTCATGCAAGCTCGTCTGTTCTTAAGGCTCCTGACATCACCTGACACCTCCTGACAGTTATTATAATAAATTATCATAGTGACGTCATACGCACACTCAGCGTGTTTTCGACATTCGGTTATTTCAGGTTTAAAAAATTATTTTTAATTTTATATAACTTTTTAATTGAAGCAAAAATAAAATGTTTGTCATATAACTTATATGCTAATATGATCTTTCCACTCGTTTATTATTAAAAAAAATATTCAAAAACTGAATTACCACGTGTTGACGGTGAAGGAAAGCATCGTGATGAAACTTGCACATCTTATCTAACCATATGTCAAACCCGCCAACCAATACAGTCTATTCTCCTAGGAAATAGGTAGGACTGAGACCAGCAAGGAGACAATATTATGGGTTCTTATTATTGTTGGTACGTAACTTTTGGTATTTAGTTTTGACGATGAAAAGTTTATATTTAAAAATTTCACCTAATTAATAATGATTCCATTTGCTTTTAAATATATAGACCGTAGTGTCCTAAGGCCATAAATATGCTACTTATAGGTATAATAAAGGGATTATAGATAGAATGTAACTATTTTTTTCTATTATTAATTAATTAGGTTTTTGTATTTGTACTGTTAGGATGGTGATCTGTGGGTCCTTTAAAAAAAAAACGAATTTATTAGCTGTAAGAGTTTTATTAAAAACACGTCTGAACAATGGTTAATAATGCTCTCCCTATCAAAGAAAATTAAATTGTTTTTTATACAATGCACTTGTAAGCAATTGTTTCAAATAATATAGTGTCATAGCAGTACGTTTTTTTTATTGCTGGAGTACAATAGATAGGATAGACGGTCCAAATGATGGAAAGCGGTTACCACCGCTAGAGTATCTATCTATCTAGAGTATGCCGCCATAACAACCTTGTGTTGTGTTCCGGCATTAGTGACCAGATTCCAGTCTCCCTTAAGAGAGCAGCAGCGCATTTGTAGCACCTTTGGTGTTGCAAATGTCCATAGGCGATGGTAACCGCTTTTCATCAAGTGGGCCGTCTGCCTGACTGCTGAACACCTGCCATAAAAAAATTAAAAAAAAAACCACCGCTTATGGATGTTTGCAGCACCAAAGATGTCCCTAACAAGCTGCCAGCCTCGAAAAAATTTTATCACACCCTTTTTAAAAACCCCATATCGTAGCGCTGTGGGAAAACCACGGCTTAGCGCTCATCCCAAATCCGCACGGTACGCAAGAGAAACATTCTAGAGAACCGTTGCGTAGAAAAGCGAAGCGGCTCAAGGAAGTGAGAATGAGCACCCAGGCGATGGCGAGTGCTGCGGTGGTAGAAAGAAGACGAAGGCACTATTCTGAACAGTTCCTCGGAACACTCCACATTGTATAGTTGGTAAAATACGCAGAGAGACGCGAAGTCTCTTCAAAGTTCAATCGTATTTAGACCGAGCTACATATGTAGTCAATCAAAAAAAAATCAAAAATCATTTATTGAATAAAACATAATTCACAATTTTTGACACTCATTGGTCCCCAAACTAGATCGACCTGTATCTCAGGGACCTCCTTCTTCCAAATTGGTACAATTCTGATTGTGAAATTATCAATTACAGTTACATTCATTTAAAAGAAAAATAAATGAATATGTATGATTGCGTGCGTGCGTGCGTGATCGTGTGTGTGTTAGTGTGTGTGTGTGTGTGTGTGTGCGTGTGTGTGTGCGTGCGCGCGCGCGCGTGTGTGTGTGTGTGCATGTTATGTGTTACTTGTGAAATTGTGAATTGTATGTATAAAAAGATAATAGAAGTAGTTACAATCAAATTAACAAACTGAAATCAATTATTTTATTAATTTCTATAAAAAGGTCAGTAACTTATAGTGTTATTCTATCACGAGTTAAGAATGTAAGTTATGTACTTAAATAAAGTTATATATTTCGTCACGAAAGGCAACAAAGCACCAGACGATGTGCCACAAAAAATCATCTGAGATCTCGCGTTTAGTTCTGAAAATTATATGACACAAAAACTTCTGTACAAGACGTTTATTTTCAGTCCAATGACCTACTGGCAGCATGAGGCGAGACTATTTCATGCAAAACCTTCATTTTATATATATTTAAATTAATGCTGCTATCAGATACCTATCAATCCCTAAAATTTTTATCGAAAAAGTATATATTATATAATTAAGCATTTTTTTTAAAATCCGTAATTACTTAGTTGCCAGTCCAATAGTTAGATGATCTTTACCTTTAGCATCGATTCAAAGTTTCCTTTTTTATGTCCACTGTCATTTCTAGTCTAGTTCTTGATTACATAAAAAATAGTTTGTCAAGTTTTTTTATGCGGAATCGCTTTTCAAGGTAAAGCAAGGCTTCACCCTTATTAACGTAACGATAAACAAACAAGTTTTTTTTTAATCAAAGCAATAAACTGATGAATCACCGACCGCAGATCGGGGTTCAGTGACTCCTGCGCATTGCCGCGGTATAAAGACTGCCGAGGTTTTTTGGCGAGATCTGGAAGGACAATGTTTTATAGTTTTATTATCGAAAAACTAATAAAATCATTTCTTTATTGTCTTTATGTTAAAAAAATTTTTTGAAGTGAAACTTTAGAATCGTAATTTGAAACACATAATTCTGTAGGACTAAGCCTGCGAGAAATTGTGATACGAGTTTTACATTGTGCAGCACAGATTAGAGAATCAATACGACCGATGATAGGCATAGGTCCAATTTGGACCGAAATAAAATGATAGTAATATTTTTAGACTAAAACATTTAAAGTGATACTTAGAAGTTTATTTCGCATTATAATATGTTGACGGATGTATGCTAAAGAAATATATTAATAAAAGTTAGAGAAGAATTACCTGTGAGTATATTCTCTGAAGTGTTAGTTCTACTGCGTGTGAACTGCACACACACAACTTTTTTATGCCCTTTTTGGTGAAAAAAGTAATTTCGTATATTGTCATCAGCACTGAACAAGCAGGATTCTAAAGGAACGAGTTGTAAGATGTGATATAAACAAACTAACAAACATTGTAAGTTAACTAAGGGCTAATTTTTCAATCTTCAGATAAAGGTTATCAGTCAAATAAATTATAACCTGAGTGAATTCAAAAGTGAAACCATTCTCAATTGTTTTATTCGTGCAACTGACATTTTTAACCGACTTCGACAAGAAGTTCTCAATTCGTCTGTATAGTCGTTACTTAATTTCTCAGTCAATTGTGGACCGATTTTCAAATTTTTTCTTTTAATCGAAAGGCTTTACTCCCGAATTGCTCCCATAGTCACCATGTCAGGATCTGATGAGTGGACCCCAGGGAATTCGAGAGAAACCTTCGAAAATTGTTAACCGACTTCTTTGTTACACAATATCTCCGACAATTGCGAACCGTTTTTCATTTTTTTATTCTTTATTCGTAAGTGTATACTCCGATTAGTGATCTCTGATATCTGATTAGTGGCTGAAAATTGAGAGCAGCCCTTGTTGACGAACGCCTACACCGAAGAGTAAGATAGCAACCTTGTATACGCGTGTCAGTAGTACAATTTCTACAGGCGCTTAATATAGTATTTCTAAAATTATTCAAGTACTTGTATAAATAAAAAGCAAAAAATAAATATTGAACCGACTTCTTTCTACAACATCTTGAAGTCGGTGCGAAGTAAAACATAAAAATTTGTATATTTTGCACATTTGTTGTTGTTTTTTATGTTTTACTTGGCACCGACTTCAATATGTTGTAGAAAGAAGTCAGTAAAAGATTTACTTTTGGCTTTTTAGTTGTTTTTGTTTTCGGTTTTGTTTTTTTGTAAAAAAAAAAATATTTTTCCATTTAATACTTTATTCTATGAATAACTTTTATTTGATTATTGAAAAATCAATCCTAAAAACTTTTAAGAATTTGGTAAGTGCTGAAACTCCAGACATATTATCAGCCATGTTATTAAAAATATCCATAATAATATCGTGTTTAGTTAATTCATGTAAAACCTTTCATTTACATTATAGCAAGTTCCATGATAGCAAGCAGGAAAGTTTAGAACAAACTAGGCAGGGCGAGCATAGCATGTTCGCATGTGTTTAGATATTCACGCTGCGCATTTCACTCGCCACTTTCTTGTTGGCTGCCCTGAAACTGGGCATATTGTAGATGAGGCATAAGATGATAAAAAGTATTATACTAGCTGTTCTCGCGGCTTCGCTCGCATATAAATATAAAAAATAGTCATGGTTGTAGAAAACTTTCTACAACTTATTAACCGCCTTAGGGGTTGAGTTTCTAAAAATGTCGATACCCGTGTACATTTATTTCTAACCAGGAGCATGTACCTAAAATATCGCGCTTCTTCCTTTAAAAATGACAGATCTTCAAACAAACGTACATCCTCTTTTTCACTTCCATAGAGGTTGAATATCGCGCTTCTCACTTTAAAAATGACAGATCTTCAAACAAACGTACATGCTCTTTTTACTTACTTAGGGGTTGAATTTGTAAAAATGTCGATACACGTGTACATTTATTTCTAACCAGTTTAATAAAATTTCGTGCTTCTTACTTTGAAAATGACGGATGTTCATACAATTTTTTATATCTAAAACCCTTTCTTTATAATTACTACAGTATAGAAAAAATCGTATGCATTTTTTACTTTTAGATAGCGGCGCAATGGTAACATCTTTGGTGTTGCAAGTGTCCATAGGCGATGGTAACCGCTTTCCATCAGGTGGGCCGGCTGCCTATCTGCTGAACCCATGCAATAAAAAAATATAGGGGCATATATGGTGTTTTGAAATTAGAAGGTCTTCTAATTGCCCTTGTCTTCGATCGTATTCGTAACTTCGTTTCAACCAGGTGTCCTAAAGACACCTCACTCATTTCTTTCCACAAATGTATAAGCTAACAATATGACGACGTAGGCCATATAATTCCACTGGGTAGAGTCCAGAGTCGACTTGTAAATAAATTGGCCACTTATCAGATGATGTCGTGTTGCATTTCGTTCTATAGTTATAGCTGGGCCCATAACCGGTTCGACGGTTGTCTGGTCACTTGTTTCATTTACAGGTCCTTTAAATTTTACTGCACCAAGTAATGATATATCTAGTAGTATTAAATAACTATTTCACTAATAATAACCAGTGCCGTAGATAGCCTTTTATGCGCCCTCTGCGAGCTTCTATAACTGCGCCCTTGTTTTTTTAGATATTATAGGTACCCTACCTACGGCAGTGCTGTGTATAGGCCTACTTTATTTCATTCATCGTGATAAAATAACGCACAAGGACCTTGGTGTTGGTGGACCTAATATTTTGGAAGAAGAATCTATTTTTTTAAAGAACTAGAACACAAATACGCTCGAGCGCTGCCAAAAAAATGAGCGTGATGTTTTGTCTAATTTAACAGACGTTTTTGATGATACTGGCATGTACGAGTAGGTACGTATGTGTTGGAATCGAGCACTAGGTGCGCAGCGGGAACTTATCAAGAGAAAAAATAATAGTCCTGCCTGGTCTGGCCATTCTAGCGCCCCTCAGAGTCTACGGCCTGTGCTTGGGAACCGGTGGCACCGCCCTATTTACGGCACTGATAATAACAGCCCATAAACGACCCACTGTTGGGCTCGAGCGTTAATTATTCGAAAAGTAGTTGTATAACAAACTTCTGTATTTATTCAAAAAGAGCCTGAGATAGATAAATATGAAGCAAAAGAATTTATAGACAGACGTGTTGCTGGGGAGTCTTTCCGCTTCTCCTTAAATAGCGATAAAACGTTGCGAAGCGGTACATAGAACAGAAAGTGAATTTAAATTTTAACCTACATTCACCAAATCCCCTTCAAATTGACAAGAAACAATTTTTGTCCTTCAATTTTTATCAAAACAGGATAAAGCAAATATAAGGAAATAAATATATCTTTATAAAAGATTTTTTTTTGTTTTTTTTTTTAATACTAATTTATTTTATTCACAATAAAGTAATAATGCATCTGAAAATGGCCGCGTCTATGGAATACCCGGTATCACCCGAAAATTTCTTCAAGGACGTTGGCGTTGCTACAAGCCTTAATTTAATGTCTAAGTATCTAGCAAACCATAGTCTAATTGATTTGTACATAAATCTGACCACAATTTACAAATCTATCAATTTCTGCCAAGAGTTGTCTGGAAGAGACCGGTTTTTAATAATAAGCCACTCTTTGTCTTTCTTTTTCTACTTCTGTTTGTCTATGTTTTGATGTACAACAAAGCGTTTTTATCTATTTACTATTTCACATAGCTGCAAAGATTATTAGGTATTAGTAAAAGATAACCTCTGTAAGATCAACGCCTTTCTTAATTTTATTTCGTAATCTGGCTCATAATTAAGTCTAATTAATATGGATTTGAAAAAATACTGAAGAAGGCGGAGGCTTAATTAGTTTTGACGTAATTAAATTCTAATAGAATTTATGGAAATAAAGATATATGGTATTGATTAAACTAAACGGCCGTGTACGAGTCGGATTTGTGCAATAGTTACTGGATACCTAGATTATAAATACTCCATATATAGGTAATTAGCGTTCCACTATTAAGCCCATTGCTGGGCTTGCGCTTCTCCATTTTTACGGGAACGGACTGCTATACCTGCCATACTTAACCAACGCAGATCAGCGAGTTTGACACAACGGTTATTTCTGTGTTCAGTATTCATTACAATCTTACTTTTCACAATCAATATGTTGTAATTGTAATACGTAATGTAATAATAATAATTGACAGACAAAACACACACATTATATATCTCCAAGCTAAATAAGTTACGATTGTGTTATGGGTAATGTATAACGGACCACTGTGGGGCCGTCTCAGGCACCCAGACCATAGTAAATAATAGAAAGTTAATTTCCGAAATTTACCATGCCAGGAATCGAACCCGGAGCCTCTGTGTTCCAGCCAGTTCGGCCGGCTATGCAATACATATATGCATAAACTGTCCAAGCTGTGAATACTTCCCATTTATGTTCGGTTCCTATATGTTGCCATTGATTCACTTGCCTTACTATCGGTTGAATTTTGATATTACCTGGAGAGAGAATATATTACTTTATATAAATGAGATAACTTAGCCATTAAGCTACCACGAGTTCTACAGCATGAGAATGTAAGGCCGAAACCTTATTAACCTTAATAATTCACGAACGGAAACCTTCCAATCACCGTTGGGGATACCTAATGAAATACAATAAAACCAAATCGAGATATCAAGCGGCAACAAGACCGCGAAAGAGCGGTCCGATCCCCCCCTTGCCCGTAGCTCAGTTATTGACCCGACCGCGGTAGCTCTGCGTGTTTCACTGTCTCACTGCGCGCGCATCGTCTTTATTCCACTCCTAGACCAGACCTAGCCATGCCAGCACCCTGCGAGTCTTGTAAAGGTAAGCAAATTCTAAATATTTTAGATAAATGTAGAAAAGTCCCTATTTATTTGAATTCTTTCAACTATATTCAGACGCGAATCACATATGAAAGTGTTTGCAGTGATTACGCGTCTTGAAATTTAATTTTTGAAATCTTTGGTAATTAACACGTAGTCAGAAAAAAAAATCATTTCATAATCTTGCATTATTACATATTTTTTTCTAGGATTCAATAAGTTTTCTTTATTTGTAATCAAATTGACCTAAATAACTACCTTCAAAATGCATGTCTTAAAGATTGTGTGTTACAAGACTATGTTTAAATTAAACTTTCCCTGTTACATTTCTCACAAAATGGCTTCGACGTGTTATTAAAAAGAAATTTATGTGATTATTTAGCTATCAAACCATTTATCTTATTAATTCTAATTAGTATACTTAACATTTTTATAGTATAAGTACAGAAACAATTGTACGTTGCAAAAAAAGATTTCTTTTTTTGCGTAGTTTTCAACCGTTGTTTCAAGTAACGGTATTTCTTTTATATCTTCATCTCTAACATTTTCCAATCAGTATTTAACATCAATAGTATCTAAATGTATATCCATTAAAGATATTTTAATAAGCTATAAGTCACTTTAGCTATATTTAAATTTATACACCACGTGGGTGACATTTAGCTATTAATTTCCTTGTAATTTTTTGCGTTGCATTTGTTGACATAATATAATATGTTTTTCCTTTTGATGAGATATTTATATGTTCCGGCGTTTTCAAGTTTGCTTATATCGAAATATATATACCTATAGAACCGTTTATAGAACGGTCAGACGAACATTCTGGATCGTTACCACTGCGCCGTATTTTCCAATAACGCGCATGACTGTATTGATTTTCCTCTAGTGAAAGCGGCATTTTCTTTTTGTCTTCGTCTGGATTAGGTAAGGTATTTTTATATTCCTTAGTGCATCTAAAAAAATGTGTTTTAAATCAAATTAATTTTATTCTCGGAGTGATACTGCTTATACGCTACCGTCTTTTGGATAATATTGATTGTAAGGCGTCATTATCAGTGATTAAGATTTTTTAATTAAGTGGGTTGACCCTTTGTCGTTCTAGCTTACTTGAATCAAGAGGTCCCAGCATCGATTCCTGGTGTCGTATATTTCGTAAATAAGCTAGCAGATTTTTTACGATTGTCTGGGTGTTTGGTATCAGGTCCAGAGTGATCCGTTGTATATTACCCATAGTGTAGATTGCTTAGCTTTGGGGTATACGTGTGTTTGTTTGCCGATTTGTGCGTGCCGTGGTTGTCTTATTTCAATATGATAAAGTTTCTTCCATTAGTCTAGTGTTAGCGCGTGTTTTCATCAAAGGGCGTTGGCTCGCTTACGTAAGCCTTTTCTTGGTCAAACCAGATTTGTATAAAGTGTAACCTATCATAAATATCCTATCGCTTTGGGATCATAGTAGGAAATTGGTCTCCTGATTCTATTCTTATTTTCTTTCATTAATTTTTTTAATAGGAGCGGCAAATGTTCAGCCATCGGAAATATTTGCGGCTTTTGGGTCGAGACTTAGGGCTTGGGTGCACAAGCTTTATCGAGACAGCTAAACATCTAGTAGACGTGTCATGCGACCAAGACTACGTTGTCATCCAACGAGGCAATGCGGATAGTTTATTTTTATTTATTGCTAGGTTTTTTCTTTATTGATTGAATTATTCATCATGGACAATATTATGAGCGAATACTATGAAATGGTGAAGTTTAGATGATTTATACTGGTATTGCTTTTTATAGACACGTGCGGGGGTGGCGCGGCCGCCTGTGGTGCCAATTGCACCTGCGGCCCCACCTGCGCATGCGGGGATGGCAAACCCTCAGGTAAGTACTACTTCTATCTCGTTTAAGGTGCTATTGTGATTTTGGCAAGAAATATGTGCGTCATGTCTTTGTATATCAATCATTTTTGCCAAACTTTAATAATAATACAATGAAGGAAACCTAACTTATATTGATCCTTTAGGACTATAACTAGAATACTGAGCTTAGGTCATCGAAGTCAATGGGTACGGCCCACAAGGCTGGCTACGTTACCTCGCTAGAGGTAAGTAGCGTAAGTATCCTTAAGTATTTTTTTAAACTACTGGATCTATATGTATGAAATATTGTAGGAATATTTAATGTATATGTCACTACACAATACTGTAGTGAAGTCGCGAAATATGTAAAATTTTTGAAGATATTAGGAATTGTTTATACGTATCTTTTGTTGTAGCCATATTTATAATATTATCATTATTATTGTATGACTATAAAATAAAAAATATTAAAATTTCGTGATATCTCGAATAAATTATTAGGGCCCCAGTCATGGGTGAAGTGACAACTAAGAGTTGAAAATTTCTATTTATAGATACATAGCCATGACTTCGTTGATCAGATTTTAATTATTAAAAAATTTGCACGTTTAGAAATATTGATTACGAACACACCCTCCAATCCTAGATGATGTCTGCCACGCTTGTCCATGATAGATTATCGGGTTTCACACATCACTAAAATCGATATACAAATGTACTCCGACGGTTTCCTTCAGTTACGTCAAATGTAACAAAATTGCCACTAGACTAAACAGTAAGTCTGCTACCAACATCTGAATGTAGGTGTACCAGAATAAGACGCAGGTTTCTTAGCCATCTACTAAGCCCTAAAAGTATATAGGGAAAACTATACCATTATTAGCATCCCACTCAATGACTGGTACCCAGATTCCAGATATTAAAAATATGTTTTATTTTTATTTTGTACCCATACAATAATAATATTATTCGAATATTTATGTCATTTCAAGTTATTTACATTTGCTCTAAATAATATATAAAAACACATATATTAAAAAATATATATAAAAAACTGATGTCCGCCTGCAGTGCGGCCTAGGGTCCATGCTACCGGTGGTTAAGGCTCCAGAGACAGGAACTTCCTCACAATGCGGGCCGTGTCCAGCAGTGCTGCCTTCTTACCCTTTTCTTTCAGTTGTAGGCTCTTCTCTGAATACTATTATTATCATTGTACCTATTGCTATAAAATTGAAAAAAATAATTAATATTTCTTAATGTTCTGAATGTAATAATAGGATGTCAACAATAGGGTAGTTTGCCCTAATAATAATTGAAAATATTTTATTTTTCAGGAGGGAAGCCCTGCTGCCAGGGGTCGAAGAAGTAGACGTTAAAACTATATAATCCATTAATAATATGCTATATTTAACATAAATATACTCTGAATAGGTATCACACTATAACGTAATTTTTCCCGTAAGCGAAACATGTATCGTAGCATTTAAGATATTATATTTAAGAAATATAAAATTGTGTTGTCATGAAAAAAATGGTCGTAGATTCGTATTGGTGTAATAGATGTTAAGCATAAACGTTTTTGCTTATAAAGGGCCTATTATATAAGTATCTAACTCTGAACTCTGAACATTGTTGATCACGTTTAGTATTTAAGAATATGGAAGAAATTAGTACTTTTAATACTCATTAGTAGTAAGTAATTATGTATGGAGGCACGCATACGCCTAATATTATAAATGTGTAGCGTTTATGTGTAGTAGTATTGTATGATTATAGATGGAAAATAAATAAATGAAAATGTAAAATTGGTGTTTTATTTTGATACCTTATTCCTCTTTAGTTTTAAAAATTAGAATGTTTTAGACCGTTTTCTGTTTTGTTGGTGCAGCAGTGACGTGGAAAGGGTATGCTCGGTATATGTGGTACCGAAAGCTAAAAGAGCGCCTGTATCTCTATGCGCGTTTCCTGATACTGTTGATTCCGCAACGCTACTGCACCAGCAAATCAAAAGCCGGCAATAGAAACATAGGCGCTAGGTGCTGCATAGCGTTTGGTACCCCGTGTACCTATTACACCGCGTCGGCACTGGTAGTGCACTACAAATTGGGGAGCCGCCGTATAGAAGCAAAGCAACTCCAAGCTTTCATTCAAGAGTCTAATTAATCCACTGTTCAAAATAATCTATTAGCAATTAGGGATCGGACGAATGCCGGGCCCACTACAGTCCTTAGTCTCAAATTGGGTACTTCACAGTCAACTCAACGGAGATGCTGTTTATCGTCGCACAAGACGTTGTAGCCTCCTTGAATTAGTATGGATGGTGTAGAATCACGTCTTATTTCCTACACAGGTAAACTCGAAAGTAGGGATATTACCAGTCAACACACGACCGCCAGGGCTGCGATAAATCATGGTACACTGTTGTGACGTCCTACAGGTAGAACCTGCATAGAACAAAAACAATATTGTACAACTAATTACAAACAATGATTAGACATATTTTTAAAGTTTCGTAGCCGTTATGGTTAAAATGAAACCCTTGTAAAGTCTTTATATCGATCATTTTTTCCCAAAACCGGGTGGATATAAATGTATTTTAGTAGGAAGCTGTAATCTATATGCCGTTATACAATATAGTAGAGAAATCTCGGCAACGTAAAGAATAAGGGGTGGCAACACTGATCTCTATTATTACTCGCTCTGTAATTTAATTGTCACTTGACTATAAATATTGGCTACGTTCCAGAAGAGGCTCACAATGACAACGTTCAAAATCAAAGTTATTTCTTAAACATGAGTATTTACATATCAGAATATGCATGATGGTATGAAAGTAATGTGTATCATGCTTAGCCAGTTAGGCATAGAAAAAATTACAATAATACAAACAATTAAATGTCCTACAAACAATGTCATAAAAAAATATAATAATAATAATTATTACTATACTAACTGTTGTCTTCAATTATTATTTTATACGTATATTAATACCACATTATTATATAAAAAAATGTATTTTATAAAGTCCAGTATTTCATAATAGCATGTATTAATTAGAAATGTTCTTAATTTTTGTTTATATGTGTCACGCTTTAAATCTCTCCAGTCTTTACGTAACTTATTGTAAATGATTGGAGCCATACAAATTATGCTTCTGTTCATGAATTCTGTTTTGGATACTTCTAGACAGAGTTTGTTCTGATCTCTGCGATTACGTGTTACTACTTGTGTACTTTGTACTGTGTACTTGTGTTCACGACCACAATTGTTTCCTTTCCACTCACAGACTACCTACTAGAGGATACTACGTACATTCCACTTGCTTGCGGACATTACAATCATAAAATCTAGTAGAATAGATTTTGGAGCATTGAAGTCATAAACGACAAAATACACAAATGTCATTGGTTGATTTGAAAATTGAGCCTTTTTCAATGTTAATTAATAGAGAATTATTACTCTAATTAATAATCTGTTAACGCCCACTTCGACTCATCTCTTCAAATGGGTCGTTGTGAGCCCTGTGTGATCGAAAATGACGACGTCATTAGGGACGTTTTCGCCACTACCATAACGACCGTGGTCGCCATGTAGAACGGCTGACGGAGCATTTTGGTCGTTCTGAGCTACTACCGGAACGCATCCATAGTGGCAAACATAATTATTTTGTGTCAATTTGCAGCGCCGTTTCCGACATTCTGTGACACTAATACTAGTACTTATAAGTAATTTTTTAGTTTACTGGGACTCTCACATTCAGCGCCTTGACTATCAGCGCCAAAATGGCTCCAATCAAACAGGCACAAAAAGTAAAGAGACAGGAACCTATCCAAACCTAATAATAGTGGGTCTTAAATATTATTATCTGTATAGTCTGTTGCAAATGTCCATAGGCGATGGTAACCGCTTTCCATCAAGTGGACCGTCTGACTGTCTGCTGAACTCCTGCAATAAAAAAATAGTACCTATAAAATAGTACATTTCGTCTGTTAAACTTGTGGTAAAGCTTATTAAAGAAAACAAAATTTTCAATAAACATTTCTTTATTTCATACGACAAAATGTATATGAATACAATAAATTTATAATATTTTTTCATCATGGAAGCTATGAATCTTCTTTCACGATTATTTAAGTCCTATTATCCTAATTATTTAGGAATTTATTTTCTTAAAACTATAATTGTTAGCCTATAACAGCACGAAAACTTATTCGTTTATTATTAAAATTTAAAAACTAAAGAATACAAAAATTAGTAATAAAAACATAAGTTCCAAAGTTCAGTTTCTTTTTTAAATATTTGTGCTAACATTTGTTTTAATTTCCAATATTCTTCTTTTTTTAATATGGTTTAGCTTGGTTTACGTATCTAGTGTTAAGTATTTATAAATATTCATGTTTTGTAATAAACAACAAATAGATATCAGACGAGAGCTAGGCAAGTATAATCTCACGTTAGCCTAGTCTTTGTCTGGCGCAAAACTATTGACGTTTTATGTCTACCCGAAAAATGACATTTGCAAATAAAACTGCACAGAAAACATTACCCTTAAAGTTTGTGCTAAAACACATTACAGTTTAAACATTTGACTTTTAACTTTTCTTAAATTTGCCTTCCTACAATTTTAACCTTTAGCCAGTAGTAAGTAGTTAAAAGTTAGTATTTATTTAAATCTATAGAAGTATACCTTGGTATATTTGATAAACCTTGATCCGTAAATAAATTACTTAACACTGGCTAAGTCACGAACCATACCAAACCATATATTTCCATAAGAAAAATGGGTTGTATACATATGTATGTCAATGAGAGGTATATTAAACGTTGGTACACACATTCATAACTACATTTTAAAAAAGCACAATTTTCTTCAAGAGTAAAAATAAAACATTAATAGCGCAATCCATCTTCGTTTAATGTAAAAATGTATAGTCAAAAATAGTATTGAATATTTCGAAATTATTTCTATAATAGTAGGTATGTATACTAGACCATTTATAGATCTATGGGTTGATAAATATGTTATAAGTGGTTTTGGTTTATCTATTGATATAAAATAAGAATATTAAGCAATTGACAAAATAAGAATCAATCACATCAAATAAAAATCAATTTACAGATCGACCAATTCCTTTACCAGTCTATAATATTATAAAGTTCTAAACATGCCGTGTCTGTCCATTGAAGCTATTAAAAAAAAACAACTGTAATAGACTATATAAGCGATGGATAAAACGGTGCACTTTTTTAGATTTCTTGTCTGTTTATTCAGGATTCACGTAAAAACTACTAGGCCGATTTCTATGCAGTGTTCACTGATAGACAGCAAATTCTTAGACTTAAATCTGAGCTAGTTTTTATCCCAGGAATTCCGCGAGATTTTTCCCAGGAACGGTTTTAAATCGTTCAGGTGCACAAAAATTTGCTTATTCCGACACAGTTTCACTGAAACCATAGCTTACATTCTTTTTTAAATGTTACGATGCTTTGTGTCCCGGGAATCCCCCGGGAAATTCAAGTCAAGCGTGAACGAAGTCGCGGGGATATCCTAGTCAATTATATATATATATATATATATACTAGTTAGTTAACAATATTAGCAAAAACGGAAGAAACCTCAATAGTATTTTTCGATATTATTAAAATTTAAAAACCTAAAACAGTTTTTTAAAGTCTGTAACAAGCACAAGTCTAAAAAAACTACAGTACGCCTAAAACTTGAATGCGCTTCGATTGAAGTTAGCTCCGTAAGTTTGTGTAGGTTCAGTCTAACGTGAACGTTTATTACACTTTAGTTGTGTTGTGCGAAAGAGATGGCATGCGAGACCGGAGAACAGCTGAGTAAGATAGCAACATTCTCTTAGCTTCATCTGTAAACCTTATAAACGTGTACTACGCGTAGGAACTTCAAGAAAGCATTCAAGTTTTGTTCGTACTTATAATACACACATACACAGTACTGTTTTTATGATTTCATTTTCTTTCTGCTACAATAAAGAGTTACTCAACAACAACAAGAATCGGGACTGTGGTCAATGCTGACCCTAAAATGCACATCATTTAAAAATACAAAATGAGATACTAAGATACAAAACTGGCAACACCACACAAACATACAAAAATACATTGCCCCACTATCCACTTACGAGTGTAATAATAAACATCTGAATCATATTGAACAATAATAAATAGGTCTTGTTCATTCTATTCTTTATACTTCAATCAATCTCAAAATTTTAACATCTCTGTAATATTTCATTTTAACAACATAGACATACATTAACAAATGCACTTTATATCAATTCCACTGTTATTCCTAATAATAAAATAAACTTTATTAACTTCATGGTGTTATACCAAAATTTAAATTTAATGTTTCTTACTTAAAAGTCTGAATTAAATTATGTTTTCTTATAAAAGTAAACATCATGAAATTTTTGATGAGGTCTTAATTAAGAATATTATTCAACTATTTGAAGGTTAATAAGCCCGTTCAATCTTGCATGGCAGTCTAGTAGTGGGTGGAGCTTGCAGGACTCAAGAGACATCCTGATCCGTGTTCCCCGAGGTATAGGTTGCAACAACATTCACAATCCTGCATCCGGCTCACTGCCATGCATGATAGTGTTATTATAATATTATTATTTAAAACTCGGTCCTTGATAATGAATAATCGCTTACACATTTGGTATAACACCTTTAAATTTGTAACATATACAACTAGCAACATGGCAACCCTGAAACATAACCTCAAAAACTACATTCACAAACACACACTACTAAGTCAACATATCAACATGTCTCTACAACATTAACTCGATCACAAGTAAGACAATCACTGAGTAATCACAAATCGTTTTTAATTGTACGTGTATAAAATAACGACGTTTTATGCGATTTGGCGGGAGATTTGACATTGACAGTTGTCTATGGCACGGGTTCCTCTTCGGTGCCTTCTTCAGAATCGTACACAGGGGCACCGTTCTTCATTTGAATCACAGATTTCTTTCTGTGTCTATGTTCTTTAAGATCCTTGTCGATGTTTCTGTGAACAAATGATTAAATTAATAGAATAAACGAACAGCAGGTAACACTATATTTGACTGATTATATTGTCAAATATATTACGTGGTAATCTCTAAGTTGTTTGTTTATATATACAATGTACTCTTTGCTAGTTTGTGTCAAATATATTCAGGAGATTTAGTCGCAAAATATGTTTATAATACTAATCGTAGTACAATAATTCATAGATTAATTTTGTCTAAAATATTTCATTCAAAATGCTATCTTAGACACTCAAATACTCCTTTTTATTTTACCTCTTTACTTAACTTTGCAAATCTAAAACTCATAAGTTATCAGAGATATTCGAGGGATATCTGTTTAACTCGGATACTCATTGACTCTTCAGGTGATCAGAGGGCTGGTGCTTACCTCGGCCAACGGATAAGTATGGCGATCCAGCGAGGAAACGTAACCAGCCTTCTGGGTTCCTTACCCATAGAAGACGGTGATCTAGGCTCAGTATTCTACTTGAGAGACTATGAGTAGAATACAATACAAATAAGTTAAGTTTTCTTGCATTGTATTCGATTATATTATTATGTAATATTTTATATAAGATATTATATTTAAAGTTTAGGTCAAGCATGTTAAAAATGTAACTCAGATAGCATCCTAATCATTGTTCTAAAAATTTATTATAGGGGGCATTTTGCCTACCTATCAAAGTTTTAATAATATCCACTTTGTAATATGCGTGTGATGTACTTTTGTAATACATGGATCCTCCTCCGTGGATTACTTTATATAATATATATTTAATAGCGAAAACGTAAATAAGATTCGCTTCTGTATAAAACATATATTTTTTTATTAGCTCTCTGAAAAAAAATCCTTTCAAGTAACATACATTCTAAAAAGTTCTAACAATCCTGGTACCAAATAATCGAACAGACTTTTCTTCTTTATGTATCTATTAAACCTTCCTCTAAATCAAGAATTCCCCAACTATTTTGGGAAAGAGACCAATTTTCCAAAATGAACCGACACCTCAGAGGCCCATAGCCAAATTACTTTAAAAATCCTATCTCTATTTTTTTTCGTACTGATACAAAATACGTACCAATTTAAGAACTTTGCGGTTGGTTAAGTGAGTAAACTTGACATAATTTTTTCATTAAAATTTAACAAAATAAATAAACATAAAATTCAATAAATATCAAGTGTAATTAATAATTATTAATATCATATCGATAACTTTGGTAATCTTTGCTCTAAATTAATTATTATCATAGTTCTGGGCATTCCGTGTGAATTTTGGTTTGATTCGTGTTGGTTTTGTATCATGGGAACTTTTTTTTAAATTAAAATTACATATATACTACCAACAAACAAACACACATATCTAAAGTTCTATATTTATAAATTAGTATGAATTCATACCTGGCACCAATAAGTGGATGAATAGCACTCTTCAAGCTGCCAAATAAGTATGGATATATCCTCTCTTGACAATTAAGCAGTTCGCGAGCCATCTCCATAGGTTCGGCGAGCTGTTCGCCGAACGGTTCTTCGAGCGATCGGCTCGTTTTTACTACCACGTGTTTTTCAGTTGAACCGCACGGTTCAGACACTGAACGATCGAGAGCTATGTCTTTTCTGTAATTTATTGATTAATTTAATTAGTAGATATTTACCTAAATTGTAACTTTATTACTATTTCGCCAAACTTATAAAAATACAAAGATATTTGTTGTGAAATAATAGACCTATTTATATTGTTATGCCTTTGCTACATCTGGGATAATGTTAGTGTTAGTGACTGTGTCACGACGATGTAGCAAAGGGTTTGATGCGTTATTTGGAATAGGATATTGTTAATAACGTTAAAAATTGACGGATAGCCCATGTATATACACTAATGTAGCTATTCTTTAAGGCCGTGTCCTCATTAGATGAACAGTGAGCAGCTAACTGTTTGCTTCCAGTTTGCCTCCCTATAATTTTTAAACGGAGTGTCCATACAGCGCGTAACGCACGTAGTTTGTAGCGTTTTGATTGCCGACTCATTCAGTGAGCGGCCTATTAGCAGCGAACGATGCGCGCAGTCGGTGGCGCAGTTCGTTCACTACGCTGGAGCGCTGCGCGGCGTTTTATGCTTACCGCTTACCTTTCCTCTTAAGAGTTCGCAAGCCCTTCGCAGCTAATACGCTACAGTTCGCTGCTAACTCGACATTGAGTTAGCGACCGATACGCTGCTCAGACTTAGCCAGCTAGTAATCAGCTGCTCACGCCTTATGGCGTTGTTTTTTAACGCTATATGTCAATCGCATTAGGAAACGGTCACTAACTCAGACAGTAACTAACAGGTGGAGCAATTGCATTAGAAATATTATATATCGTAAATTTCATGAAATTAAAAAAGAATTTCAATTTATAAGTGATTTAAAATTAAAAAATATATTTTTCATTTCTCATATTCATAAAGTACGCTTGAAGTTGCCTGATCACAGGGATGAAAACAGTACTTTCGTCCCTGGCAAACGAATTTAACCGCTGTCAAAAAATTAAACCTATTCGAACTATAGATAATACATGCGACTCATGTCCCAACTTTTACAGCCACTAAATCGCGACATAAATTGTAATAAAAAAATAGCAATAATTTTGTTATATCATTTTGTACTTATAAATTACTTTTCACTAAATTATTCAATTTACATAAAGTTATATATTTACTATCATAAAGGGACAAAAATACTAGCTGGTAGAATGCCACAATAAAAGAAATTTATTTGACGTTTCATATGTGACGTGTTAAATGAGTTCATCAGATTTAGATATTGATTTAACGCCTGATTTCATTAGAGAAGTAGTTGTTAGTTTAACTAATTAGTTTTTATTTACTTTCCTCATATTCGAAATGAAAATCACAGTGTTAATCTCGGGTGAAAGGCCTATTTAGGCATTCAAACTATTATCAGCCTAGTTACGCTCGTGCGCCATACTATCTCATGCCTAACTAGGTCACTTTCACCTCTCGTATAACAATTTACTATTAAATAAATAATGAAAGGTTGCTTGAAAGTTTTAATTGAGATTTTCTTTAATAACAATGGTCTGGAGTTTGACACAACTAATCATTCCTCCCGATGTACCTGCGCAGTAGACCAATTTTAGTAGCCGTGACAATGTATTCATCGTGTAAGCGGGACAGAGCTAAAAATGCATAGCAAACAAACAACACTGCCATTTCTGCTTGGGAATAAACTTCAATATAAGTAATTTACATGTCGGAATCCGGTCTGCACTTTCCTGCGCAAACGAAAACTGCCGATGGGAATTATATGTTGTGCAAAACTGTAATGTGTTAGATATACTATCAATAAATAATGCCCATAGAGGGCATTATTGGTGTTGGAGGTGACTCACCCACTGGCACTGTCGTCACTGTGCGGGGGGCTGGATGGCGGCGAATGCTCGCCTGTGGCGCCCTCGCACGCACGGAATTCGGGCAGCATTCGCGCGCAACTAAACGCCTCTAACGCGCGTTCTCTCACGTATATAAATGGCCGGATTATACGCAGGTCGTGTTCCCTGGATAAAGGTATTGTAGATTAATTGTACATTCTATTAAACATTCCACATAGAAATATAAATGACAGTGACGGCTTGTCATGAGAGGAGACCAAATAACCGACAGCCAGGTGGTAGGGCCCATCTAGATGGCTACTACCCCTAGTCTGGAGTCCTGCACCATTTTGGGCGCCAGGCGCCGGGGTACAAAAATAAGCTTGCGCCCTCTTGCCCACAATAAAAGATGACATTTATTTATAAGCGGAAACCTTCCTTAAGAAATCCTCACCCACCTGTCTGTCGCTTAGTATGTGCAAGTATAAGGCAGTAGGCTCGCGCCCCCTACGTCTCTGCGCCCAGGGCCCCAAGTCTGTATTGTAACTTTAACAACAAAAACCATGCCAGTGCGAGTCCAAGATCCATTCGACTGACAGCAGGTCAAATATCCGTAGTCTCAAAAATTCTCATAAACTCAATCTGTTAAATCATGACCGATTCCATATATATTTTTATTTTTTTTTATTACAGGAGATCAGCAGACAGGCAGACGGCCCACTTGATGGAAAGCGGTTACTATCGCCTATGGACACTTGCAACACCAAAGTCGCTACAAATGCGCTGCTGCTCTCTTAAGGGAAGACTGGAACCTGGTCACTAATGCCGGAACACAACTCAAGGTTGTTACGACGACATACTTTAGACCAGGGGTGGTAGCCATCCAGTCGGGCAAATGCCCTACCACCTGGCAAAAAGCTGAAATTGTTTAGAGACTACCAAAACCATCAAAAGTTACGATTCCAATTCAATTGCCAATTTTAGTTTCAGACTCAGGGATCCAGGTGCCAAGCACTCCTTGCACTGCCGGATAAAGACGACCCTGTCTGGAGTATATCATCATAACCACCTTGCAATTGGATTTGGAGCCTGGCCACTAGTTCCAGGACACATTCTGGCATTAGTGGCCAGGTTCCAGCCACCCTTTAGAGTGCGGCAGCATATTGGTAGCACCGTTGGTGCGACAACTATCCAAAGGCGATGGTAACTGTTCTCCATTAGATAGGCGTCTGCCTGTCTGCTGAACTCATTGAATAAAATATGAATAAGTATAGTTAACTTATAAATAAACTAAAATAATGAAAATTGCAAACAATGTATGAGTCAAGACACTGTGAGCTCTTTCTGCGTACAACGGAACACAAACCAACTTGACTGATAATTACTTTTATTTTTCCTTCCACCCATTTTAATATTATATAAAATTATTAGAGCTAGGCATGTTTGCTGAAGAGTTTCTTGCGCCGCTTCTTCTCTTCAAGCCATAACATGTTGCGAAGCGGTAGTAAATTAGATTAGGCTCCCATAGATTAAATAATAACCATAAACAAAATTAAAAATTAAATAATTAAAATTAATAAGTCGGCGGTAGGCTAAATAAAACTTTAACAATACTCGTTGACACTTGACATCTTTGTCTTCCGTGATCACGGCCACTGAAAAGTGGCCGAAACGTCGGAAAAAAAAACCAAAATCAAATAAAATTACCGCGCTTAAAACCGTTAAAACGTAGTTTTATAATGTATGAGTCCCAAATCGCCGTTATTTAAGAACGTTCCCAAACCGCTGGCCGCATATCCTCTTTGTATGACTGACCTAAATACAGGCCAGGTGTAAAATAGGTAATGTACTATAGTTTAATATGAATAAGTATAATTTTCCAGCCTGAGAAACAAAGTACACAAATGAAGAAACTCCTACCTGATCCTATAGTGCGCCTTAATACTCCTCAAGGCACCCCCATGGAAGGCAGAGGCCAGGAACACTCTGGCGGCGTCGTCGAAGTGTTGCGCGACAGCCGCCACGCCGTATCCGTGTGCTTGGCAAGCGACGTACACGCGACGGCGAATCGAGTGAGACGACCAACGGTGAAGCTCCGATAATTTACTCGTAGTGCTTGTACGTCCTGTGATTGGGTACATGAATGAATGAAAACACTTTATTGTTCACCAAAAATTAAAACTACGTTCTTAAAACTAAGTACAGTAAATGTTGAACAAAAGGCGGCCTTAGCGCTTAAAGCGATCTCTTCCAGGCAGCCCCCTAAACTAAGGAAAATATTAAGACAACAGTGGCGGTGAAGACAATAAATAATATGAAACATTCCAAGAATAAGTAAAAAATGAATAAAATAAATAATAATATACTTTTCAACACAATTGCTCATAAAGTGGCTCTATGGTCACCGCTATTAGGCACAGAATGACACCCATAATCAAACTGTGACAAAAAACATTATAACTCACTAGTGAGTTATAGATTTTTTTTAAATTTTATTGGTTAAGTTGCTTTGTTCTTAAAAAAGTTTTTATTAAAAAAAAAAAAAGATCGTGTTCTATAGAACAAATAAATCAATGTTCCTATTGCTTGCTCATTTCATGCAACTTCTTATTTAAATAGATAATTTTAACTCGTACGTGTTTAATAAATAAAACTTTCACTCATATATAACTTTTTTTATCTACTAAATAAAATGAGTTTTTTTTGCTATTTTATTCACAAGTGTGTTGAAAAACGTCGTATGATACACGTGTGTATTGATGATTACCGTCCTCGGCTCTCTTAAGACCCTCGCCTGCGGCTCGAGTCTCAATGGCGCCTCGGCGGTAATCACCAATGTTACACACTAGTACCATAATGTACTATTATATACTCTATCCTAACATTATTAAGGGGCCATCCATTATATAAGTCACACTTGAGGAGGGGGGGTCGATGAAGTATGACATTGCGTGACAAGTGGTGGGAGGGGTCCTAAATTTCGTGACATCACGTTTCAAACTCTAATGTATTTTAGTGACATTTTAGTCCAGGTAATTAAAAATCAGTGTAGCCGGAACGTCTTGTAAGATGACATTTTAATTGTTATCGGCCCTAATATTTGAAAATAGAATATTTTATTTGATTGAATAATCCAAAGATTAATAGTATTTTCGTTCCTCGCACAACCAGGCAAAGATTATAAAGCATACAGCATCGTCATATGTATTAGCTATAAGAACTGGAAATCGTAGTAGCTCAGTGGTTAACGCACCTCAAACTCCAGTCTAAAATGATTCGGATTTTAATCATGCCCGAGAAACATGCATGGTGTATGGCATTCCTCTGAAATAATGTGTATGTATATTGTTACAATTACCACGTGTTGATGTTGAAGGAAATTATCACGATGAAACCTCCGCATTGAGATAACCGATGTTTCAAACCCTTCAATCGCCGAAGACAAGCGTGATAGGTGTCCGTCTGTCCATGTCCCCCCCCCCCCCCTAAAAATGCCTCTAAGATAAACGTGGTGAGTATACAGTACGTTCCCCCCTTAAATGGGTAGACCCAGCAGGGACGTTTATGGTTTGTTATTATTTAATGTTTTAGTACAATGGTAGGGGTTGAATGAATAAAAAATAAAATTAAGTGCCTAGAACTCCTTAAAGGCCAAAGTACACGAAATCCTTTGTAAGAATATCAACAATGATATTCACTTACTCTCAGTTTCATCCTCATCCAACCTATCTTCATAAATAAACTTCACTCCCAACGTTCTGCAGTACGCCATCACATGAAGAGGGTCCACTGGCGACTTAGGTTCGTGCACGAAAAGGGCGCCTGAAATAAATACAACATTCACATATTACTATTAAATTATCACACCTTGATACATAAACTTTTCAAACGTTTTACAACGAGCTACGAGCTTTTTAGGGCTATTTTCCTTTCTTTACCCCCTTATTCGTAATACTTATACGAGGTTTACAAGTTCTTTAAGAAAAAGTAATCTAAAGGTGTTTTATATAACTGATTTAATGCCGTGATTACGAATAATACATTTTTACTGTCTTTAAAAACTATAAACCTCACATAATTACTATGAATAAGGAGATCAGTACTCATTTTTCATCATATCAGTCTTTTTCTCTTGCTTTTAAGCGCTTTGTTATTTAAGAAAAAATATATAGTAACGTTGCAATTTTACCATTGCAACACTCTTCTTCTTCTACACTTCAAAGTCACGCACTGTAAAGTTCACGCCACGTAAAAAGAACTTTGGCTCTGAACCTGCGCAGTGAGCGTTTTATCCATCAAATTGGTGGTATGAAGGGGGCGAGACTAAGTAGCTAGTAAAGTACCTAATAAGATTCTACAATAAACCAATTACTCATAAAACATTACCCTAGTACTTTAGGATACGACTGTACAACTGCGCAGACACATCGCCTCCATTACCGCTCAGAGCTCTTTTTACGCGGCGGGACCTATACGTAGCGCACGCTCGTTCATGCCATATGTGAGTAAGATGTGGAATGAACTCCTCCCGCGGACTTTCCCAGAGCACTACAATATGGGGCTCTTCAAAAAGCCGTGAACAATTTTTTAAGTCTCAACGAAGCATTTGAAAACCTAGTAAATCTTTCCCAAGAACTTTTACAGCAGCACTCTCACGCACAAAATCGAAATATCGTGAATTTCAATGACATCGCATTCCAAAACTGCTTATTAAGAGCGATACTATATTATAATACAGTTTTATATGTTTTGGCAAGCAAAATATACATGGACAAATTCCTTGTAAGCCAATGAATACACAATCATAAATTTTTAAAAAATGTTACTTGCTTGGTATAGAAATAGCACAGTGAGGTAGTATGGATTGATTCAGTAGAATACTTACCAATACTGAAATGAATTCCTTTTGATCTGGCGTAGAATTGATATTGGTGCATGGTGTGGAGCAACGCGATAGACTCCCTCCCGCCTGATAGGCACACCAGTACCTTATCACCAGGTCGGACCATGTTGAATTCATGGATAGCCTGAAAATGTTCAAGGGGATGGAGTTAATTTTGTTAAGTTCAACGCATACGCGTTTTGGGCACGTTCCCAATTACTGACAGTGATTGAGGGCCTATTTACTATTTGTAACTTTTTTATTTTATTAAATTAATGTGTATATATTATTTGTATAGGTATAGTTATAGTTTTAACTAGGATGTGCCTGCAACTACGTCCACACTTGATTTGAAATTCCTGCGGGAGTCTCGGAACACAAAGTACCGCAGCATTAAAAATGAATGTAAGTTGTCGTCAACTACAAACCTCTGCCGGGAAAATTCGTGCGGGATTCCCGTGCTAAAAAAAAACATCACATGTTTTATTATAAAAAATTGCTATCGATCAGTGAAAAAATCACATTGGAATTGGAAATTTTATTTTAATCTGGCACAGATTTGATCCAGATTCCCAGGATGAAAAGTAGCGTAGATGAAAACCGCATCGAAATCGGTCCAGTAGTTTTTACGTGAATCCCGACCAAACAGACAAAAAATCTAAAAAACAATTGCATCGTATTCTTCGTCGTTTATATGGTCTATTCGAATTTTTTTTTAAGCTTCAATGTAGAGACACGGCATGTTTAGAATTGTATAATATTATTTTCAACACACTTGCTCATAAAGTGGCTCTATGGTCACCGCAATTAGGCACAGAATGACACCCATTATCAAACTGTGAGTAAAAAACATTATAACTCACTAGTGAGTTATAGATTTTTTTTTTAATTTTATTGGTTGAGTTGCTTTGTTCTTAAAAAAGTTTTTACTCAAAAAAAAGATCGTGTTCTATAGAACAAATAAATTAATGTTCCTATTGCTTGCTCATTTCAGGAAACTTCTTATTTAAATAGATAATTTTAACTCGTACGTGTTTAATAAATAAAACTTTCACTCATATATAACTTTTTTTATCTACTAAATAAAATGAGTTTTTGTTGTTATTTTATTCACAAGTGTGTTGAAAAACGTCGTATGATACACGTGTGTATTGGTGATTACCGCCGAGGCGCCATTGAGACTTGAGCCGTAGGCGAGGGTCTTAAGAGAGCCGAGGTTACACGAATGTTACACACTAGTACCATAATGTACTATTATTTTGTTTAAACTGATTGTAAATGCTGATAAATAAAAATGTTAAATTCAATCTTATTGTAATTAATATTTGATTAGAATTTTGGCCAGGTATGCACTGTTTATTGTTTGGGAACCAATTCATTTTTTATTAAAATCGCCGACCACTGTCTTCGTCGGCAGAGAATTACATGCTGCATTCGTTTTGCATCCTTTTATGTTCTTAATGCTAGATACTTTATATGTGTAGATTAATGAAATGAAGAATAACTTTTATGATACTTTCTTTTGTGATAATATACTGTTTATATAGGTACATACTATGAAGTAGCTTTCTTGCCACGTTTCCTTCTGGCAGTGATGTCGCACAACTAGCTTATAGACTTATTTATATATAAATAAAAATGAATCCCAGAAATGTATGTACGAGCACAACTTGAGGAAGATTTTTGAGTTTCTGAATGGTTTAGATTCACAGCCTGAACCGGCAGATGGCAATAGAATCGGGTCCCAAATTTTTATTTATTTAAGGGCAGAACAACGTCTGTAGGGACCGCTAGTTTTTAATATTTACTTTGAAGACTTAGTTTTACTTCTCGGTTTAAAGAAATACTATTCAAACAATTGAAAGTAAAGGTATATACGGACGGATTTGGTAACGATGAAATGATGATTTCTGGTATGATGAGGGAAGCCAGAGAAAGGACTATGGAACCTGGATCTCAAATGTTTGGAAGAAGGTGAAAAAAAGAAAGATGTTACATTACAATAGATGGAGTAGAAAATAATGTTAACATAAAACTCACTTCAATTGTCGCTTTCCAAATAATCTTTGGTGGACAATGCCACTTGCCTTCGTCGTCGAATGTGAAATCAGTCAGTGACGCGTCACTGCACGCGCTGCTGTCATCCTGCTCCTCCTCCCAAAGCTCAGGCTTGAAATTACGGCATTCCGATTCACTGTGAGAGCAATAACCTCAGGTAAGTACCTCATGTTAGATTATGACATCATTCATCTTATAGTAACAACTCGCAAAAAGTTTACAGCAAAAAATTCAAATGGAAATTCACATAAGGCAGGTCGGCAAAAAATACGCTATAATGAAAAGAAATTGAACGTACGAAGAGTATATTATTCAAATTTGAACTGTATGGTCTCATATTATAAAGTATTAAATCAAATATATTTGTTGAGCAACGGTTGATTTATTTATAAACCTCAGTGGCAAACTCCAAATTGAAATAACATTATGATGCTCTATAGTGCTGACAAAGTATTTAAAGTCTTAGGATGTCTTAGGTCTAGTCTAGGTTAGTCTTAGGAAGGTATTACTTCTGTTTGATTTTTTGAAAGATTTTAAGAGACCCTAATTTGTCCATATAAGTACATAATTCGCTAATTACTAAACATAGAGACTAAAATATCTATGCTATAATTAATTATCATTTACGAGTACCTATATATCATTCTAGTACTCTACATAAAATAGACGGTTTGTATCTAATCATTAACTAACAATCATTGTAGAAAAACGAAAGATATTAATAGGATTTCATTATATTTAATGGTACAAATTAATAATGAATTATTGTACAAATCTAGGCGCTACATCGCCATCTAGAAACGGGTCGAGGTCCAAACATGGTCAGAGTTTATCAACTGAAGTTTTTCAACTGTAATTCCTATATTATTTTATATTTTGTTATTCTAATATTATTAATATTCTTTATTTTCAGTTAGTATATTAAAAAATTGTTACGAAATATTCCTTCACCGTGTACCAGGCAAGCAAAAGCCGTTGCATATTCACAGCACAACTAACCTCCTATCATAAAAGCGTTCCTCCTGTGAGGACCTCTGATCGGTGCCATATCCACTTGACCTCGAACTTCGATCTGAACAACTGGAGGATGCGTTTGAGGAACGGCTTGACCGCTTCGAGTCTACCACTGAGGTTACAGCCCTGGGTGAAAATATTCACTTTTAGATTCTTTTCTTTCCTTCTTTAGATTCTCTTTTTGTGAATGAATATTTAGCAAATGGACAGGTTAACCGAATCCCGCTATATTTATAGGATTAGAGTCCAGTCGAGCTAGACCTACGTTAGTACCTATATAGAAGGGTTGAAAATTGTTTGCACATGCAGTAAAAGAATGAAAACTAAGATAAGAATGGATACCTACTATGAAACTTGAGTCGTAATGGCTTTAGCAGGGAGCAAGTAAGAGAGGTTTGTTAAATTTAAATTTTCACACAATCGAAGATTCTGACTATATGAACAAGGTTTATCTTTAAAGATGAACCTTGTTTATAGTGTCTGAATTTCGATTTTATAATAGCCAGTCACATAAAGTGAGATTTTTTATCAACATACAAAATGTCACAGCCTTTTTTATTTTGGATGTAAGTACTTAATTAACGTCATAACTTTAACGACTCTCTCTTTTCTTTCACCATATCCCAATTACTTGGGGTCGGCACAATATGTCTTTTCCTTCCACACTCTTCTATTCTGACATACCTCTTCTGTCACACCGCATATCATCATGTCATCCTTCACACAATCCATCCATCTTTTTTTTTGGTCTACCTTTAAATTTGTACCCATCGATCTTGTAGTATAACATTCTTTTTGTCACGTGACTTTCATCCCTCCTCATTATATGCCCATACCAACTTAATCTTCTTCCTCTCAATTTTTCTCATGACTGGTCGTATGATAGATTTATATATTTGACCTTTTAGTTTCAGTGGCATTAGTTTGTCGCACGTCACACCGGTTACCTGTCTCCACTTCAGCCATGCTACATTTATTCTTCTCCTTACATCCCTCTCTATATCACAATTATTCTGCAGTAGTGAACCAAGGTATTTGAATTCGGGGTTACATGGTAGTGTGACTGATTGTAGTTTAAGAGACACAGCACTAGAGGTCCCGCCGAAATCACAAAACAGGTATTCGGTTTTGGTTCTGCTGATTTTTAATCCAACGCCCTCTAGCGCTTGCCGCCACCTGTTTAGTTTGTTTTGAAGTGCTACCCCATCTTCATCCACCAGGACAATATCATCTGCGAAGAGCATGCACCAGGGGGCCTCATCCTGTACCTCTGCGGTCAGTGCATCCATGACCAGCAGAAACAGGTAAGGACTTAAAGCGGATCCCTGGTGCAAACCTACCCTCACAGGGAACTTGTTCGTGGTTCCTACTGCAGAGCGGACTTGTGTACTAACATTCTCATACATGTTTTCTATCAGTCTTACGTACTTCTCTGGCACACCTTTCGCTCTGAGGACCCACCACAGAACTTCTCGGGGGACGCGATCGTATGCTTTCTCAAGATCTATAACTTTAACGACTCAAATATCAAATATTGTATTGATTATGGTTTAAACAGTAATTAAAGCTACATCTATTATTACATTTTAAAACTACGGTAATAACAACTATGTTTTGGAACATTCTTTTAAAATTTATACAATTTTTTTTATATTAATGATCGGTTTAATAGAAATACAAATAACCTCCTCAATAGCCATACAATATCATAAAGTTTTTATATAGCTAGTCAATATTTTACTCAACAACGTGTCAAATGAAACTAATACAAAGAATCTAGAGTAATGACCTTCCTAGTAGATCCATTTTCAAAGTAAAAAATGCTTATTAAAAATCAAACAAACATGAGTATCAAATTTCGTTCGTACTCATCAAAATAAAAGTAGCTTGTTGTATGAAACCTATATTAAGATCAGGCTATAATAGAATATAGTACTTAATTCTAATGATCAAATACAGCTTCAACTGGTTCCGCGGCGGAAACAGCTAAATCCATCAAGGGACCTCTTATATATGTAACCCTTAGAGTTTTCCCGCTTGCTGGTTAAAACGCTTGGGCCATATATACAATACAATTCCATTTATAACATTTGTTTAGACTCTAGGATAAATACAGCTATTTTTATTATAAGTATAATATTAATATTCAATAATTTATTGCACGTATTATTATGAAACAGTGTTACTAGTTCACAATAACTCTAGTAGGGTATAGCAATAGGTAATATTACTGTGCGGAGCGGATCGGTCTATTCCACGTACTTCTAAGTGTAGTAGCATTTCATTATCAATAGATTTTTTAGGTTCTTTTTAAAGATGAAGGTCTTTGGTGTTTTTTTTTAATTTATCGGGTAATTTATATATATTTCAATGATCATTGCATTTGGGCTACAACCATGCACGTTAAGCTTAGAATTTGGTAGAGTTAATTTATTTTTATATTTAGGTAGGTATAGTTGCAGTATCATTTAATTTGTGTTGAGGGTATTTTTTTCATAAATTTACATCAAAAAACAGTATACAACTATTTATTTTTTAATTAGGTGTCTTAAGTTTGTATTGTATATTAATTAAAAACGTTTAAAAGTAATTAAGGAATGACTAAATAGTACTTGTTGAAAAATTGTTACGATGAGTAATGAGCCACTTTTAAAAAGTTGAGTTATTGCCAAGTTTTTTCTAAGACTTTTCCATTAATTAAATTTTAGATCGCAACAAAGTGGAGCCAGATGCTTTTAGGAAATCCTCATTGATAAAGTTTAACGACCTGGGGCCGAATCCTGCTATTTCAATATCTAGGCGTTGTGAAGATATTCAAAGTACGATTCCATTGCGATAGTGTCAGAAATTCATGCTCTACTAAATCTACAATTTCATCTGAATCTCGTCGCGGCGAAATAATATAAAAAAGAATGGCATCAGCAAAAATGGTGTTGGCCGAAACGAATTTTGAGAAGCTACCAAAAATTTTAAATATTTCTTTCGCGAGTTTTCGCTTATAAATATTTATAAAGGTAGACTGTCGTGCCACAGGCTCGCCATTGAGATTATTAGAATACCAAATTCAGGCAAAACTACGATTGAGACGATAGTGTACGGCGATTATGACGAGATAGTAATTAGATGGCGCAAAAATTGTTTTCTATGGCTTTTTGACATTTTATTATCTATTTAAAACATATCTTTAGACCAAATCGATCAAGTTATGAACATTTTAATTATCTTCAATTTTTATTCGGTTCTATAAATTTTATATGGTCTAAAAATATGTTTTAAATGTATAGTAAAATTTCACGGATATCTGTGTCGTTAATTATTTTAAGATTTAGAACTTTTTCTGTGCTGCGTATTAAGCTGGCCATGATGTTGATATTAGACAGATCAATAAATTGTATCGATTTAAACTCGAGTTTATATGGATCACTTTGGTTGATTCCACCTAATTGAAGGATAGAAATGAACTGTCTTATATCAGCTTAAACTAGACTAAAGTCAAATCTAGAGAAATGAACTTTTGTTATTTTATGATCATCCTATAGATTATCTATAAACATCTTACCGACTTTGCCTATCAGCATCGCCAGGCATCTGAAACAGCACTCTCCCAGGTTCACCAGGCGATTCGAATCTCTTGGTTGGTCTGGTATGTTCACCAGAACAGACCGGCACACCTTCAATGATGTCTGGCACTTCACTCTTCTCATACTTCTGGCATAATCGCATTCTGCTCTGGAGTTTTCTTGTTCGCGTTGGATCTGAAGAATTTTAAATATTTTTATAAACTGTATTTTTTTAAGAATTACTTTGGTATCATATAGACTGTTGTAGCAAGAGACGAATAATATTCTTTCGTGTTCTATCTACTATATAGTACTAAAGTGATGAAATATTTTTAAACATTACTAACAGTTATTGTATACGTACATCAAATCTTAGTTAGAAAAATCTATAATCGTAGATGAAATTCAATATTATCACATTATACAGTGTTTTTCCTTAGAAGATCATTTTGATACACGCATACATTTTTTGCAATCAATTTAAATAGTGATTTAATGATGTTTAGTCAATTTAAGTAAGGTCTAAATTTAGATATGAAAATGTTTTAGACTAACCATCTAAATACATACTAAAATATTTTCGTTTGACATTCTTGCATTTTTAACGTCCAATAAATACATATCTCATTCTTTCAAATAGCCAATGGTGACACTTATATTTATTAAGTTATGTAATGTTTAGCAGCTATAAACTTATTTATAGCTAGCTGCTAAATTCTTAAATTTACCAATTTAAACTCGTAAAAACCAACAGGCCAATAATCGTAACTAATATAATAATAATAATCGGCAGACAAACACACACATTGTATATCCCCAAATTAAGCAAGTTACGCTTGTGTTATGGGTAATATACAACGGACTACTCTGGGGCCGATCCCAGACACCCAGACCATAGTAAATAACGGAGAAAATACGTTTCCAAAATTTACTATACCAGGAATCGAACCCGGAGCCTCTGCGTTGAAGTGAGGTAGGCCGGCAAAGGCTTAGCCCGCTCAACCACAGAGGCCGACAATATACAAACAATAGATACAAATTTCAATAAATCTGCAAATAAAACGGTTTACTACTAGATTCAAGATAGATTCGGTTTGCCAAAGAAATTAAAATTTACGGTTATTTTTATAAAAATGGTAAAAATCCATATTTATGCATGTTATCTAAATGGTAACGTTTGTTTAGCTTTTCACAATTCAATAGCTGATCGTATCTTAATTAAATTTGGCAGAGCTATATGTCTGAGGAAAGACATACGCTACCTTGAATCTCTAAAAACAGTTTGAAGGAATTTGAACTTACTGACATTTCATAGAAATGAAAATAGTATAACGGCAGTTGACAATCAATTAAGTCACTTTTTATTATCTTATAAAACACCAAACCCCTAGATTTTGTACGAAAATAGAGTTTTATCATCTATACTAATATTATAAAGAGGTAAAGTTTGTGACGTTGTAGCGGGTAATCTCTGGATCTACTAAACAGATTTTAAAAATTCTTTTACTGTCGGAAAGCTACGTTAACAGGTAGTGTCATAGGCTATATAATATGACGCTATATACCACGGGAGCGGGACAGAGCGCGGGAGAAACCGCGCCGGGCCGCTAGTCTTAAATAAAGTTAAACCAATATTATAATTATTGTTTAAATAAAATAATATGGTATTTTAGTATCCGCTTTTTTATATGCAAAATTGTTTAAAGTTTATGGTAATATGTGTCATCTACCCGACTTAAATTAGTTTAAGGGAGTACCTTCAAAACTTACCAAAGTCTAAGTACGAATCCGTTTCTGTAAATGTCATGTTAATTCCACTGTCTTGAGAGCTCACTGAAGGATTTTGGCACCAAGTTTTCTTCATAGAACAATGTCTACAAGCGACGTCGTTGCAGCTTACTTCATCATCGGATAACTTGTTTGAGCTTAAAGATTTTGGAAGATTAGGAGAATTATTCGTTGTAACTACTTGTATGATAGTATCAGGTGTGGATGTTTCACTTGAGTTAAATGAAATGCTGTTAGGCCCTGACGCTTCATGAGATGGTGTGCCGTGAGCAGATTTAGGAGATTGAGGAGATTTCTTACAATAGCTCGCTTCTTCTACATACTGGGATGGAAAAAGAGGACTTGTTGGACACTTTCTTAAAGATTGATGAGTTTTATTTAACTCTAAACCTAATTCAGGACCAGAACCTACTCTTCGTCTACCCGATTGAGGAGGTGAACTTTTTCTTCCATTAGCACCGTATTCAGGTGAGATCATTTCATCAACTTGATTGACCATTTCACGTATTTCATGCTTCACCTCCGAAGCCATTTCTCTTGACATTCCCATCAAGTATTCAGCTACATCTATCACTGATACGGAATTCTTATCACTTTGACTAGAAATAGAATTCATACTCATATTTGACTGTTCAACAATGTCAGAGTTTTCCAAAATATCATCTACTTGAGAGATCACTTCGCGTAATTCTGATTTTATCTCAGTAGCTATTTCTTTTGTCATTTCTTTAACATAAGCCTGAAGATCTTCAGAATTGTGTGAAGCTAGGGAAGTAGTTGGAGAGGAACGTCCAACTTGACTGCAGTCTGATATAGATGTACTACTTTGAGTACTGTAAGATCTCCCAGGTAAAATCATCGGGTCATCTAAAGACAAAAGATCTGTCTGACTTCCGCAATTGCAGAAGTTTGACTTTTCTGTGATATTATTGGGAGTAGTTTCTTTTAGCCCCAAATTCATTTTTGTTTGTGGGCTCAAGGGCACAGGTGGACTGTCTGACCCTAGACTGTAACATCGAGATCTGACTAACAAAGGTTGTCTCGAAACAGGTATTAACCGTAGAGGAGATACAGATTCCCCAACAGCAAACTGTACTGGAGGATTCGATTCTGAGTGTTCTTTATTTGTTTCTTTAAGACTTGACTCTCTTGAGAAGAACTTCTGTTTTTGTTTAAATCTAAATACTTGACAATCATCTATAGCTGAAAGACTAAAATGCCTCGCTGAAGCCCCTAAAATAGGGGACGAGGTCATAGATGACCTTGATATATTCAGGCTTTTTCTCGCTCCGGTATACCCTGAGGGATCAAATGGAACTATATGCTTTACATTCGCTGATTTACCCAAAAGTAAATCGTGTGCTTCCTTAGGAAGCATGTACCATCTTAAGTAATCTATACGCGGGTTAAATGTGACCTCTGGTTCCGCTATTGAGCATTTCATGGCTAACTTTCTAGCTCTATTGAACAAATTTCTAGCTGTTTGCAAGCATTCTGTGTAAGTTTGTGGGAAAATACCAGGACCTGTAAGAAGAGAAAGCAAATTTCAAATCCAGGTTTCTAAACATTATAAAACTCTATATTAGGCTTAATTTATTTGGCTATTAAATAACTTACCAGACACTCTTCTTTCATTCCAAGTAATTTTACCATCACTAAACCATAAGGAGTTTAGAGACTTTCTATCTCTCAATACGGAACACGTATGATGTCTCCATTGCCCTGTTTGAGGGTTAACCACATATTGCGGTAAAATCTTCCAGCCTTCTGTGGCAACCATCTTTAGTGCTTCTAAAACAAAAGCCAGCTCATTGTCCGACATGAAATACGGCAAGGAAACTCTACAGAACCCCGGTCGTAGATGTTCATTATGAATTGGTATTTCTGGTGCCTTAACAGCGCTCAATTTACGAACCCGAGCAATCTCTTTTTGCCTGAAACAAATTGATTTGATTTATTAGCATGTTTGAAGGCGTCGAAATATTTGGCCTTCGTATGCAATTAGCAGGTTGGCAAATAAATTTGTTATGACTGTATACGATTGTTCTTGGTGGCATTTTTATTGTTTATTTACATTTAACTCAATGATAAAGCCCTGAATATTTTTTTACAAGCAAACCCATTGACAGGTTTAATCTCAAGAGTAAAATAGTTTTTAAATACTATTATTAGGTAACAGACAAATGGATTTAAAATATTTAGAATACACTAGCTATCTATACCCGGCAGACTTTGTCTTGCCCTTAGAAATAAAAATCTAGAACTTTTCCTTTTCCAATATTGCAGCAACATTTAGCGGGACCAACACAACAAGAAAAGAATTAGCGAAATCGGTCCAGCCGTTCACGCGTGATGGCGTGACCAAGGGAAATAGGGATTCATTTTTATATATATAGATATTCATTATAATAAAGTTAATTAATTTTAATGTTATTTTCATCTGTTTATGAAAATTAAAAGCTTGGAAGAAATAAGTTTTTTTTTCAACTTTTAACTGATATAGACTGAAGATATGTTTTATGTAACAAATCATCAGTGATGATAAGTATGGTATCTAGCGCCATCTGGTCATGTAGGATTTTTTTTATTGAAGAATTCAGCAGACAGGCAGACGGCCCACCTGATGGACACCTATAGACATTTGTTACACCAAAAGTGCTATAAATGCACTGCTGCTCACTTAGGGATTGTGGTGGGTTTCAAAGTTACCTTTTAAACGGGGCGTCTGTCATTACTAGTATTCTTTTGTGGCGGGTTCCTATATCGTACTGACCGTTCATTTGCCTTTCTATGAGTTAAAATTTGACATAAACTCCGTACAAGTACGTAAGATATAAGAACCGGCCATTACAGTATTAGTAATTAATTATAACAAGTTTATTATTACATCTCGATATTCAGCAGTTTTTCATATTCCTTCAATAACTGGTCATCAATTCCCAGTATATCTGATCCATAATTCAAATTGCTGTTCAAGCCACCTCTTGCTTGTATCCCGAAGACGTCATTCAGGACTGCACAGACGAAATTGTGGTGAAGGAAAGTCCCCCGAGGGTGTTTCACCATCAGCGAAAAGATCGGCAACCTTCGGACCGTTGGTGAAATATTCCCTAGGAGAATTAGCTCTGGAATATTCTTTATGTGGGACAAGACTTGTCTGAAACAAAAATAAAAAAATAGTTTAGTAAGTCATAGACTTGAGTTGGCATTAGTACTTCTTTAAAAAAATGGCTGGCACGATTTGGGTATATTTTTAATTATACTTCACACTACACCGATGCCGAAAGGCATTATTTCACTTTAGTGGAGGAGAGGGTAATGGTAATTGCTGCTTTTACGTTTTATTTCTACACGGGAATTTTACGTTATATTATCTGGGATCATAGACTCGAGAATGTTCCGAGTCTCTTCATTTTTTACGATTTGGGTATCTAACAAGTGTTCAAGTGTTTATGAAATTCCAGCTTTGAAATAATCTTCAAGCATTAAACCACAGCCAAATTGTTGGGCGTAAACTGGCGCCAAATGCTCCCAAATCTCTCATTGTTGTCACAGCCCGAAAAGGCACATTTTCGTAAACAGTTGAGATTTTCAATACAAATACACAGTTTTCATTCAAAACATATCAAAGTCCTACAATAATACATTTTTAAAATAAAATATCACAGCAAAACACCACTCTGCATGTTCCCATCAAAAACTGTCGTAAGTTGTTTCGTGTAAGTAATTCACTAATCGCAAGTTATAGGTTCTGTTATAAGTATAGTATTGTAAAATACTAACTTATTACAAGTTAGCTTATCATAAGTTAGTTATAATATTGTAAACTAGTTTTCGAAAATAATATTCCTAATTGCGTGTAAAACAAAGGAATATTCTTAAATTGTCCAATTCAATTATTTGTGAAAATATTTATGTATGTACTCGTACAATAGTACAACAGGTTCAAATAAAAATTAGATTAATAAATCTATATTATATATATAAATATATAATAAAAATAAAATGCGGCCAGCCTTCTGGGCACGCTTCCCTCTCCCCCTCCTCGCAGCGATTTGTTACATACGTTATATTAATTTATTTATAATTTACTTTAAAATGTATTTATAATTTACTCTAAAAGGTGTGTAAGAATAAGCCTAAATGGCGCTCTGTTGTTCGTGCCTACCCCGCAAGGGAACTGGCGTGAAGTTATGTATGTATGTATGTATAATTTACTTTATTTTTAACTATTTAGATTAATTACATTAAACATCGAATAAATAAATACACATACCTAAAATAAAAAAGATTAATAAAACAATGTCAGAACAGAAAATTAACCAGATGAGACTAAACGTCAGACTCTCAAATTAAATATTTTCAACATAAATTTGTTAACATATCAAAGATGCAAATCACCTTTGTGAGCTCACAAAAAACGAAACAACCTAAACTATTTCCAAAAGATAATCGCAATAATTGGAATCCACATAACGACAGCCACAATGACTCATTTGCATACTTAAAAATAGCACACCATACTTCGCAAATACGAATCAAACAAATCGAGGAAACACGCTTGACCTTGTATTTACAGATATTACCTCAGTTTTGGATCGAAGCAAAAACCGAACATTAATATCTCCGCATAATACGCCAATTAGCACACAAATTGAGGGCTCAAGGTCTATTCTATCTAGGGCTGCCATCTTTAAAGACCTTTGTATTAAATTTAAAACATTATACAGAGTGAATAGAAATTGACCCTTACATGCTACACTATGGTCGTCATAATATAGTATGTGTCTGTATTTTTTTTTCAAAATCACCTGATTTGCTTCCTGACTAGATTAATTAACAAATTGACTTAAAAAAATCTAATAATCTTTAGTTGTTATCGAAATCGGCCCGATGACTCCGTTGAGTGTTTTTCGCTATTTCGTATAGTCTAAGATTGGCCCTGTAGTTCCACTTTAAAAAAACATTTATTAAATTATATTTCAAATACCAATATATTTGAAATATATAATATAAAATAATTGCGTGTTTTGTCCGTTCAAGATGTTGTTAACTATGTGGTTCATCAAAACGTAGATATGCATAAAATATGATGCATTAATAAACAAAGTTTACCTAAGTGGTCAATTGGTTACCTCTGTATTATATGTACTTACGTATTTTGTGCTGTAAAAACTTTTCTAAATAAATGGAAGAAATAACTTAAATACTTTGCTTAGCTGTAACATGTTTTTATATATAAGAGAAAAACTTAATATTATAGCAAAATACAAGCAATTACTTTACTTTAGATGATTTTTATACATACATAATTATTAGATATTTAAATTTATTATAGAGACAACCCTAGCGTTACTACCGTATATTGCGGGGGACATATTGATTGATGGTATTGCGAAATAACCATCGATTACTTCGTCTATTTTACCGGTTCATAAAACAGTGGTATAACACGTGACAAATGATGCTGACAGTTGACTTGAATCGTTTACATTTTACCCAGATACGATATCGACCATAATTATGACCATGTGAAACATAATTCTACTTCTATAAATGTAGCTGTTCTTCATATAGTAAAACGAAATCAAAGAAGTCTATCTATCTTTCATGTTATATAATGAATTTGTAGAGGAGTCGAGTACAGTGTACAGTGAATTAAAAAAAACGTAAGGTAGCCCCCTTCGGACTTTCGGACTAGCAAATTCCGAAAATACAACTTTCAGAATTTTGGCTATCTGTCTATTAAAGCAGCACATGAAAAGTATAGAACGGATTTAAATGAAACTCGAATCAGAGCTAGCTTATTTACCGGGTCAACGCTTAGGATACTTTTTATACCGATAAATAACGTCGATTCCGTAAGATAAACGAACGTAGCTGAAAAGGTAGCGCCACAGTCGCGGTGTTTTCGTGCCGTTGTTGCAATCTACAACAAACAAATCGTCGTCGTGAAAATGCAAATTATTTTTTGCTGGCACGTGCTAGTAAATAATTTGCGCGTTCCTCTTGTGGCCCACAACGCCCAAAATGCTCCTTCAGCCGTTCCACAGCGACCACGGTCGTTGTAGCCTGCGTGAAAACGTCACTAATGATGCCATAATTTCGACTCATGCAGCAATTACAGCGACCCATGTTAAGAGGTGGATCGAATAGTTCATTCCACTAGAGTTTACGATTCTAACGCCCGCAAGCTAGTGGAACAAGAAAAATCGCGGTCATGAGCGTGGTCGGTGTAAGCCTCATGTGGAACGTAGCCAATATAAGATCTACTTGTACGATACAAGAATAATATGAGTTTCAATTGCTCTGCAAAATAGAAGAGCAGAAATCCTTCTAAATCGTACACAACTAAGTCTAGTTCAGTTAGTCACCTAGTTAGGTACAAACATGCCTGAACAAACATCATAGAGCTTGTGCTAAAACACAAACCCCCATTTTCTTTTAATAACTACAAATGTCTAAAGGTAATCGTACAACATCGAAGTTCGTGCTAAGTAAGTAAGACGTAAAACAAACCCCGAGTTTTGAAGTAGGTAGCAGTTCAAAGCGTAACCGCTAGGATTATGATGAAATGTATAACGTCATTATAAAATTTGAGATGACCTTTGTGTCAAATATGTCAATCCGCCTTGGACAAGCATGGCAGTGTATAATGTCCGGCCCACTAAAAAATATGGCAGGCCCGAGCCCAGCAGTGCGACGCCTATGAGCTGTTATTAATATTTTATGTAATATACGTAACGTTGTATTCTCCAATGGAATTCAGAAGATTTTCAACAATTCTATCTTCGTTAACAATCCAACGAGGCTACGCAAAACTCTTGGCAACAGGAAATGAAACGGGGAGCTCTACCGGAAGCGTTGGTTGAAGTTGAAACGTGACATGAATGCACCAGCGATGCAAATGCCTCAATAGATCGAACCTTGAACTGAGGTATATGAATCATATTACGTTCTTATTATTTCTATAATGAATTTATAACGTTTTAATAGGTTTAATTTAATACGACTTGAGTTTCAAATTAGAATTTTATTTCATAGCCAAGAACACTTGTCGGGTTATTATGAGTTTCTGTAATAATAAAGTACGTATAAATTGCTTTAATGCGCAATGTTTTTGAGGCTTAAACTCGGATTTCGAAAGAGAATTGGTTCATATCCTGGCTAGTTAACATACACCACTTAGACGTTTTCTGACTTAGTGTGCGTTTGTTGCAATTACCAAGTGATGGCGGTGAAGGCAAACATCGAAAAGAAACCTGCACATCGAGATAACCGAATTGTATATACTATCCGTTCTCCAAAAAAATCGGGAGTAACCGAGCCCAGTAGTTAGATGTTTCTCTCTTCTCTTTCCTTTCACCATATCCCAATTACTTGGGGTCGGCAGAACATGACTTTTCCTTCCACACTCTTCTATTCTGACATACCTCTTCTGTCACACCGCATATCATCATATCATCAGATGGATGGATTGTGTGAAACAATCCATCCATCTTTTTTTGGTCTACCTTTATATTTGTACCCATCCATCTTGTACTTTAACATTCTTTTTGTCACGTGTTGTCACTTTCATCCCTCCTCATTTTTTTTTTTTTTACATACACATTGTATATCCTCAAATTAAGCAAGTTACGCTTGTGTTATGGGTAATAATACAACGGACTACTCTGGGGCCGATCCCAGACACCCAGACCATAGTAAATAACGGAGAAAAGACGTTTCCCGAAATTTACTATACCAGGAATCGAACCCGGAGCCTCTGCGTTGCAGTGAGGTAGGCCGGCAAAGGCTTAGCCCGCTCAACCACAGAGGCCGTCCCATTATATGCCCATACCAACTTAATCTTCTTCCTCTCAATTTTTCAGTCACAGGTGCAACTTTCAAAGATCCCCTTACGTACTCATTTCAGTAGTTAGATGTTTATGGGCTGATATTATTCTAAAATACTCTGTAGGTACCAATAACTACATAATGGCATCTAAAATCATAAAGATATTTCCATTCGCTTATATAATCGTAGAAAGTTCTATTTGGCAACATTTGCCAGGCTATTGAGGCCTGTTGCACGTGCCCAATAATATTTAGGCTACGATTGATATTTCATTTTGAACTCGCAAAGAAAAAAGATTATGGTTCAAATTACTAACTATATTAAGGAAATTAATCGTGACTTGTTACCATAAACAATCCATCCATCATTTTATGTCTATTCTATGAAGTCCTAATGTCGTGATCGACGAACAAATGCCACTAGAACAACATATCAGGTGTCAATGTCATCGATACGTCAGTTTACCCATGACATAAGAGGTCATTGTGATTACGAACGTTCCTTAGCTATTTCGGTAACAAAAGAGAACCTACAATATGCGTCGGTCTGTCTTTGTATGGCAGCTCCGGATCTTGGGGGGGGGGGAGGGGGGAGTCAATCCGGCAAATTCTAACTTTGCAGACAAATATACGACTGTCGCAACTTTGACCACCAAGGGGTCCAGTACTTTAATACATAAATTACTGTTTGGATTTGCCTAATCACAGGGATGAAAACAGCACTCGTCCCTGGGAAACGATTCTCCCTGCTGTCAATAAATTAAGAAAACTATGTGGACTATACATAATACATGCGATTCATGTCCCAACTTTTTATATAGCAACTGTTAAATCGCGCCATAAATTGTAATAAAAAAATATCAACAATTTTGTAACATAATTTTATATTTATACATTACCCTTCACTAAACTAGCAGACGAGCTGCTCAACACCTCCAATGGACATCGCCTTTTTTTTAGTAATGGACATCGTCGCCTATAACATTTTAGGAGATTAGGAGAGCATTTTAGTTATTTAGTCTGAGTACTAGTAATTTCACTGGCTATCCTGCTCTTCTTCCCGAAACACAGAAATAAGCAGAATGGTGGTACCTACGAAACCAGTAATTCCCTATCAACAGTTATGTCTTGTCATCCTTCTATCTATGTACAATTTTTCTCTATTCTATTCTTGTTAGTACTGACTCCCACGCCTTTGGCATTGATTTTGCCAATGTCAGAGTAAAAGCGACAGGTGATAATAAATTAAATTAAAGGTAGCCTAAAAAGAGAAAATTTGTTGTACGGTATTCTTGATCTGAGGACAAGACAACACAAGCGGCCATATTAGACTAATTACTTATAACAAAAATGTGTGCTGGTACACATAGTAGAAGTGAAACTTCAACGGGCACGTGGATAAACGAATCGCAATAAAGTTTTAACTTGAAGTTTTACGGGCAGATTGTTAATGTACTTGTCCAATTTGAAATCTTTTTAATTTTTCGCAATTTTACTACAAATTATGATATGGTTAGGTTAAGTACATTTTAATTAATGCATTTTTTATTTAAACATTTTATTTTATCAAACAAAAAAACTGAATTCGATCCGGAAGCAATAAAAACATCGATAGTCTACTCTAACATTATGCCGCCTCTCACGTCTAGTCTAAATTTATGCCGCTCTTCCAAGCGGCCGTAACGCTTTTTCGTGACAGTAAAATCCTAAAACCCTGTCTATATAGAAATTCACTTAAATATATCTTATATTAATATATAAAGCTGAAGAGTTTATTTGCTTGGTTGAACGCGCTAATCTCAGGAACTACTGGTCCGATTTTAAAAATTCTTTCAGTGTTAGATAGCCCATTTATCGAAAAAGGCTATAGGCTATATATCATCACGTTAAGACTAATAGGAGCGGAGCACCAATGAAGAATGTTTCAAAATCGGCGGTTTTGAAAACAAATTTCACGCGGACGGCGTCACGGCCACAGTTAGTTATATATATGTCTAGCCATGCCGCCTCCGCCAGGTCCCGGTCGAAGGCAAATGCCAAAGGTCTCAAAACGGGGAATGTTGAAGTCCGCGCGAAGTGGAGTAGAAAAAGTAGGAAAGCAGACCCTGGGCGTTGGAGTGAACGCTCCGAACGCAACCTGGATTTAACGCTCGGATGATGATGATGATGATGATGACTTATAACAATATATTATTAAGCGTTAAAAACCGTCACACGATATATACTTATATAGGTATATATATATATATACTAAAGTTAGTAAGAAGTTAATATTAATGGGACAAGGAAGGTCTGAGGAGAGAATGTCTTATAAAGGTGTTGATATCTTTGGACAGTAAAAGAATATATGTTCTAATGTTCCTTCAACAATTTTTCTCAAAAACATGCAAATTTCGGTACTATCTGAAAAGGATGTATATTTACAAGTAGTTAAACGCTAAATTGTGGAAATACAATTATTGAATACAACAAATCCACGACTAATGAAGTAAAATTCATTCACAAAAATTTAACAATACTTACTTTGCAAACCATTCACAAAAGCAGTTAACAATTTGTAAATAAAACAAAGACGTTTGAAGCTACCGATGTTACAGAAGTCTTTGTAAACGTTACCAAAATAAACGTAAGACATGAAACAGAAACGTTGTTTAAACAATCCCGGAAAAGGGGGTAATGCGTTGTGGTAATAAGAAAGATTTATGATTTTGTATGCGATTTCTAACAAAAGGATAAAAGAAGCGAGTTGTGAAACATAGATGAATAATAATGAAACGTAATCTGCGTGAAACTTTATTGCTGCTCTTAGTTTTTTTGTTACTTCACCTGAGCCCCTTTCAAATTTTTCTACTCTCATTTTAGAATTGAATATACTTTATTGCATGACATTAATATGTAGGTGGTTCGGGCATGTGGAAAGAATGCATGATGAAAGAATGACTAAACAGATATACAATGCAAAATTGGATGGATGCAGAAGTCGTGAAAGGCCACGACACACCTTCCATGATCAAATTGATCGTGTACTAGCAGAAGGTGATGTCAGGAGCCTTAAGAACAGACGGGCGTGCATGACAAGAGCTATCAATGTCAAAAAAGCAAGTGAGGTGTGTAAGAATAAGCCTGAATGGCGCTCTGTTGTTCGTGCCTACCCCGCAAGGGAACTGGCGTGAAGTTATGTCTGTATGTATGTATGTATTAATATGCAGTTCAAGAAGTATAAGACAGAAAACAATAGGCGGTCGTATCACTAAAAGCAATTTCTTCTGCTGAGTTCACTTGAGTTATATGGATGAAATGGAAAAGAATGCTATGATTAACGTTGCCAGGTGTCTATATTTGCGCGGAACGTCCCGATTTTCAGGGGTCTTAGGACCCAACGCTTATGCGTTGCCAACCAACGTGGTAACGCGTTTTGGGAACTTTCCCAGCCGACGGTGATTTGGGGCCTATTTATTATTTGTAAATAGACATATATCATTGGTTGATTTGAAAATAGAGCTTTCTTCAATATCAATCGATAGAGAGAATTAATGCTCTGTGGTCAACGCCCACATCTTGACATTCATTGGTGACGTTTTCACCACGACCATAATGACCATGGTGGCCATGTGAACCGGTTGCCGGAGCATTTTGCGCGTTGTGGGCTATTAACGGAACGCCTCCTTTGTAATGTTTTTTTGAAGTGAAACTTCTTTAAAACCGTTGTGAATTGTGATTTGAAACGAAAAAGCGACACTAAAAAGAAATAAACATATAAATCTATAGGACTAAGTCTGAGGGAGAATCAGATACGAGTTATACATTGTGCAGCACAGATTAGAGAGTCAATAAGACTGATGATTAAACATAGGTCCAATTAGGACCGAAATAAAAGTAATAATAATATTTTTTAGACTAAAACAGTGAAAAATTGAAAGTGACTCTTAAGAAGTTTATTTTGAATTATAATATGTTAACGGATGTCAGCTAAAGGAATTCTATTTATATTTATAAAAGTTAGAGAAGAATTATCTGTGAATACATTCTTTGAAGTTACGCAGCTACTGTGTGTGAACTGCACACACACACACACACAAATACACTTACAATTTTTGTTCTAAATATATTGTTACAAAATTTAACTTCAATCAGTCTGGAATTGGTTTCAGAAAAGATAGAATATATATAAATGTAAAATAAAATTATGAACTTTTTTATCATTTAATAAAAAAAATTGTTAGGTTTGTTACAGTTACAGTTACTAATATTGTTAACGTTAAAAAGCAAGTGATTTGCTCGGGAATATAGGCTGTCGATCTTATTCATAGAGAGTTAGAATAAGTTTGAGTAACTCTTTAAAAACCATAAAAAGCGTTCAAACTTGCTCCAACTCTATGAATAAGACCGTAGGTGTTTAATAACTAAACTAGAACCTACTCAAAATAAACCTAATTACAAATTAAACCATACTATAAATAAAACTATACTTACAAAATAACATAAATCTGTAAGTAAAAAATTGACTCCAATTTATCACTGTCGGCGGGGAGCGCACCCAAAATGCTGGCTACATTTCCGCGATGGATGGCAGTCTTAAATTTAAAGTGCTAAGTAGCTCATTCTTATTGTGATGAAATTTACGAAATTGAAAACGAACTAAATAGGACTTTCAGTTTATGACTGATTTAAGTCAAAATGTGTTTTAAATAATAAAACATTGTTTGAAAGTTGTAATAACGATTTTATATACAATCAAGAACGTACCGGTGGCGCTATACTCAGCCATCGGAAATGGCTACATATTTGCGGCTTTTGGCTACATATTTGGTCGAGACCCTGGGACCATGGGGGCCTGAGGCGCACAAGCTTTATCGGGACATACTCAAACGTCTGGTGGATGTCTCACGTGACCAAAAGACTGGTTTATACCTCGCACAGCGCATCAGCATTGCCATTCAGAGAGGCAATGTGGCCAGTCTTTTGGGCACGTTTCCGACTGACAGCGGTCTAGAACTAGATTTTATACTTTAATTTTAGTTTGTATATATAGTTTATTTTTAGATTAATTTATTGGTGTAGAGAAAGATAATCGACGGTCAGTGTCACGCCACATTTACATTAAATTTGTAGAAGAAACCTACGTGTTGGCCTTCCCATGGCCCCAAGAAAGCCGTCCAAATGTCCGGGCCATTTATATGGTCCGTGGTCTGCAATGACATACAGACATTGTATTTAATGTATATTTCCTTTTTATTTATCTTAATTATATGTATTGTGTAATATCTATGTATGCTATTAATTACATGTATTTGATTTGCACAGCATCGTCATACACTCTCGATTCCTTTCACACAATCCACAGCCCGGGTTCTCAGGAAGAGATCGCTCTTCTAAAGCGATAAGGCCGCCCTTTGTTCCTGTCTTGACACGAAATGACTGTAAATGATTTACTTTATGTGTATGTAGTGAACAATAAAGTTAGATAGATAGAAGATAGAAAATCTATCTATCTTCTATCTTTACTTTCAATTATGTCCATACATTGTAACGTCTCGACCATCATAGCGGCTCGACCAAACATCTTCACGCTGGATTTGAAACTATTAACACGTGTTCATCGCGAGCATGGCAACGCGATTTATATACACCGTGCAGTCAATTCCCGTTGACCCATTTATCGTTTCGAGGGCACACGCAGCTGCAATGACCTGAATTCGATTCCGCGTACGTGTCATTTGCAAAGCGAGGAAATATGTTTTCACTCATGTTATAATTAGTGGCCTGATGAAAGTGAAGTATTAATTTAACTTAAGGAATATTATTTAGTTGTTTTCTACTTTTTAGAATTAGTAGAGCCATGGTGGATACATTATCTTAATAACAGCTCTTATCGCTTGGTGATCGGTGTATTACCACGCTCTCACAGAATATCGCCGTGAAACTGTTAGCCTTGAGCTAATCATGTTTCATACGATGAGTGAGAGTTCTCGTCTATCCCATTCCCTAATTCCATTGCCATATCCCATCATAATGGTTGGCAACGCGTTGGCTCCGCCTCTGGTGTTGCAAACGTCTACAGGCGACGGTAACCACTTTGCATTAAGTGGGCTTTCTGCCTATAGGTATACCAGCTTCGCCATAAAAAAAGTTGACTCTGTGCATCACGCGTCTAGCCAGTGTCAAGTAATTAATGTTCCGTTTTAGAATAATCTTCAAGCATAGGCATCAGCCATATTGACTGACGCGAAACGAGGAATTTTTAGTGGCATCTGGAAAAGGTACATTTTTTTTTACTGCAGGAGATCAGCAGACAGGCAGACGGCCCACTCGATGGAAAGCGGTTACCATCGCCTATGGACATTTGCAACATCAAAGTTGCTACAAATGCGCTGCTGCTCTCTTAAGGGAGACGGGAACCTGGTCAATAATGCCGGAACACAACTCAAGGTTGTTATGGCGACATACTTTAGACCAGGGATGGTAGCCATCCAGTCGGGCAAATGCCCTACCACCTGGCTGTGGGGTTGTTAAGTCGCCTCTTACGACAGGCCGCCCGGCCGCAGTAAATTGTATTCTTTCTCCGTTCCTGCACGGATACATTTTACTAGACAGTTGATTTTTGAACGTATACACACAATTCTTCGTCAGAAACAGTGCCGGCTTTACCTATAGCGCAAGGTGAGCAGCGACCAGTGCACACAGGCGCCAGATCTTAGTGGGCGCCTACGCTCGCTCGCGATACCTCTGAAAACCATGCGTCGCGTCGCTTGCAGCGCCGGTATCAAATTGTGTCATAAAGAAGTTGAAACAACAGTGTCTATGCAGTTGCTGTTTTAGCTTGCTTTACATGACAGTTCTTGTTCTGGACGTGGAACTATTGCTTTCCGACATCATATAAAATTGCACCATTTGCACCTGAATTTCTGTTCAGTTTTTAGTCCATTTTCACCGCGCGCTTACTACAGGACGTCAGGATATTGATTGCACACGGGCGCTACATGAGCTAGAGCCGTCTCTGGTCAGAAACACTCTTGCTTTTCTTTCACTTCTCCCAGTCATTTAGGGTCGGTACAATATCTTTTCCTTCCATACTCGTCTATTCTGGCATACGTCCTTTGTCACACTTCAAATTATCAGGTCATCCTTCACACAATACTAGTATCATGTTGTTAGTTTTGCCTCTACGTCAGCTCGGTAATACTTTAACCAACGCAGTGATAAGCATATTACGCAGATGTAGCCAGTTTTAATGAATTAATTGACATTTGACGTTAAACATCAACTGATAATTCAGGTGATGTATGTACACTAATATAGTTAATCATTAATGCGTTATTTTTTAACGTTATAAATAACACGCATTCATACACAGTCACATACACTCAATATACTAAAACAATATTGTTAATTTTAAGCAAAACTATTTTTTAAAAGTAAAAGACAAGTAAAAATATACAACTATTGCTTAGAATTCAGGAAATAAGTACGACAATGTTATTTCAATAAAATGGGGGACATTCTCATGCGTAACATTGCTCCAGCCACTAACAGAGTGAACAAATGAATTATTAATATTTTATCCTATTCACTTGAAAACCCTCAAACAAAACACCTTCTAAGCAATTTTATCTAACCGATTGAATTTATATTCAGTTCTTTTACATAAACAAGGTTTACGACATATATGTTTCGAAATTGTTTATCTTTTTTATGGTAAAAGTATTGGAATACTATTTTATCGATGCCATTATACTTTCATGTTTTTATCCGTGCAGGAACGGAGAAAGAGTACAATTTCCTGCGGCCGGGCGGCCTGTCGTAAGAGGCGACTTAACAACCCACAGCCAGGTGGTAGGGCGTTTGCCCGACTGGATGGCTACCACTCCTGGTCTAAAGTATGTCGCCATAACAACCTTGAGTTGTGTTCCGGCATTAATGACCAGGTTCCAGTCTCCGTTAAGAGAGCAGCAGCGCATTTGTAGCACCTTTGGTGTTGCAAATGTCCATAGGCGACGGTAACCGCTTTCCATCAAGTGGGCCGTCTGCCTGTCTGCTGATCTCCTGCAATAAAAAATAAAAAAAATATTTTGGACTAAAGTATACCTCGCGACTTCCCTTTCGTTGGATTCATATTCTCATGATACTATCCCATTTTTCGGGATAAAAAGTACCCTATGTTTATTCCCATTATTAGACTAGACTAGAATATACTTTATTGCAAACATTAAGATACAGTTTAAGAGACAAGACAACAGGCGGTCTTATCACTAAAAGCAATTTCTTCCAGACAACCTTTTTTTATTGCAGGACTACAGCAGACAGGCAGACGGCCCACTTGATGGAAAGCGGTTACTATCGCCTATAGACATTTGCAACATCAAATGTGCTACAAATGCGCTGCTGCTCTCTTAAAGCAGACTGGAACCTGGTCACTAATGCCGGAACACAACTCAAGGTTGTTATGGCGATATACTTTAGACCAGGGGTGGTAGCCATCCAGTCGGACAAATGCCCTACCACCTAGCTGTGGGTTCTTTTGTCGCCTCTTACGACAGGCCGCCCGGCCGCAGGAAATTGTATTCTTTCTCCGTTCCTGCACGGATAAAGAACGAACCTTAGAATGGATTAGAAAAAAATATGTAACGTATGGCTTTTGCAATATAACTATGATAGAAGTAAAAAAGAATGTGTATTTTAACTGGTTTAAGTAAACAATACATATTATATCAAATATCAAGTTTTAGGCGGTGTGTTACAAAGGTCGTCGACAGCGTCTGGTGCGACACTGTATGTGCCTGATGGTGCTTATTATGAAAATGTACTATAAAGGTCCCTATCAGACACCTGACGCAGTGCAAATATCTGTGTGCGGCGTCCATGCGTCATCTGCCGCGTCTGCAGTCCTTGTAAAATATACAATTTCCTGCGACCGGGCGGCCTGTCGTAACAGGCGACAAAACAACCCACAACCACGTGGTAGTTGCCCGTCTGGACGGTTACCACCCCTGGTCTAGAATACTCCACGTAACATCCTTGAGTTGAGTTGAGTTGAGTTATTCCGGCGTTAGTGGCCAGGTTGCAGCCTTCCATTAAAGAGCGGCAGCACATGAGTATCTATTGCCGGCCTATGTTACAAATGTCCATAAGCTATGCTATCCGTTCTCCATCAAGTGGGCCGTTCTAACTTATTCATTAAAAAATTTGCGTCAATTAATAATGACGTAATGGCTTTAATTATAATTAAAGTTATAACGTCAATCCGACGCCGAAAGCGGTGTCTAACGTCAACTATGCTTAGCTGCTAAATCAGCTTTACTTGCAAACTTTAAGCATCCTTATCGCAGAAAAATATTATATTTTTATATTTTATCTTATGTCAATCCTCTTTCTCAAAAGTATATAATAAAAACATTTTATTATACTCTAAACTAAGTAAACAGACAAAGTGTTGTCACATTTATATATTAGTAAGGTTTTCATGATATTCGATTTAATATTCGGATTTCATTTCCTGGGATAAAAACCACATAACCACTTACAGTTCGTTCCTAACTATTTGCAACAAATACACCTACGCACAATTACGAGTGAAAAACCACTTTAAAGAAGTTAACAGGAACTAAAACAGACGTCTGGTCTATCATAACACCAACAAAGTAACAAGAGTGCTCTGTTATTTGGCGCCCGGTCAATTTGCGCGACCTACTTGACCGTATGACCTCTCAAAACATTTGAACAATCTATTTATTTTCTTAGAAATATCAATTATTTTTGCGTCTAGTGAACTTATTGATTATCCTGTTTGTATACAATGACAACCTTTTTAAAATTACTCCATTTCAAAGTGGTTAAGTTTTCAATCTAAATACATTGCTATGTAGCAAAATTTATAACTGGTTTTCAGAACATTTAATTCTACCTATTTTGCAAAATGAAATTTCACTTATATTTAAATGTGAAAAATTTAATTATCAGTAGTATACATAGTACAATGATGGTATTTTTTTAGTAATTTATGTATTGATCCAGGAGTTACATAATTACTACATAAAAAAAGTTTTTCAGAATATTCTATTTGAGAATGCTTAGCGCCTATTATGCTTTTCAAATTAAACTGTTGGGTATAATTTACCATGTTGATAATCCGTATAAGAATGAAATTTATTAAACTAAAGCTTACAAAATATCACTCCTAGAAATTAAATTGCAAGAAAATATATCTACATCCAATTATACAATGAAGAAAACTTAACCAATATTGTATTCTAAATATAATCCCTTAAGACAGTAGACAGTAGTATAACCCCTAAGAAGAATGCTGAGCCTAGATCAAAAAGTTCAATGGGCAAGGTACCCAGAAGGCTAACTACGTAACCTCGCTGGATCGCCATACTGATCGGATAGATAGATAGATAAATAGCACTTTATTGTACACCATTAAAGAAAACACAGAAAAACTTATAGCCTAAAAATATTCTAAATGTGCACAATGGGCGGTCTTATCGCTAAGAAGCGATCTCTTCCAGACAACCCGTGGCAGGAATAAAACGAGATTATATTGATCAAAGGTGGTATACATAAATATTATAGGATATGCAATTAATTACATTATATTTTATTTAACAAAACTACGTTTTAACGGTTTTAAGTTTTAACGGCCGTGATCACGGCCACTGAAAAGTGGCCGAAACGTCGGAGAAACGTCGGAAAAACCAAAATCAAATAAAATTACCGCGCTTAAAACCGTTAAAACGTAGTTTTGTTATGTATACGGGTCGCGAAAACTTAAGAAAATATTATATTTTATTCATTAATAAACATATAAAATAAATAAAATATTTTTTATTATTTTTTATTATTGATATTACAAACATATAATATATACATAAATATACGTAAAAATATCAAACATCACTATGTTGCAGTTAGTGATTTTTTTTCATGTTCTTAAATATCGTTAGTGATTTAGCTTAACTAATAGTAGCAGGTAGCTCTTTCCAGAGTCTGCCTGCCTGTACAGTAAAAGAATCATTGACAAAAAGATGAATGATGTTTAGGAGTAAGATCTGTTGTCTGAAGTAGGAACCAACCCTCTGATCACTTGCAGAATCGATTATGCGAATACATTAAGATACAAAAAATATATCCACTCATAACATTATCTTGATCAATATATATGCCAGTCACTTCCACATCCCGAACTGAAACTTTCCGCGTGCTCTTACGTAATCTAATTCCAAAATCGTACTCTCGCAACATATCGTCATACCAGAACCAGGAAGTGTTTGGCATCGAAATAAAAAGCGGGCGCACAAGTGGCAATATTTAAAATGAAAGACAGCCCACCGTGGAATTAGTCAAAGAAATAACGTAACTATTTTTAAACGGAATTGATGCAATGTTAATTTTACGCTGGTATAAAAACAAAAGTCGTGGTAACGTAATGGTTAGCGCACGCGTCGCAAACTTAAAGGGCGCGGGTTCGAATCCTGGCCGGAAGGCTTGCACCACTTAGGCAGTTTTCTGACCTAATAATTACTATCATACGACCGACCTAGTAATAAAAGTACCGGGCCTTTACCGCCATTTTATTTGTAAGCGACATTTGGACCTAAGTATATCTTTGTTACGAAAGGTATTTTCAACTACGATTTTATTTTAAGATTTTCACATTTAGTTAGATTAAACTCTACTAAATAAAAAAAAGGAAAATAATGCGCCGGTGGTTCGGGCGTGTGGAAAGAATGCATGATGAAAGAATGACTAAACAGATATACAATGCAAAAGTGGATGGATGCAGAAGTCGTGGAAAGCCACGACACACCTTCCATGATCAAATTGATCATGTACTAGCAGAAGGTGATGTCAGGAGCCTTAAGACCAGACGAGCGTGCATGACAAGAGCTATGAATGTCAAAGAAGCAAGTGAGGTGTGTAAGAATAAGCCTGAATGGCGCTCTGTTGTTCGTGCCTACCCCGCAAGGGAACTGGCGTGAAGTTATGTAAGTATGTATGTAAATCAAAAACTGAGTTTCAGAATAACATAGTAGCAGTTTAAAATATCTTTTGCAAATAAAAATATCCTTAGATCGAAATGTCGCTTACAATAAATGGCTCTAAAAGATTGGTATTTTCTATAATATCTACACTCTTATATATGTAAGTAATGTTAGAATTTGTTGTAACATGTATCATCTACTCACTTGTCAGATTGTACGAAACCCACTAGAAACAATATTCCCCATATCGACCCATTTTGTTTAAGATGGTTCAGCGATTGCCCATGGAATATTATAAACACACGACCTCCTAATCAATCATATACAATTATACAAACATTCCGAACGAAAGTGGGGTTTCTCTGCTGCTTTTAAGCTGCATTAAAAATATGAAATTAACAGCACTAGTCCCAATTTCATAGGAAGTATTTGGAACATGCCTAATGTTAAAAGCACTTGTATTATAAGACGCTTAGACGATTACATTAGTCAAATGCATTAATAAACGAACTGTGACCCATTACCCAACTTTTATAATGGTAGAATTGGGCTGACGCTAGCCAGAAAGAGTAATGTCAAAGGTAGTCTAGATAACATTTAAGAATGTAAATAAACCATTGGAATTGGCCACACAGCTTCATTCGCGCTTACTTTAGTTTCAAATGCTACGAGATATATATACAAAGTATTATTTACATTCTTAAAAGAACAATCACACACAAGGACAATCGGTCAAAATTTGTCCACCATTTAACGCAGTAAATCCTTATTCAACACTACGTATAAACATACAAAAGATATATTAATATGGTTACTATATAAGAACAAATATGATTGAGAAACATGAGTAATATGTGCCGTCGAAACATTTAGTTTTGCAACAGACAAAAAGAAATTTCAAGAGCTGACTGTTAACATCCACTAACTATATAGAACTTAGCAATTTGTGCTTATTGAATCATGGAAAACTGTATCATAAATAAACTGAAATAAATAGTTTTAAAATCGTTTTATCCTTGCAGGAGCACAGAAGGAATACTGCGGTTTAGTGGCCAGGTTCCAGTTTTACTCCCCCGTTCAAGCCCAGCAGCACATTGATCTGCTACCAATGTGCTGCTGGATTTGATGTTGTAAATGTCTATAGGCGACGATAACCACCTTCAATCAAGTCAGCCGTCATCTTATCTGCTTTATCCCAGCAATAAAATATACAATTCCCAAGACATCCTATTGCTCAGTTGTAAAACTTTTGGGAAATAAATTTAGATTTACGTTTAGATTTTTTATAGTCTAACTTATTAAGAACGTAATAATAGTATGAAGTGATCATAAATCGATCACCAAAAAAATGTTTTCATTACAGCAGGCCTATCATGCGTGATGAAGCCCTAACCAAGCACACCAATTAAGAAGCCACTGACGTAGAACACTTCATAAATACAACGCATGATCACTGGCGCCTATTCGCTAATTTATTCACATAAAACTAAACGTAACACAAACATTGACATTGGTTATTTATCAATGAACGTTATAAAACAAGACCTCGAGATTTACGACGTCCAAAAACTTGGAGCACAGCCACGAGTTCGCATGTGAAAAATTGCGAGCGGTTTAAATGGGTTATATAATACCATTATATAGATAATATAGACTAGTTTAATGTAGAGTTTGTACTGGAAAAAACTGACCGTGATTAATGGTTAATAACTTTAATGGAGCATGAAATTCACACTTTTAATTGAATAATTGACACCTGTCCAAGACATTATACAATTACTACTTGTACATACCCGGCTATGTTTCGTTACATAGGAGTATTATATAAAGATGGCATAAGTAAGAAAAATAGTTGCAAAAATTGGATCAATATACTACGTGTTTACATAGTTTAAAAGAGATACCGTATGATATATTTTATTTTCTGTCTTGATCTGTGTATGGCGCCTCTGGTATGACACCATTGGAACCGCAGATTATCTTACTATTTGAAACTGAAGCAAATTTTCTGTGTCATGACAGTTAGCCAAAATTTCAGTGGGTTTAGTTTCAATAGTTTTATTTAAGTGTAATAAATATAGTGAGCTCAGCTACAGCTCAGAATACTACAATATTCTGCGTCATTATCAGAGATACGCGCATGACTTCTCTACTAATTTTCTACTTCTTGTTGTGGCTCAGTTTGCTTAAATGAAAAAGAAATAAAGAGACAGCATAGTTTATATTTCTAATATATTTAAACGTAGTTAATTTTATCAGTGCAGGAACGTAGAAAGAATACCTATCAATTCCTGTGGCCAGGCGGCTTGTCGTAAGAGGCGCCTAAACAGCCCACAGCCAGGTGGTAGGGCATTTGCCTGTTTGTTTATCACACCTAGTCTATATTATGTCTACATAACAATCTTTGTTGTTTACCATCGTAACAACCGGAATTGTGTTCTGGTATTAGTGATCAGGTTCTAGTTACCTGTTCGAGGCCGGAAGCACATGTGTAAAACTTTAGGTGTTCAAATACCTATAGGCGACGGTAACCACTTTCCATAAGTTGGAGACTGTTAGTCCATCTGCTGTAGTCAATGTGAGAAGAAACCCGTATCGAGATTTAACAGCACAATTCTAAATATATCAGAAACATTGAAAATGCAAGTAACAATTGTAACAGATACTTCTGAAGCACGAGGCACGAGGCACGAGACAGTAAAAATTCGTTCGATAACAGAAACTTGGCAAGTGTCGTAGAGTAAAAATGCGAATAGAAATAATGTTATAATGCTAACTAGAAAATATTTTAGCCACATCAAATGGATAATGATGCGGATATAACAAAAATTTAGATTAGTGTCTATGACACATCCCGTGTCTAGACTAAAATAGCAAAACGATGAAAGGATGTAATAAAGTTGAATTATAAGACATTTTTGTCATTTCTTCGTCTTGTTATGAAATCATTTTAGCGTTAATACTCTCACATGCCCTTTAAAATAATATATTGCACCTTTATATAAATTAACGTGTTCATGAGTGAAAGAGAGTGTCGGGGTGAAGGTAAGGAAAGGAATGCTCCGGTGGTTCGGGCATGTGGAAAGAATGCATGATGAAAGAATGACTAAACAGATATACAATGCAAAAGTGGATGGATGCAGAAGTCGTGGAAGGCCACGACACACCTTCCATGATCAAATTGATCGTGTACTAGCGGAGGGTGATGTCAGGAGCCTTAAGAACAGACGAGTGTGCATGACAAGAGTTATGAATGTCAAAGAAGCAAGTGAGGTGTGTAAGAATGGGCCTAAATGGCGCTCTGTTGTTCGTGCCTACCCCGCAAGGGAACTGGCGTGAAGTTATGTATGTATGTAACGTGTTCATCCTCAAACCTTTATATATTGAAGGGTTATTCTTTAAAATATTAGTTTGTAGAACCATTTTCTATTGTATATCTTTTTAGGGTTCAGATATCTAAAGATAAATGTACAGTAGATTGTTACACGAAACGTGAAAGTGAGATATTTAGGAAGAGATGGTATGGGGCACGAGTGCAGCGAGTGCGCTAATAATTCGAGTGCCTAAATAGGCCTTTCAGCAGAGTTTAACACTCTGTTTTTCATTTCGAATATGAGGGAAGTAAATAAAAACTGAATAGTTAAATAAACAAGTACTTCTCTAATAAAACCAGGCGTTAAATCCATATACAAATCTGATGAAACATCACGTATGTCACATATGAAACGTCAAATATTTTTTATGTGTGACATTCTACTAGCCAGTATTTTTCTTTTGACAATGATGATAGTATATTTAGCTCAAATTTATGTAAATTAAATAATAATTTAGTGAAAAGTAATTTATAAGTATAAAATGATGTTACAAAATTATTGTTTTTTTTATTATAAAATTACAATTTATGCCGTAATGGCTGCTATGCCACAGTGGCTGTAAAAAAAGTTAGGACCATGAGTCGAATGTATTATCTATGGTTCGCATTGTTTTCTACATTTTTTGACAGCAGGGAGAATCGCTTCCCAGGGACGAAAAGTGTTGTTTTCATTCTTGTGATTAGGCAACTCAAGCGTACTTTCAGAACATGAGGTATGAAAAGGTACTTTTATAGTCTCACTACATCTGTCTGTATGTGATAGCTGATTATATTATCGATATCCAAGCTAGAGACATGAAATTTAGCACATATCTAGAAGTCTCATATGTCTACAAAATGCGAAAAGATATTTTTTTAACATCTAAAACGGAGCCAAAAAAGATTTTTTTATATCTTTCTATAACTTTCTTATACAAAATCATTAAATAAGCTTCAATTACTATCAAAATAATTAGTAAGTCATTTCACTCGTTAGACTTGTGCTGTCATGACTCCCTACGTTCATACAAAATCAAGAAATCTATGACGTATCATGGAGAGATAAAAAAATCTCAGTTGACTTTACTACAAACTTACTGCTTATTGGGCATAATTTTATAACAACAAATGATTTTATTATTTGTATCATACAAGTTATATGTAATAGATAATATTCATCACCAATGACCATAATAATCACCACAAAAAAAAAGATTGAAATAGACAAAACATCGAAACAAACTAGACCAGAAAACTAGGTCCCTGTCAAACATTACATGGTTAGAAGGTATAAACAAACATGACACGTGCAAAATTCTCTAAAAGAATAAAAAGAAATAGATCATCTGACATTATTTGCATAACTGATCGTAGATAGTAAATAACAACGGCATGAAAGACGTTATGTGTTACGTCACATTGTTTATTGTTACCGTATAATGCCCTGGCTCCATCTGAGATGTTAGTGTTAGCAACTGTGGCCAAATGCGTCTTGTCTATAGCGTAACTAATAATGTCGTTAATGATTAGTTTTACATTAGCCTATATTCATATGTTATCTGTCAATGTTTAACGTAAGTATACTGTTTCCAACGCTTGATAGATCAAGTTATATCTATATTTTTTAACAGTAAAGTCCACATGAAACAAATGACATAATTGTCGTATTTTATTTTTGTGGGTGACGTATTAGTGATGTTCTGCGAGTCATGTAACGCAAAAACTATTAAGCCATCGATATTATACTGTAATAGATCGAAAGTAATCGATTAGAAAAAAAAATGTTCTACTTTATTACAAAAAATGGCTTATTTTATATATGTAAAATATGTTGTAGGTTCAATGACATGAAATTTTAGCAAAAATATGTACCTAGATAAGTTAAATTGATTAAACCTTATTTATAAATGAATTCGATTATTATATTATAACAAATCGAGTCGGTAACGCATTAGGACATTACTAATTCATCCTTCAATGCTCTGTCAAAAGTAAAATAAATGCTTGGAAAGGGTATAATAATTAATAACAATGTCGCATCAAAAATAAATCAAATCTGCGTCAAACGGTCACTAACACTAGCATTATCCTAGATGTAACAGTAGTATTTCTTTATGTCACAAAGCAAAATGCAACCATAAATACATTTGAATGCTTTTAACATAATTTTAGAATCTAAGTCGAATATATGTGAATACAGGAAATGTAAAATATAGATATAGTGTTATGTAAATAATATACCATACAGTAGTTTAAATTCTATAACAATTAAAGTGATTTAAGTATTAAAAAAATATGAATTTGGAATATGTTTGTTGATATGTATTTTTATGTTATGTATATTAAGTATATATCTATTTAATATATAAAACATCTGTATAAACTGCATTTATATATTTATGACTAGAATTTAAGAAATTATACTATGTATTATATATACCAGCATCGTCATTATTATCTCAATTCATTCCTGGGGTTGTCTGGAAGAGATCGCTTTTTAGCTATAAGCCGCCCTTTGTGCGTAATGAGATATAGTTTTAGTGTGAAGTTCTTTTTTTTGTATTGGTGTACAATAAAGAGTTATTGATTGTTTGATTGATTAATATATGCCAGAGAAATTTGTTGCCCTGATCAATCGCTTAAACTCTTTAGTGTTACCATTTAACATATCTAAAGTGGAACTATCACTGGCCAGCTCTTTATATAGAAGACACTTTCTGCTCATTGGGTTGTCGTAAGATGTGTTATTTTTATAGAGTCGCAAGGCAGTTGATTACGTCTTCTGTAATTCATATTTATATTAAGACAATGCTAAAGATAAGAGCTATCTATGTACCAGAAGAATTTTATGTTATTAATTAAATAAATATACTGTCTATGGATGCACAGTTTTTGTATGTTAAATTTAGTGGGTCTATTATCATAACTTGCAAGTGACCAGCCAATCTATATATCTAGATATTAAGAATATTCTCTAATAAAGCATACAAGTTGGCATCGTCTAGAAATCGTTTTCAGACCTTGGTGTCAAGGAGTAAAGAGGGAGGCAAACAACTATCTAATGTGAAATATAGCGCTCATGTATTGTCATTATGACAGCGTAAGTGTACTACAGTTTAATTATTATTAAGTGCTTCCTCCTCTAAGAAATTCGATACCTTTATCTTGACACTCTTTTGACAGTACCTAGTCATCAACTTATTGAAATCTACTGCGGTAATTATGCCTCTCCCCGAGTAAGTATACCATAATAGAAGAAGAATACATGGCAAGACTCATTATACGCCTGATTTTACATATAATAATTTTTGGTCAAGAAAATCTTGGGCTGAAAAAAAAGAGGAAATGGTAGCTGGAGGGTTCAAACCAACTCCGAAATAGAAGGCCTCGTGGCCGAGCTCAACATAATTAGGGAGATGAAGGCTCACCGTCTCCGCTACCTCGGTCATGTAGAACGGATGGAGGAGGATCAAGGTGTGAAGAAAGCATACTTGGGGCCATCAGTCGGTCGGCGACCGGTTGGCCGTCCTTATATATCGCTGAAAAGATAGTGCCGAAGCTAACCTAATCGAATTTCTAGCCCACAACTAGCCAGTGCCGTAAATAGGACGGTGCCACCGATGCCCAGGCACAGGGCGTAAACTCTGGGGGGCGCAAAAATGGACAAACAGTATTTTGTCGGTTTGCTCCTGATAAGATCCCGCTGCGCTCCTAGTGCTCGATTTCAACACATACGTACCTACATGCCAGTATCATCAAAAACGTCTGTTAAATTAGACAAAACATCGCGCTCATTTTTTAGTTCTAGTTTAAAAAAAAAATAGATTTTTCTTCCAAAATATTGGATAATTGGTCCACCACCACCAAGGTCCTTGTACGTTATTTTATTACCCTAAATGAAATAAATTAGGCCTATACATAGCACTGCTCTAGCTAGGGTATTTATAATATTTAAAAAAAAAACAAGGGTGCAGTTATAGAAGCTCGTATAGGGCGCATAAAAGGCTATTTACGGCACTGCAACTAGCAAGACACTGTTCAGGACAGAGGATAGTAACGTGCTCTCGTTTCGGAGGCCAATGCTCACTTTGGGTCACTGAGCCTACGGAATTACTTAATTTTTACTCAGACCTACAGGAAACAAACAATATGTTTTGTATAGTAAAACTAGAAGATCCCGTTTATAGAAAATGTTTATACGTAGTGAAATCAATAAAGCTCTAAAATAAAGGTCAGAGGTATGGGCTGGTCGTAAAATCGAAAATCCATAAGGCAGTTTAACCTCCAAGTCAGATTATGACAGTAACAAGACATCGTACGTGGGAGTATAGTATGGTAATACTACACAGTAATAATACTTTTTGGGTCAACCAGAATAGGTACTTCTTTCGCAAGAGTTGTTTTGGTCAAATAAAATTGATTTATTATTGAATTGTTAGAGTTCTGTAAGCATATTGCCAAAAAGGTCATCTCACGTCCGTCCGTCCGTAGTGTCCGTCTATGTATGTATGTCAGAACCATTTTTCTCAGAAATTACTGAGTTTACTATATGGATAAAATTTGTCAGAAAGATTTACGGTCTTATTTATATGGAGTTACAGTAAGTTTGTTGGCTTCTTTAAGAACTTTAAAGAAGCCTACAGACTTACTCAACTCATTATAAATAAGACCGTTATTCTTTAATAATCATGCCACTACTCATGGTGTAGTAATATTGCGAAAATTATAATAATTCGGGATGGGCTTGTTTCTGAAGGTATTGTATAAGGAATATTTTTCAATGTGGTAACATTAGTCAGATCGTGAAAAAATCGTAACGATGTTTTTTATTAGGTTTTATTTAAATGAATTAGTCGGAACATATTTGTTTTCAAAATTGTAGTGTCCCCCCCCCCCCTTGAATTTTAATAGGCTGAAAATTTTTGAAAAACGTCAAGGATATAGGATTCATAATGTTCCTTCAATGCATATTGGCTTGAACAAGAGCAGGTGAGTAGTTTTTTAAATATGTGAATATTTTGTATGAAATACTTTTGTAAGTTTTTGAAATCTTGTTTACTTTTGATATACGCTTCATCACGAATTAGCTTAGGGACCATTCATTAATTACGTAAGGATCCCGAAGGGAAGGGGAGTTAGAAAAAAACCTGTTCTTAAGTAATATTTTACAAGTTATTATTATATAAAGATAATCTATATCATAGCAATGAAATAGTATAATCTATATTATCTGCTAAAGAATAAAAATCTTTGATTTACGTTAAAATATGGACTGTTAGCTTTAGTGTGAGCGATCCTTTTCTACTAACGTTTTATTATTCGGAAACACGAGATTGAATTTTACATAAGAAGAGGGGTTCGAGAAATCTTATGTATCCTTACATGGGAGTAGAGGGTCAAAAATTGTCAAAATCATCCTTACGTAATTAATGAGTGGCACCTTAGCACATTGTTCTGTGTGCCAATAATCTATTATTATGTGAAAAAACTCTAGCATTGTGTTACTATTATATATGTTTAATAGTATTTACCACAGTAGAAATATTGTCCTAATATAATTATTATAAAAGTTTATTTAAAAAAATTCCAATTCACGAAATATTTAATAATATACCTGAGTATATAATATACAATGTAAGATGCGGAACTTAAAAACGTATAGATTAAAATTGATTTATTAAAATATATGATATTTACGAAGAAGACGAAGCAGAACATTTTAACATAATTACAGAAAACAAAACAACAATAACATCCGATGTTTTTTGTGAATTAATTGATGTAAAATAATAAATAAAACATTTTTTATATAAAACGCTAATAGGCCGATAAATTGTTTATCTTCTTTTATCTATCTATCTTCGTTTATCTTCTCATTTTGGTTGAAAACTTTTGAAAAGGGATGATATTTAAAACCACAGCACTGTAATAGTCATCGCACTCGACTGAATTAGGACCCAGGCCTTGGGACACCAAATAAGTCTCTTCGCGAAGAGAGGTTTACTTCACCGAGGAGTTAAGAATTCATCGGTCAAAGAGGGGCCAAAATCGGCTAGCCACCATTCGGTGTACAGTAGATAGCTCTGACGAACCCAAACCTTGGACTTTTTCTTGTTTTATAAAAAGCTGGCAAACAAGCCCACATGATGGAAACTGGTCGCCACCGCCTATAGACGTTTGCCATACCAGAGTCATAGTCAACGCGTTGCCGGTCTCGAAGAAATTTTACAACGTCCTTCCTAGATGACCCCATGTCGTAGCCCAGTGGGGAAACCACGGCGAAAAGTTCGCTCCAAGTCATATTGGACGCGGAATAAACGTTCTAGAGAGCCGTTGCGTACTTCAGCTTGGTAGCTTAAGGAAATGAGGGTGAACATTCCGCCAATGGCGAGCGGTGCGGTGGTGAAAATATGGCGTTGGCACCAAATCGAACAGTTCCTCGGAACATTCCCCATTATATAGACGGTAAAATACGCAGAGACGCAAAGCCTCTCCGTAGCCTAAGCGATTCTAAACTATCTGTCAGCAGGGGATCATCGACTATACGAACGGCGCGACGCTGGTATGGTAAGCACTTGCTCCGGCCCATAGGTGTGAGCAGTACTGCATGTTAGGCCTGAATTGTGCTTTATAGAGCGCAAGTCTTTGGCATTGGGCTCTTCAAGAATACTCGGGATTGGTTTAGTGGGTACGTCGCTTCATGTGCGGTGTTCCGCAGTACTTAGGCCGTGTCCATTGGTAAAGGTCTCCCGATTAAAACCTCCATATAAAAAGTACTTCAATAATAGTACTACACAGGACTGCTAAACTATGTTGTTCAAAACATTGGTATACAAAATCCTCAATATCTAAGCAAACTCCAAATATTAAACACGCCAAATCCATAATATAAACATCCTAGACCCTGGAAGATGTTTTCCAAACGCGCCATAAGCCAAGGCGTTCAAAGAGCCTACTGTTTGTATTCTTCAGTAAACAGATATTATCGAAGTTGACACTCTGAACCGTGTCGTTGTTGTCAGTAATTTTCCTATAACTGCCGGGTTAGAAATATTTAAAAGGCAAATAAGAACAGATGGTGCGAATTTGTTGTAATCACCAATATAAACCACGTGCATTATGATTTTGGTATTATTTTTGCATATTTTACATGCGAACTGCCAAGTTCGAGCACAACGACGGTGATTTCAAATGGCAAAGGTACAATTATTAGAACAACAACTACTAAGACTTTTCTAAAACGATGGTTTGTCCTTTACAAAAACTGAAATTACAGGTATCGATATATGATACTTATACTTTATAATGCTTATAAAATTGTATTTATAATACTTTAAAATTATGTTTTAAAACACTTATTTATAACTGTCATTTCATATCTATGTATAGCTTTTGAGATATTTAGATGAGTAAATAACTATTATACAACACTATTACAGAAATTTACAAGCTATTTCATTGTGCACAAAGGGTATGACAAGTAAAATTAAAAGATTTTTTTCCTTTTAGATATTGGAACCCCGAAATATGAATGTTACTTCTGTAAATGACACATGGAGACGAAATTAGCGCAAATTCGTTACACAAAAAAAAATTTGGGGCAGAAATTGATGTTCAATATTCATGTTTAATAAACAAGCTGTCGAATATTAATTGTTTCCGAAAACTTGTTGATAGTTCCCATTTTGTTTTAGGTTCTGAACTCCTAATGCCCACATATTTACCCATGAAATGAATCATAGATTTTAGAACAAGTTAATTGATTTTCAGGGTTCCGTAGCCATTTAGCTAAAACCTTATCAATCATCATAGATGTCTCATGTCTGTTCTTATTCTATATTCTTATTTTATATTCTTATTCTTAATTTTCTGTTTCGGTTACCATTTTAAATACTCATAAAAATATTGTCCTAAATTTGACTATTAAATTTTTTACACACAAGATTTTTACAAGTGTGTCGTCAAATTTCGTATCTTAATGATAAAAGTTAAGGATATAATCAACTGTAATACATTATAAGTGTATAGACAGAAATGTCAGAGAGAGCATAAGAAAAATATATATTTAGTTTAGGATCGGAACAGTTTAAAGAAGAAGGGTCAATTATAATGACAGTTATGAACGCAGTGTCAAACATTGAAATTCTGAAAGTAAAACATTTTCAAATTCTCCACCTGTTTAAGACTGAACAACCGAACTAATTTTCAGCAACATTGCGAAAGGCGGCCGTGCTCAAGCTCCACTAATAGATACGATCTTCAATTTTCCGGCTGAGTTAGTAAAGGGAAAAAACAAGTTGTTAAAGCAAAACGTGCTCAGGTTTACGATTTCAATGAAATATTATGGACCTTTCAACTTTTACGGCTTTTTCCTCAGCTACAACGGAAGCAATATTACGGCGTACTTCAGAAAATAGGTTTTATAAAGCGACCGTTAAAATCATTTTCATTGTTTTGGCATTTACGAAGACCTTGAATTTAAGGCATACAAACGTAAAACACGTTTGGGTGGATGCTTTATGGCTAGGTTTCTAACTCAGATCATCACCAATTTGCCATAATTGTTAGTCAAGTAATAATTCGATATATGAACACTGTATTTTAACAAAATTAAAAATTCTTTACCTGGTAATATTGTCTTGGCGGTCAGCAATATTCTGTAGTCCAACTGCATTACATAACTGCATCACAATCGCAGCCCTCACTGCTTCAGTAGACTTCATTTCTTCGACTTTCTCACCCAAGGCCTGTAAAAGACATTGCTGCCTTTAGGCAAGTATTACTTTCTTAAGAATTATTTAGAGTTTTCATAATATCAAATGAGTAGATTCGATAATTATATGCTTGGACAAGGAGATTACCTTCACGACGTTAAGCCAGCATAAGTTATTCTGTTTGTTGTTTTTTAACCACTAAGCAGATAAACGAAATAATTGTATTTGGCAACGAGATACATACCCTATTATTATAAGGGTACCTTCACGACGTTAAGCCAGCATAAGTTATTCTGTTTGTTGTTTTTTAACCACTAAGCAGATAAACGAAATAATTGTATTTGGCAACGAGATACATACCCTATTATTATAAGGGTATGAGAAGGACTAATTACTTGACCATTTGTTTTAAAAAAATTATGTTGAAGGGGATGAAATAGCGGATGAGCAACGTATTATTCCTCAAATTAGGGATAGAAAAATTTAGGTTGAGGCTTTACTAAGAAATAAATAAACAAATAATTTGCATGAAAAAGTGATAAAACAAACGTACCTCAACATCCTCACAGTAAAGAGGACTATTTTTGAACACATCTTTTTTAATCACAGCAACATGTGGTCCTTGAACTCCGCCAACAAACTTCTCACAATCAAATAGCACTGCATCTTTTTTCACCATCTCCTCTTCAACTCCCGGGAAGGTTGGGTTCATGTCAATTCCACAGGACGGAGCTACTAAGGTATAGTCCCAAAACGACCACGCTCCATACTGATGAAGAAGTAAGGTTGTGGCTACATCATCGGCCAAGACTCCAGTTAATTTGGAAGCTGCTGGGAAGAAACCGATCATTCGTTTGCCTGTTCCAGAATTCTCTTGAAGCCTCAGTTCAAGGTTGTTCAAGTCTATGAATCCTTCCTTGGTTTCTGGGATTTTGATTACCTGAAAAGAAGAGATGATTTGATTTGTTGATTCATTACATTATTTGTTGATATCTGACAGCCGCCACAAATTTTATACTGCCTCAATATCAATTCCCAAGCTATTATGCAATTGCATAAAACATTTCTACCTCGTAACAAAAAAAATTGCTCAAGTGCTTGTTGGGCCGTGGTCCAACACGCATTTAGCCAGCTTTTTTTTAAAGGAACCTTCATAGCTAAACAATGCTTTTCAAGTACTTGCCAAAAAGAATCGTCAGTTACGACTTCAGAACACTAAAAGTGATTAAACTAAATTAGGTATAAGTACCTATCACAACTTAAAAAAATCCCATTACTTAAATTACCAATAAATCTTTTAATTACGCAGTGGAAACTAAGTGAACACCAAAACATTAATTACGTCACGGTGTGGACTAAGGGGCCTCAGGAAACAAGGGCGGCCCTTAACAGCTACTTCACACGCTATTTGCGGCGCAAACTCGCAAAATAACAGAAAAAATGGCGTCATTCGTGGAATTACAATGGGACCTATTGTATTCCATACAGTCAACTGTGTTACTGCCTGATACCGATTAATATTATTCACGTGAATAATAAATACATGGGGATAGGACAAGGTTCAGCATCATTCTGAAATCTGCAAGTCTTTTTGTAGGTTTTACAGTACCATCAGCGCGTAGTAATTGAAACAATAATTATATACATTGAATCAGAATAACGGCTTAAACGGTTTTCACCACCCGGAATGGATTCTAACTGACCCGAGGGTGAGCACATTGACATTTGACGATTCTTAGCTCCCTGAAAGACAAAGGTCATATCGATTCTTGACATGGCAAATTTCGTGAACGTAATTTTCATTATTAATATGTTCTGGGAGTTTGAAATCGGCCTCAGGGTTGTTTACTGTTCTACATTACCCATAACTCAAGCGTAATTTGCTTAGCTTATACGATATATGATAAAAAGTGTGTATTTTCTGCCGATTTGTATTTCATGTAATTTGACGACTCGAGTGCCTTAACCATTATACGACCAGGACTAAATTAAAGAATAAATAATATACTTCATTTCCAATAAGAACAGCTAAGCAACATCGCAGTCATTTAGATTTAATACAAAGATACATATTTGTGGCGTTAGGTGTCAAGACTCTAAGGCCATGGTGTCCCGAACCTTTCGGTTTTATCAAGACCTATTTATAATCTCGTTTAATAGAAGTCTCACATGACAAACAGCGCGTTCCATTAGTAGCTCATAACGACCATAATGCTCCATTAGCCGTTTCTCAAGGCGACCGCGGTCGTTGTGATGGTGGTGAAAACGTTACTAATGATGTTATCATTGGCGCCGAGACCGCGACTTACACACCATGATCATATAGCAGAAGTGATAAAGAGAGGTCGGGTAAAAAGTATCTCAAATAAACATGCATGTGTGAAGAGTTTAATTAAAGTAGATAAAGCGAAAGTTGTTTGCCAGGACCGTCGCAAGTCGAGATCGATAGATAGTCTCTGCCTACCCCCGTACGAAACAGGCGTGATAATATGTATGTATGTATGTATTACCTCCCCGTGCACCACCACCTACTATTCTAGAAAATGAGACAAAAATATAATGTGGACGACAAAAACACAGCCATATAAGGAAGCTAGAAGGCCGAAAAACGAACGCCATAAATTAAAAATTGTTCAGTGATGAGTATCGCACAAAAATAATGTTTACATTCGAACAAATGCGATACAGAAATATACTTAACTTATTTACACACGTACCAAATACGTCGGATACACTTAAAATATTATTATGTTAAATCATTTTTGAATTGTAATTATTTGTTTTTATAGGTCATGACTGTATAAGCAAGTATTGGAGAACAAAATAAATATTTGGTAATGTTTTATGCAAACGATTTTATAATCTGTTAAACAGTTTCTAGTAGATTTACACCAGCACTCAGAGAAGCTTAAATTACCATTATCTTTGAAGATCCATTAAAATTGATTATAGAACTCGCTAATCCCGACCACGCGCAGCTGCCGCTTAGTCTGTTTTTTTTAAACGAAGTGTCTAGTCGTCCACTAACCGGATGAATAATAATCGTCCGCTAACCAGACGACTAAATAATCTTTTAAGGATCTTGCTAATCGTACGCTAACCGGATAATTAGATAAAACGATATGAATAGTTTTATTCATCCGGTTAGCGGACGACTAGCAAGATCCTTTTTTTGATTGTTTCTATCTGTGTAAAAATATTTGAAGTTTTTCCTTCCTGTGAGATCTTTTATATAAATAGTATAAAGAAACACTGCGATAATAACATGCAAGGTCATGAAAAAAAAATTAAATCGATCTATCCGCTACTTTTCGAGTTTTACGACCTTAAAAAGTCGTCTTCCGTCTAGGAAGGTGACTTTTTATAACTATGATTTTTATTAGCAGAATTTAAAATGATATTGATTAATAATAACAACTTCTTGTATTCTTCGTAACTGACTGACGAAGGAAGAGACTAAACATCATTCTCTTCAATAAGAAGATCTTTCATATTCAAAGTCTGGAAACAAATCTTTGGCTACTTTAACGTAGGTACTTTTTATCCGTGTAGAAACGGAGAAAGAATACAATTTCCTGCGACCTGGCGGCCTGCCATAAGAGGATACAAAACAACCCACAGCCAGGGTATTTGCCCGGCTGGATGGCCACCATCCCTGGTCTAGAGTATGCCGCCATAACAACCTTGAGTTTTTGGCATTAGTGGCCAAGTTCCAGTCTCAGTGGCACCTTTGGTGTTACAAATGTCCATAGGATGGTAACCGCTTTCCATCAGGAGGGCCGTCTGTCTGTCTGCTGAAATCAGGCAACAAAAGAGAAGTATCTTTTAGGATTAAAAAGTTAATTTTGTTAGCGTACAGGAACAATGCATTGCAAATATATGCATAGCTTATTAAACAATACAATTTCCATATTATACTTATTCATATGAGGTAGTATAACCACACGGTTTAAATAGCGTGAGCGTAAAGGAATTTACCGATAGTAAAGTGGCACTGCAGTCTGCGGCGCGTATGCAATATGCAGGGCTGCCAATTATCAAGTAAACCATAAATATGCTTAAATTGCCATGCATGATTACATACACATGTCAAATTTTATCTATGTACATCCTGGTTTCCGAAGAAAACAACTACGATCCTACTGAAACAGACAGCCGGATGGACTCACAACCCAATTCTGCTATTACTCTTATTACTATATCGTCAAAATTGTCAGTCGGACACTATCGTCTCAATCATAGGTACGCCTGATTTTGGTATTCTGTTAATTCCAATGGCGTGCCACCTGCCACTCCAGTCTATCTTTATTTCTACTTTTACTTTTGTAGTCGAAATTCAGCCATAATAATTTGTTGTCAAAAACTATATACTTCTATGATCATAGATTTCCCCAGGACTACACTGAATGACTTTAACAATAAACAAAAGAGTGCGTGTGTGTGAAATACATGGTAGTGTGTGTAATGATTTTTTTATTGATTTAATGTATTTTAAAAAAATATTAGCATTCGTCGCTTCTTCCCTATATAAACTATAAGTGTGCGAAATTTCATACCCCTCCGTCCACGCAATTTTCGTAAAAAGGGGTACAAACTTTTTGCTTCACGTATTAATATATAGATATATTTAAAAGCGAAAAGTTGTGTTGTTCGTGCCTACCCCGCAAGGGAACTGGCGTGAAGTTATGTATGTATGTATGTATGAAAAGTTGTGAATTAATTTATAAATTTATGGGAGCTTTTCAACATTCATTTCGGCTAACACCAGTCATTATTTTACCGCGACGATATCGAGAAGATATTGTGGGTTTAGAAGAATACGAATTTTTAACAGTATCGACATGGAATCGAATGGAATATGTTCGCAACGCCAATATATTGAAACAGCAGAATTGGACCCCAGGTAGGCGTAAACAGGCGCCAGCTACGCTGTTAAACCTTGTTTAACCAGTAGGTTTGTTTTATAATATATATAGAAGGTAAGTATACCATCTATACATAGTATCAAACAAAGTCCCTTTCTACGTTTACCTGTCTGTGTGTCTATCTGTCTCTCTGCGTATATATCCGATGACTCCTAAACCACGCAACAGATTTTAAGCGGTTTTTACCATCATTTATATAATTTTTCAAGGAAGGTTTATGTATATACTAGCGTTACTATATACACGCTCTCGCGATATACAAAAACCTAATTAAGTTTTTATGTCAGTAAAATAGAGCTATCCACTAGGTATAGCTGCGGGGAAAACTCTAGTATAAAATATAAAATAACATAAAAATGATATGCCGTAAAGAAGTCTCGCTTCGTACACGTATAGACAAATACCATAGTGTAATGCACTGCCAGAGTCCGTGTTTCCCGAAAAGTACAATCCTTGTATCTTCTAATCTCGTGTGAATAGGTACTAAGTAGGTGTTTTGTTAATATATTAAATTTAAAGTCTGTTACGATTCTAGTATGTATATTTTATGATTTCACAAATATTTATGTATTTAGATTTTATATAGAATTTATTATGTATTGTTGTTTAGATGTATGTAAGGCGAATGACAAGTGTGATTTATAATAATATTATGTTGTAATGAAGGTTCTGTTCATCGCAGACATTAGGTAAGCGTGCGCCATCTTCGACCGCATCATCGTCCGGCATCGACGTGATCGTGGTCAAACGCAAACTTATTTAATATTATAAAAAAACATGTATACACCCGCGTTGAATGCTTTTAATAAAATTGGAATTAAGTATGACAATATTTTCTTAAGTTTTCGCGACTTGTATACATAATGAAACTACGTTTTAACCACCGCGCTTAAAACCGTTAAAACGTAGTTTTATTAAATATGACAATTTAGTCATGACCCTAACCTTGTAAATGCATATAAAGTGCACGTTGCGTTACGTAACTCTATGCCGAGTTAATCGAAGGACGTGACCTTCTGTATTTATTACGAACTGGCCAGTATCACATGTTACACATTTTTAATGTTAGGAAGGTGTTTTATCGTGTTTTTCTCATAACAACCACAAATAAACAATGTATAACTATCCTTCACTACATATGTTTGTTTTTAATAGATGTGTATATATATTACCATGGAAGAAGAATACCTACTATCTTTTTCCATGATATTACTATGCTTTATGTATTTGTGTGTATATAAATCTATATGTTTTTTTATGTATGTATATAATAATATTAATGTATTTTTTTTAGAATATTGTGCAACAAAACCCTCCTCTAGCTTTTGTGCCACTTTTCTCTCTCTCCATCCCAAGGTTGTCTGGAAGAGATCGCTGCCAGCGACAAGGCCGCCATTTTTAGCTGTTTTTGTGTAATATTGTTTCATAAATGTTATTGTACAATAAAATATATTCTCTCTCTTTCTCTCTCTTTTCTTTCACCATATCCCAATAAATATATTCTATTTTATAATATATATAATACTTGGTTTTTATTTACGAGATATTTTTTAAATAAAATTTTAGTTGAATTCTGTGTTTATTTAGATGGTGAATTTAAAACGCTTTCTACTCTAATATTTAACTTTAGATGCTCCTTAAGTTGACTAAGGCCGGTGTGCTGGCTGGTGGCTGTAGATATTTAACCGATGTTTAAAATAAAATAATCTCTGTCAAGCCGATTATTTTATTTTAAACATCGGTTAAATATTTATTCACACCGGCCGGCGGCATGTTTAAACATCATTTAATATTGTGACTGCAAAAATCGTGTACGTATGATATAGGAAAATGATCTTCTAAGAAAAAACATTTTAATTATTTAAATTAAATTTATTACATACATACATAACTTCACCCCAGTTCCCTTGCGGGGTAGGCACGAACAACAGAGCGCCATTTAGGCCCATTCTTACACACCTCACTTGCTTCTTTGACATTCATAACTTATTAATTATAATAATTATATTGCAATAAATTATCCAGGACATTTTACTGTCTAATCGGTAAAAATATAATATAACGCTACTCAGTATATATTAAAGAATACGACCTTATGTGTAAGATAGTTAAGATAATTTAAAAAATATGTTTATGATATTAAACATTTTTTCATATTAATGTAAATTAAGAGCGAATGTATCGAAAAAAACATAAGAAAAGCTATATAAATCGGATTGTATATTTCACTAGCTTCTGCCCGCAACTTCATCCGCGTGGAATAGTTAAAAAAAAAGTTTGGTCCTAGCGTAAAGATATATAGCTTATAGCCTTCCTCGATAAATGGGCTATCTAACACTGAAATAATTTTTCAAATCAGACCAGTACTTCCTGAGATTAGCGCGTTCAAGCAAACAAACAAACTCTTCAGCTTTATATATTAGTATAAGATTAAACCATAATAGATCCCAGAGTATACCAATCCACAGTTTTATACCTAAAACGTACGTATAAAAGTCTTATTAGAATCTAAACATAGGAAAAACACGTTAAACATACCAATGCAGAAGCAATTAGTAACATAATAAATAGAATACTTTGTTTAGAATCTATTATTTAACTAGACAAAGACGTTTAAATAAGAGAACAGTGAAACATATAGACATGAGTGTTCTGCTTGAGTCTATTAGTCAAAGCAATTTGCTTTTGTGTCGAGTGATAAAACGGTACGCAAGTCATTTTATAGTAGGTAGCGAAAAATTTATTGAAGTGAAACTTCTTTAGAATCGTTGTGATTTGAAACTAGATGAAACGAAAAAAAGCTACACTAAAGAGCGTTGTTTAATAATTTAAACATTATGCTAATAATTATAGAGTTGGATATACTTTGAAATTTTAAAGTTCATAAATCAAATTGAAATTAGATCATTTGTTTCCTATTTTAGTTATCATAAGCCTGTCGTGTCATTTGTTTAAAGTGTAAACTAGGAATCTGAATAATATGTGTTGTAATATATCTTAAATCTATAGTAATATTATAAAGAGGTAAAGTTTGTGAGTTTGTAACGTTGTAGGGGGTAATCTCTGGATCTACTAAACCAATTTTAAAAATTCTTTTACTGTTAAAAAGCTACGTTAACAGAGAGTGTCATAGGCTATATAACATGACGCTATATACCACGGGAGCGGGACAGAGCGCGGGTGATACCACGCCGGGCCGCTAGTATGTTATACATACATACATACATAACTTCACGCCAGTTCCCTTGCGGGGTAGGCACGAACAACAGAGCGCCATTTAGGCTTTAGTATGTTATATATTTATTAAATGTAATATTTTGCATTAAAATATAATAAAATTTTTGAGCTTGGTAAAAATAGTATAAAAATAATAAACCTTATAATTATCCTAACACTCCTGATACCCTCGTAGTCTACTTTTCTGGAGTTTCACTTCTCCCGCGTGTGAATTATACACACACTTTTTTGTTTATAATTTAAAGAGCAAGTAGAGATTTTGGTATAACCATTCGAGTATTTTACTCTACTGCCCAACAGTCCCACCGACCTTTAGACTAAATCGTATAGTATCTACACCGTCAATTTTGTCTGACGTTGAGAACACCTCTAAGCAAACGTAAAATTTATCTCGTCGTTACTGACCATCAATTGTTCAAAGAAGAGATTGCTATAGGTGTGATGCGGGGTGGAAATCCGGCTAGGGTAAGCCGGTCAAACAAACAAACCGTTTAATGCAAGCGCCGACTACACCGCTGTTGAAAAACGTCTAACTCGCGATGTATTTCCTTGTTACATATAATTTGTATTTTTAATTTTACAATATTACCGCATATCTTCAAAACAAAAGCCGGTTTCCCTTCGGGTTATGAGTTGCTATTTCATCTAATAAGTGTGGAAACCCTCCGAGCGTAAGAGATAGTACATACATACATACATACATAACTTCACGCCAGTTCCCTTGCGGGGTAGGCACGAACAACAGAGCGCCATTCAGGCTTATTCTTACACACCTCACTTGCTTCTTTGACATTCATAACTCTAATAAGAGATTGTAATACAGTAATAATGATCTCTTACGAATAACAAATGTAAGCGCCAATAAATTCATAGCAATTTCGATCTTTTGGTCGCTAGTTAATTTAGAGAGATACTAGTGATTAATATGTTCCAATAGAACGCGTAAACGCCAATTAATGCATGGCGCTTGCGACCTTTTGATTGCAAGTTTCTTAAATGTAGGCTATGGAAATCGAATTGTATGAAGCCCACGCTATAGTAATAGGTAATTAACTTCTAGTACATAAAGTAATTTAAAAAATACAACGTATAAAAATAAATTAAATATAAAATGAATTGTACTAAATTCTATTAATTATAATATCAGCAAATAAAGAGCCCACTACACAGCTCGAGTTTCCCCGTTATAGGAGAACAGAGAGAACACAGAGAACTTTAACATGTAATGCTTAGTTCAAAGCTCGATTTGATTATAATGAAGTCGACAAAATACGAACTGTCTCTTTCAAAAATAATTATAATTCATACAGATTGCGCGTCTATTAGATATATTCAGGCGCTAGGGTCTCTAACACACACTCCAGAAAAATAAGGTTAAGGGGAACACTATAGAGAAATAAGTAAATCATTCCGTTTTATATAAGTGTATAAATATGTATATAATATTAATTACCTCAGCATCAAACTCTCTCCAAGGAGCTAATTGTCGCTCAGTTTCTCTTGACGACACGAAGACTGTAGTCCTCTGTGGTCTGAGCGCCCGGAGAAGCCTCGGTAATGAGGCGCCGAGAACCACCACATCTTCAGGAGAAGCCCCTACTGCATTGCGTATTATGGATTTCGATTCTGATCTGCAGGGGATAAACAAACAAATAGATTACCAGTACCACTATCATTCTAATACTCACTGACAGTTTTTTAAAGTTTTGACACCTAAAATCCAAGTGGTTTTACTTCCATGCCTGCATATGAATTGTGACATAGCTGATAATCTGGGTATAACTAAGGCTAGGGAAATGAATGTAAAGAAATCACAAGCCAGTCATATTATTTGATTGAATAGAGATTTTGCTCTTATACAAGACTTGATAAGCTGTTTGCTTATGGAATTCTCTCGCTGTAATGGAATATTTAATACGTAATTCCTAAATTCTTAAGACGCCTTTGCAGTCTTTAATAATGTATCAGTTCCATTAAGACGTAACCATTATTACTTTACTTTAATTAAATTACTTCTAACGTTAACATTTTTAATTTCGGCTCGGTTTAATTATTACTAACAGTCACGAACACTTAATTCTATAGTCTTACCTATAAATCCCACTTTGACCAGAGGTATACGATAAAGCCGTGCATCTTGTAGCGTGAGTCGGAAGCACATCTCTCGCAATGTATTCTTCTAGCCAGTGCAGTGCTCGTCCAGAACCGCTATAATCGCAGTATACCACTGTAACAACAAAAAATGTTATGGTTAATTAAGTAAAAAAAGCCCATTCATCTTACAATTATCATCGTCATCATCTGAGCGTTAAATTCCAGTTGCATTCGGAGCGATGGCTTCAACGCCCAGGGACCGCTCTCCTAGTTTTTGTTCTCCGCTTCGCGCGATCTTCGGAATCCCTTGTATTGAGACCATTGGTACACCTGTCATCCTGCACAACATTAAACCAGCATTTCTTGGGCCTACCCCTTCGACCGGGATCTGGTGGAGGCGGCATGGATAGATATTTATTCCCCACGTACCTAGCCGGTTTCAGTAAAACAACGAACAAACAGAAAAACAGACAAATAGTGTCTGTTTTTCTGTTTGTTCGGGATTCACGTAAAAACTACTGGGCCGATTTTGATGCGATTTTCACTGATCGACAGCTAATTCTTAGACTTAAATTCTGTTTTTATCCTGGTAAACCTGCGGGAATTTTTCTGGGAATGATTTAAAAAGGCCAGATTAAATAAAATCGAATTTCAATGTGATTTTTTACTGATCGATAGCAAATTGAATGTAATAAAATGTGTGATTTTGCTATCCCGAGAATCCTGCGGGTATTTTCCCGGAAGCGGTTGGAAGCTGTTTCAGTTTCCACTAAAACGATAACTTACATGCTGCGATACTTTGTGTCCCGGGAATCCCGAGGGAATTTCAAGTCAAGCGTAGACGAAGTCGCGGGCGCATCCTAATAGAATATAATATCGTAGACAAATAGGAGGAACATAACATATATATTCGTGCAGGAACGGAGAAAGAATATAATTTCCTGCGGCCGGGCGGCCTGTCGTAAGAGGCGACTTAACAACCCACAGCCAGGTGGTAGGGCATTTGCCGGACTGGGTGGCTACCACCCCTGGTCTAAGGTATGTCGCCATAACAACCTTGAGTTGTGTTCCGGCATTAGTGACCAGGTTCCAGTCTCGCTTAAGAGAGCAGCAGCGCATTTGTAGCAACTTTGGTGTTGCAAATGTCCATAGGCGATGGTAACCGCTTTCCATCACGTGGGCCGTCTGCCTGTCTGCTGATTTCCTGCAATAAAAAAAAATAACATAGTAACTTATTTATGCAGACCAAGCAGAGCCACGACTATTGATTTTACAACTAGTAGACTCCCTTAAGATATTTAAAACAGCAGACCAATCTAAGCGTACACACGCATACAATCTCGTCGCATATGTAATAACTTTTGAAATATAAAATGTATACTATAATACTTTAAGTTTCCAATGTCAGAATAAAAAAAGGACAGAATAAGTAAACCTAATTATTTGTAATGATTTTCAATTACGGGGTATGTCTAGTCTAGTAATGTAATTTACTATATAAAATTATTAGAGCTAGGCGTGTTTGGTGAAGAGTTTCTTACGCCGCTTCTTCTCCTCAAGCCATAACATGTTGCGAAGCGATAGTAAATTAGATTAGGCTCCCATAGAGTAAGTAATAACCATAAACAAAATTAAAATTAAATAATTAAAATTAATAATTTGGCGGTAGGCTAAATAAAACTTTAACAATACTCGTTGACACTTGACATCTTTGTCTTCCGTGATCACGGCCACTGAAAAGTGGCCGAAACGTCGGAATAACAAAAATCTAATAAATTACCGCGCTTAAAACCGTTAAAACGTAGTTTTACTATAAATAATTATAGTCAAGCTAGTGAAGTCCGTCAATGGGGTAAGTTCATACACCGCTCGTTTTTTAACTTTTTTAAACGTAATTTAACGCCAATTACAATTCGAAGACAGCATTCAATGGTGTCTTAGCTTCGTCGTAACTATTCGAACAAGGAAATAATGAGAGGTGTTTGGATTTCTCCCACATTTCTTTTTAATTTTTTATTGCAGGATCAGCAGACAGGCAGACGGCCCACTTGATGGAAAGCGGTTACCGTCGCCTATGGACATTTGCAACAGCAAAGTTGCTACAAATGCGCTGCTGCTCTCTTAAGGGAAACTGGAACCTGGTCACTAATGCCGGAACACAACTCAACGTTGTTATGGCGACATACTTTAGACCAGGGGTGGTAGCTATCCAGTCGGGAAAATGCCCTACCACCTGGCTGTGGGTTGTTAAGTCGCCTCTTACGACAGGCCGCCCGGCCGCAGGAAATTGTATTCTTTCTCCGTTCCTGCACGGATAAAACATACGGACTTCGTCACCTTGACTATACTATACTAACTATTGACTACAAATAACCGCACCAATATATAAAATACTAGCGGTCCCGGCAGACGTTGTCCTGCCTTTAAAAAATAAAATTGTAGAACCCGATCCCAGCGCCACGTACCGGTTCTAATTGCGAATCTCAACCATCCGGGTACCCACTCAAACACACAAAAACAAAATCACCAAAATCGCTCCCGGTGATTAGTAGGATTCCAGAACCCGATCTCAGCGCCACCTAGCGGTTCTAATTGTGAATCTAAAAGAGTAATATATTTTCTAAGTCATGACAAAATAAAATTAAAAATCTTGCCAAAACATGAAAGTTTATAATTAACAAATGAAAAATAGGGGTTGATCGTAGAGGGGTGCAAATTTAGGGTTGTATGTATTTTTGTATGTTGTATCATAAAAAAATAGAAATTAAAAATTTTGTCTAAAAAATAAATAAAAAAATTTAGGCGTGGACTACCCCTAACATTTAGGGGGATGAAAAATAGATGTTGGCCGATTCTCATAGATACCGGATAAGCACAAAAAATTTCATCAAAATCGGTCAAGCCGTTTCGGAGGAGTATGGCAACGAAAACTGTGACACGAGAATTTTATATATTAGATAAAAAATCAATACTTAATATCGCAGAAAGCTCCAAGTTCAATCACCTTGAAGTCCAATGTCAGACAATTTGACTCGAACACAGCCATGTCTATAGATGTTATCAACTAAGCCCACTTGAATGCTAATACAATCGATAGATGCAAGCATTGTTGTAACAATCTACAAGTTCAAACGGACCATCGACATAAGCGATATGTTGGTTATATCATCCTTATTACTGATAGTTAGAGTTGTAATTACTGTCACAATATCTGTGAGGCAACGATTGTTTTTACGAATGCATGGAGTTGCCAGTGACGTCCCTACATATTATGAATGAGGCTCGTATTTTAACGTTTTTTTTTTATTGCAGGAATTCAGCAGACAGGCAGACGGCTCACTTGATGGAAAGCGGTTAGCATCACCTATGGACATTTGCAACACCAAACGTGCTACAAATGCGCTGCTGCTCTCTTAAGGAACACTAGAACCTGGTCACAAATGCCGGAACTCAACTCAAGGTTGTTATGGCGACATACTTTAGACCATCCAGTCGGGCAAATGCCCTACCACCTGGCTGTGGGTTGTTAAGTCGCCTCTTACGACAGGCCGCCCGGCCGCAGGAAATTGTATTCTTTCTCCGTTCCTGCACGGAAAACGTACATACGACGTATGATGTTCGCGATGATCATGTGCGTTCTTATTTGATAGTACTCTCAATTAACCAATATCGATTTGAATATTTATTTAAGGCACACCAACAGCACACACATTATTATGTTACAATACAAATCATTTAATATAAAAGTTCTGATGTGTGGACCCATTAAATGAGTGCACAGCATTTACAATTCGAATGTCAATTTCTAGTAATTTAATTAATTAATGTCAATATCGTGCATATGTCAAGTACAAATATAGTTAAAAGTTAATGAATGAATAATGTTGTCAAAATTAATAAATTAAGCAAAAAAAATGCAAAAAGAATTAAATTAAAAATAAATATATAACTAAGTACAAGTGCAAACATGAACGGCCTATCAATTATTTTGTAGTCACAGCTGATGTCAACACTTTATTTTTTTAGAATATTTAATTTTTCCGTTGTAGTATCTCTTATAACGAATAGTAATAGGCTTGAATTATCTTTCCTAACCGCACTAACATTTATAAACACAATTTAGCAGTTTTTGGTGGGAACTAAAAGGAGATGTGCTGTGCAGTTTTATTTTCTAAAAATGTGTAAAATTCCCCAAAATTAACAGTAGTTGTACGATATTGATAGTTTTTAAGTAGTAATTACGTAAGTGATTTGTGAGAAATGTGAACTGTATAGTCAAATGTGGCCTTTCGAGTTGTCACAAGAACTCCGTTGAAGGCTGTCAGTTGATAACCTACAGTTGTGCTATACATAGGCTTAAGAAAATGGAGAAACTATATTGGGTTAAAGGCCTAGCTGCCAAGCCATAAACCTAAATAAATAAACACGATTTATGTAGGTTGCTCCTCAAAAAATCACTGTATGTAATTAATAGGAGTGTAAAGCTATAAGCAATAAAATGAAATTTATGTCTTGCTTATGGAAGATTATATTTACATGATTTATTGTATTATTTCAAAAGAATCTATCTGGTACGTCTTTTATACGTTAGCAAGAAAACAATTACTTGTAATAACAATAAATAAAAAAGAAGTGTATTAATATATCCAAGAATAAGATTTAATAGTTTTTATTGCATTGATGCTATCGTAAATATTATTTTGTAAAGTCAATGCCCCTTACAACTCTGCCTCTTGTAATGAATTGACCCAGACATAAAGTCTGTGAGGATCAAGCGTAAGATAAAGTTGAACAGCATCTTCATTATTTTAAGAGGCGTAATGAGATGCGTACAGACATTTCTTCATAATTATGCTACTGGCCTTAAGACCTTTTGGTTACAACGTTTTGCAAGACATCTTTTGAACGTGTATACCGTTAGAGAATTTGTAATTCACGATTAACCTTACAAGGACATTAAATAATACAATACAATACTCTTTATTGTACACCAACATTACATAGAAAAATACCGGAAAAATTTACTTACTAAAAGGTACAATGGGCAGCCTTATTGCTAAAAGCAATCTCTTCCAGGCAAACCTTTGGATGAACAAGATCTTATTACGTAGATAGCGTTAAACGTTATATTATTAGAAGTTCGTAAAATTACAGACAGAATATTGAGACTAGCTGATCATCCGAAGCAAGGACCAGACTTTTGATTTGGAAGTTGTTTTTCAAAGGCTCAGTAACCTACGTTCAAAGCTTCAAAACAGAAATACATAAAAAAAAATATTTACCCTTCTAGGAAGAATTATGATACCCAAACACACGCCAACAATTATCTTTTGTCAAAATAAATACATTAGTCTTGCGATACTTCTTACAAAGTAGTTGCTAATTGGTCACGAATATAATCCGAGAATATTTTTTGCAAATTGAGGCTTAGATGTAGAGTTTGCCAGAGAGTTAGAATTAGTAGGAAGGTAAACAACAAAAAATACATCCTTATCTATATATTTCATATCTTTCCTCAAACATAAATAATCCTGGCAACATTATCGAAATTAACATCGGTCGTCGACACCGTCTAACAATTTAGGCAAAACGAAGCAAGCTAACATTATTTAAATTTTTGCAACGTCCCATCTTTTAGCTAAGATTAGTATCTTTGCTGGCCTAAAACGGGACAGTGATTTTATCGATATTACAATGAATGGTCATCGGATGAAGTCAGCTATTTCTTATTCATGACAGAACTTCCTTGCCTTTATGATGACCACATTTCTTAGATCTTAAAATGTAGTACGAAAGGATATACTGTGACAGATGCTAGTTTCACCTATGCGTAAGAAATCTTCAATTATATATACCTTTTTAAATAACCACCTCCTATGTCATAAGCTAAGGCAGAGCTCTTATTTCTCTTCACGTCTTTGTCTCTTGTTTTTAACACCACTCTCAAGAAATATGGTTAAGTGTCTTTGTTTTGTTCCTTTTCGTTACAAATGTTCGCATTTCACTCTCCACTTTCTAGCTAGCTGCCATCGAAGTGGGCATAATGAATACGAGGTATTGATGATGAAATACGGGAAAGTTTGGTTGAGTTGCAATCGAAAGGACAATGTAAAACAAACTGACTAACATTCACATTAATACTATATTATACTTAAAACTACGCTAATTTCCAGGGACAACGTGGTAGTAATAAAAAATATCCGGAAAGACTAGTAAATAAGATTTTTATTTAATAACTAAGATTTTTTTATTCGTCTTCTCTGGTAGATATTTCGAAATTATCTTACACGTATTCTCATGTTCCAAGGTATGTAGTGCGCACCAAATGTAATGATTTGATAATTTTGGGTTAGTATTCAGATTCTAACTATATATGCCTTTTGCACCAGTTTAATCACAGTTTGTTTGAAATCATATCATATCATATCCATAACCAACATATAGGATTCTGACTGGCCCAAACAAGGGATGTCACATGAAACATTTAAAAGTGAATATCAATGATATATTTTTTGCCTAAATATACTACAAGTATCCTTCTTCACTTTTATCCAAGATTATAAATGTACATTATTTAAAAATAAAACTGCATAATAAAACCCACTCGTTCTTGACAAAAACATCCAAACATTTGTTTCTGATTGTGTGTGAATAAGTAATACAAAACTAGTCGTCACAGATTCTGCAAGTACAAGCTAAAAAGAGCTTTACGCATACGACATAAGAGCGTCTGTGATATCGTTCTCAGCGACTTGATGCCTAGTAGTATGGGGTCTCCCTGTCTACTATGCAGCCATATAACGCGAACTATGAGAAGCATCCTATCTGTTTCTGGAAATATATAGTTATACTATACCAATATTTCATTTAAAATCATATGCAAGGTCGTGAAAAAGGAACTAACAAACAACCAAAACTCATTATCACATTAAATTATTGGTATGGGTTCACATATGCATAATGATTTCACGATAAGACTACTTGTGGACGATAACGCTACCATAATAGCAAAGCAGTACAATAATAATAGGTACGCAAGCATTGATAGCAAAATGCATGATATTACACGTGACTTTGTTATTAATTAAAATGCATCCACACAAGGATAAACTTACCATAATAAAGCATTACACAACAATATTTGTATAAAAAATAAACATAGAGATTTTTCAACAACTAAAGCAACATATTTAGCAGGATCACTTTTAGAAAGAGATTGTAAAGAAAAGAAATGGTAAGAAAGTAAAAAGAATAATAATCTATAATCCCTTCAAAGGTCAATCAATATCCAATATATTCTTAAATATAAAAGTTTTATACAAAAGTTAGAACTACTTTCAAATGGCATTGTGATCAATATTCTAGGTTAGCTATAGTTCCTTTTAATTTTTACTCCTATCCTAATAAAGCACTTTATTTTCTTTAAAAAATCATAAGACAAGATATTTCTTATTAACTTCATATTGAAGATAATACGTGGCAAGATTAGCTTTCAAAATCTTAAAATTATGTTCTCTCCCCTCTACATTTTAAAGTATGGAATAGTATATATATTTAAAAATATACAGAAGTATCTTATAAAATACTTTTATAAATCAGGCAACTGTAAAAAGGACTACTCCTGACCCTACACATAGCGTAATTAAAGAAGATCCAATACCTACTGGTGACTTTGAAGGTGGTTTAGCCATGTAGAGCGAGTGGATGAAAGTAGAATCACAAAAAAAAGTATATTTTTATTTATTTTTATTGCAGGAGTTCAGCAGACAGGCAAACGGCCCACTTAATGGAAAGCGGTTACCATCGCCCATGGACATTTGCAACACCAAAGATGCTACAAATGCGCTGCTGCTCTCTTAAGGGCCACTGAAACCTGGTCACTAATGCCGGAACACAACTCAAGGTTGTTATGGCGACATATATATGACAGCATTGTGAATGGTAGAGTTGGTGCCGGTAGACTACGACATTCATACCATTATCAAATAGCAGAAGTCTTAAAAAGAAGACAGGTAAAAAGCATCACAAATAAACGTGCATCTATGAAGAGAATTATGAAAGCAGTTGAAGCGAAAGTTGTTTGTTAGGATCGTCGCAAATGGAAATCCACAGTCTCTGCCTACCCCCATGGGACGTGATGATATATGTGTACGTATGTATGTGTATATGTACGTATAAAGTAGTTTCAATAGTACGACAAGAAGCATGTTTTGATATATGGAGTGATTTTTAATACTTTTTTTGGTTTCTTAACCAAATCACAAAAATAATTCGAAACGTATTTAGTAGATTTCATATATTTTACCAAACGTACCTATCTAGTGTGTCGTTAAATCCTTTAAAAATAAAGGTTATAAAGTTTGAGTTAGAGTTATAAGAGTATTGGGACCTTTATAGATAGCTACTACTGTAAATTAATGATTAAATTTATGCTTTAAAACAAACCCACACTATTTTTTTGTGCTGTCAGCAAATAGCATGCTCGTACACGTGATCCGAGCAACTATAATGCGTAATGTAACTACTATTGTCTGAGCAAGTGACGCATTACTAATTATGATAAAATGGAAGTAGGTAATATGGTAGTATGATCTATTTTTTTAAACGCATATAATAACCAATTAATTTCAAGAGTAGTGTAGGAAGCAATCCGGCTCGGCGGACCAATGACCTGCACAAAGTCACCAATAGGTGCTAGATCCTACTACTAAACTAAACTATATGTAGAAATAGAAGTAGAGGATGACCGTGCCTTATCTATAGATTACCGCTCTGTTGTCCTTTTTACACTAGCCTGACGTACATAAAGATTCCTATATAATGAGGCAAGGTGCTGGGACGGCAATAAACACAAGCATCAGTGAATTGAGCAACGGATTGTTTATTACTCTTTACTGACTTTTCCTAACCTAATACATACTTACATATATATACCAATATGTCATTTATACATATTTATTGACTTCACCTCACTGACTAGCATATCAACGCACAACCTAAACTACTAGGGCTAAGATCGTGATTTGCATGCGGGTTCTTTCTATAGTATAGGTGTGCACTAAGAAAGGATTTTTCAAAATTCAACCCCTAAAACGATGAGTTTGTATGAGAAACCGTAATTTTCATAACGGCTACTGGAAAGTGGCCGAAACGTCCGGAATAATAAAAATCAAATAAATTACCGCACCTATAACCGTTAAAATTTAGTTTTATTATGTATACTAGTCGTGAAAACGTAAGAAAATATTATCTCTCTATAATGCCATCATAATCATAATATGTATTTGTAGTCATAAGGACTATAAATGGCTTGTAACCAAAACTACAAAAAAAGTGGTATGCCTGTCAAAGGCGAAACATATAACTTTTAATACTTAGCATAACATATAGTCTAATAACATTACAGAAGCTTACGTCCAGTAGTAAACATCGATTACCTAACGATGGTAGGTACCAATTATTGAAATAATTTTGCATTAGCAATATAAACATTTAGCAATAATATTTGCATTGTTAATTTGCTCTGTGTATTTGTTTCGAGATACAAAACTAACGTGTTAATGCTTATTACCTAGTTAACCTAATTATTGTACTCTTATTTGTTTATTAATATATGTTATGTAACGGATATCGCTTTTGCTTAAATATATAATTTTGACAAAATTTTAAAAAGTATTTTAAAGAAATTGATTAATGTTTGTACTTATTTTTTTTTTTTTGCGGCGGGGGAAATGCATTTCGCACACTACCGGGTCCTTTGCTAGGGATTAGACCAAAGCGATGAGAGATAAGCCACTGAAGATAGCGCAGCCACCAGAGTCAATCGCCGGCATATGTGGAGACTCGGCAAGGTACCGCCCTCTATATGGAAAGGTCACCCATGAGCCAATACTCCACTAAAACCACCCTCCTCCTATGTGCCCCGCGCTTATGGCAGGAAGAGTGTGAGACTTAGAACTAACTGATCCTAGCGCATCAGTGCTTGAGAATGCCCCGAAGCAGTGCAGACTCCCTTCGTCTTTTAGACAAACTGCAAATCGTGCAGAATAAATTCATGCGCAGAGCCGTCGGTGCTCCCCTCTATATGCGTAACGTCGACCTCCACCGCGATCTGGAGCTTCCCTCCATCAAAAACTACATTACGTCGCTCTCGCGTAAGTATTTCGATCTCGCGCCGCACCATCGAAATCCGCTCGTCGTGTCCGCGTCCGATTATAAGCCTCGTCGAAAGGCTCTTGTGCGACGACCGCGTAACGTCCTGACGGACAGAGTCGACGTTATTACGAAACGGCTGGCCCGGATCAGTCCGCCCACGGTTAGAACAGTAGGCTGGCAGGCACCGACAGACAGACACAGACGGCGGCGTCTCAGATGCCGCCAATCAAGATCTCTCCACGTCCCCGCGAGGGACGCTAGGAGACATAGCTCACCCCACAGGACAGACTAGGCGTGTTGCTGGGAAGTTTCTTTCGCCGTTTCTTCTCTCCCAGCCATAACACGTTGCGAATCGGCAGTAAGATAGCGTAGGCCACCGCGAACCACCGATCCCGGCCCGCCGTGATCCTTCCCTTCGGGCTTTATATTACCCGTCGCCCGTTCTCAATTAATATTTTGTGTCGCCCTATGGTGGGCATCATTAAATTCATTCCCCATTCATGGCAACAGTCCAGCCGAGGTAAAACTCCTTAGGGAGCTCCCTCGAGCAAGTTGCCCCCCCGAGCTCGAGCGCCTTCACTTCGCGAAGGTACTCGCCCCAAAGACCCCGGTAAAGTTGTAAGGTCTTCGGACCAACAACATAAAGTCAAGTCCAATAAAAACAAAAAAAAAACTCCCTTCGTCAACAGGGGGGGGATAACTCCTCCGCTCTCTAATTGATGTTTATACTGCTCCAAATGTGATGTTAAGTTTTTCCGCATATTTTTATTTATTAAATATTTCACATGTTTATCTATGAATACCGCTATTTATGAGTTATCAATTAAAAACTATAAAATCGAAAATATGGTGTAAGTTCCATTTTACCATTTAGCAACGGAACCACAATAAATATAAAAACTTAAACAAAAAAATACTCTATATTTGAATAGTAGGTAATGAAGGCTCTTCCTAATCATAAACTACAATCTATACATATAAAACAAACTGAAGTGTCCGTTTGTAATGTCAAAATAAAAATGTGAAAAAAATCAGGGAGGATAATTGGGACCCAGGAGATTCCGAAAATGCAATTTTTGTCTGTCTGTCTGGATGTTCCAGCTAATCTCTGAAACCTCTGGACCGATTTTGACGCGACTTTCACTGGCAGATAGCTGATGTTATAAGGATTAACTTAGTATAATTTTTTAAGGGTTCGAAGGACGAAGTCGCCGGCACAGCTATTCAGCTATAAAACCATGAATACACTAAGGCCCGGTTCCTATATCTTACCGACCTACCGATGGTAGGGCAAATGAATAAATAGTAAGATATAGGAACCGGACGTAAGTACATTGATATATGATAGGGACCCGGTATCTCCAGCCATAAGTACATTGATATAGGATTGGGCCTAACCTAGGTTCCGAGACTATGCCTCTTTTAGCGCATCCTTGAATTAGAGACAGGAGGGGTTTCTGAATCAGAATAAAACGCTTAACATGGCTCTAGAATGGTATCCGGTATTAAACAAATATTTCGCAGGCCGATGGCATTACTACATTCTAGAATACACGCCTTAAATGTTAATAGGATAGTTGACAGTCAAATAAATTCAAACAATTTTTATCATCTTACAAAACACTGAAGTACCTTAGATTTTGTACGAAAACAACAATTTGTTACGTCACGAGTTAAATAGATATTATTGTTTTGAGATATCCGAAATCTGGGTAAGGTGTACGTGGTACACCTTGAGTGTCATAATGACGAGATGAATCTCTTAAGCGGCTACCGGCGCTCCCGTGCCCATAAACTGGAACAGCGCCATAGGGGGCGACACTTTGGATTACGAGCGACGAACTTGAGATCAGGCAGAAAGTGCTTCTCAGTATGGGAACCCCTGTGGCCGCTTAAACTGGCTTAGAGTTTCGTCTCGTGATTATAGCATTCAAGACGTACCAGGTAGGCCTTACCTGGATCCCGGATATCTCAGGACAAATAAAACTAGTCAGCCAAAAAAATCCATTCTTTCTCTTGTGATTTTTTTTTATAGTTTCGACACCACCTTCATTTTTTTGCTTTACATACAAAACGTTTATTTAATTATTGTGACAAAGCTGATAATGATAAAGTCATTTTAGTTTCTAGTTTTCTCCTATTTCATGTATTCTATTGTAATTTCGTGGCAAAGTAAATAACGAAAATCTCCAAGTAATAATCCTGACCATTTTCCGTTGTATCGTGTCTATACATATTTATATATATAATTCTTCTGTACGTGTGTTGACAGTGAACTCCTCCTAAACGGCTGGACCGATTTGAATGTTTTTTTTTTTGTGTGTGTTCAAGTGGATTCGAGGATGGTTTAGATTCACAATTGGACCCGGTAGGTGGCGCTGCAATCGGGTTCTAAATTTTATTTCTTCAGGGCAGAACAACGTCTGCCGGGACAGCTAGTGTGATAAAATATCTTGCTAGAATCTTTCATCACAATCATAAGATTTGATTTGCGGAAAAGAAATCTACTGACATGATAGTATTTTGGAGCTTAATAAGAACAAGAAAAGTTTTGCACAATAAATATTACGTTAGGAGCAAGAATAAAAAAAACTAAGCGCAGGTCTAAGCTCAGCATGTCAAATTCTATATATTTATAAATATTTTATTTAAAGGAGGATTTGATTGCCGACCAGTGTAATAGAGTTTTAACACCTAATAAAACTTACCTATTAAAATTATTTTTGTCATGATATTTTAATAGTAACTTGGTATATTTGTGGCCACATTTTTATATAAAAATAATTTTAAAATTTATAATAACACGTAGGTATCATCTAACAATTCAAACACAAGCAATAAATCACGCCTTCGTAAACTGATTTCATTTACATAGCTACAAGGAATATACTAAACAAATATAGTATAAGCAAACTTGGCTGAAGTTCTTTATGATGTATTTGTAATCTTTACAGATTATCTTGTTAAATACATTTCCTGTGTCGTTATATAACTTTGTTTATTTAACTTGTTGTACTTACATATACCTAACCAACATCAAATTTGCACATACATTGTGATTTTTGACCTTGTAAGCGGTATTGAATAACTATTTTGCATAACCTGTAATATTATGTATGTTAATATTGTTTAAGAAACTTACACCATATATTCGATATATACATCAAAATTATACTAAATTTAGCAATCGAGGTAAACAACCCTTGGAATTTTTATCTAATAATATCAAATAGCTGTATATTTTAACTGATCAACTTGTGTATATATGAAAAATACCACGTATTGATAAGCTAAGAAAAACTTTGATGCATGCATCATAATTATATGTCAAAGCCCTTGTCCTGCTTAATGGGCTGTGATAAACTGATACATTTTTTTATGATTCCTTGATTTTGTATATATAATTGATTGATTGATAATTATTGTTTAAACACCTATTTAAAAGTACTTATGAAATTTTGAAAGCCAGTTAACAGCAATGATTCTAAAACGCATGCTGTCTTTATGTACATTGTTTTAAATTGATCAAAGTCAAATTATTTAAATCATTAGTATAACACTATGTTTGTAATATTTGTTTTTTGTTTTTCATTTACAGCATTGCAAAATATACGCTTTATGTATTTGGTTATGTCACGAGATAAATTATAAACAAGAAACCTAGATATGAAATTTCATAAATGCAGTCATTGTTGCAATATCACTGACCTCTATTATTACATACAACTAAACAGGTTTCTGTCATTTTATTTTGTCCCTGTTTGATGGCGCTGACAACGAATCTCAATCAAGAAGTTTAGTGTGAAAGCTTCTTGATCTCAATGAATAAAAAGTTGAAAGAATTAATGAATGACAACTTTTTATTTTATTATTTAGTCAGGTTTGTGGCTTGGCAGCGAAGCCTTTAAACCAGAACTTAGATTACAATATAGTTTCTTCATTTTCTTAAGCCTATGTATAGCTCAGCTGAACTGTGTAGGTTAGCAACTGACACCTTTAACTATACAGTTAACATTTCTCACAAAAACACATACCTAATTACTATTCAAAATCTATCAATATCCTACAACTACTGTTCATTTTAGAGTAATTTTACACATTTTTAGAAAATAAAACTGCACAGTACAATGTCTCCTTTTAGTTCCGGCTAAAAACTTTTTATTGTTCACAGTAAACTTAAACGTAGATAATTAATATAGATACGTTTATATTAGAACAATGGGGCCTTATCGCTCCTAGATGTCGCAAGTTATTTATACCTTCTAGTAGTATTTAGTATTAGTACTAATATTAGTTTCTGTTGATATTAGATACAAACGTCCTAGTCAAAGACTGCCGCAAGCTTTGCTTTAAATTGACATAAAATATTCAGTAGTAATAATAGATGCGTCAGTATCAAATATGCGTAGTATATCAAATTGATAATATGTACAATAAGGATGTTTAATTTTCCATATTGCAGACAAAGAAGCGCATAGTCTATACAGTCTAGCCAGGTGCTTTACGACCGCTCCTTCTTATATTTTACTATTCATTCACTTGCCTTACCGTCGGTTGAATTTTGACATTAACATATATATTAAATCTCAGTCTCAACCAAATTGTGCGTCTTTATTGACGCCAAACAATTAAGTTGTTGTAGCAACTTGAAATGTCACATTTCATTAACCAAAAGTGCTATGGAGTATATAAACGTGGTGTTTGCTTTAAAATAATCGCAATCTTACAAATTTTGATTGTTTTCTTATACAATTTATTTTTAAAGAAACGGCACATTAACAAATGCCTCCAAAAACTACCAGTAAAGTTTCAAGTGCAATATCCAAAAGGTGGATTGACCAGCATCCCGACCACAGATACATTATTACGAACTCCTGTGGAAAAACTGTAGACTGTCTATTTACGACAAAACCAGAATTATAGTCGCGAAGGAATGTAAGAAAGACTTTTTGTTATCATCATAAACAAAACACAAGAGTTGCAAATCGATTTAGCACCCTTAAACCGATTATTATCAATCAAGGTCAATATCGATACGAATAAATTTATACCGAAAACCGTAATGGCTGCATTTCACATTAGGCTCACAATGATCACACTCACGACCGTGACTTTTCCAGTTCCACTTGCTTGCGGGCGTTACAATCGTAAACTGAAGTGGAACGGATTGTTCGGCCCACCTCTTGACATGGATCGTTGCGAAAGAAAAATATAATATCATTAGTGACTTTTGCACAATAACTATAACGACCGTGGTCGGAATGTAGGACGGATGAAGGAGCATTTTGAGCGTTGTGAGCTACAAAAGGAACACGCCCAAAGTCTCGTGTTGAGCCATGTGCAAAAACACATCTGGCGGACCGAAATAGAAGACCTTGAACGCTAATCTAAATTCAGAAATATTGTCACTTTAGCTTCTATGAATTATTGTAAAATGAATATGTCGTATAAAATACAATACTTTACGTTTGATTATCACGTTAAACAGGAAGCTATTGACACGACACTTAATTTTATACATAATAATAATTGACCCACTTACTGCGGTCTTGTTGGTGTTGTTTTGAGTTTTATGTAATTTTTGTAAATTAATTTGTAGTATTTATTTAATTTTTATATTTAATTAAATAAAGTTTTATTAATGAAATAAGTTATCGATTAACATAATCGATTTATGTGAATGAATTTCAGCAATTAATAATTTAAAAAATAATACTATAAATGTTTTAATAACATAATATGTAAATATTTTTTTAATTTAAAATTAAAATAAATACATAATATTTAAGCTATCTTCTGTAGCATTCCAGTAAGCGTTTTATCATTAGTTTCTATTGTGGTTTCAACACCTTCGGCGTTGTTTAGGCATTTTTTTTGAATAGAAACAAAAAAATGACGTAATTTCTTTGATAATTTGGCTACGCACACTTACTGTATTTATAGATAGTCACGGATACAAATAACCATTTTGACATTTTCTATAACAAAAAGAAAGAAAAGCGACAACTAACAATAAAATCTGCTAATCAGTTAACTGTTATTTAAGAACATACGACTACATTCCAAAACCTGAGACGTAGGTATAAAATACGTAGACCAAGCCGCCAGTTCTCAAAGTAAAGCCGGCTCAGGAAACCAATTTTGGAATAAATATAGCAGTAGGTATAATTATATTTATACACACATAAAACCACTCACACATAACACACACTACATACATTACAATTCACTTTGACTACACGTCTTTGACATTGACAATATTTTATAAATACCGACTTTTATACCTTTTTTATATTGACTACAATTGTTCTGTTTATTTGACTTAGTTTTGATGACATAATTTCCATATAAATGAAATTTATTTATTCCATTCTCTTTGTATAAGTCTGGCAAAATAAGATGCATTACTGGCTCATGTGCTGTTTTTATAATGCATCGCCTATTGTAATGTACAGTCTAAAGCTGTGTGACTTTTAATACAGATAAATGTAGAATAGTTTCCAAAGGATACCTTACTATTTTTTTTTTATTGCAGGAGATCAACAGACCGGCAGACGGCCCACTTGATGGAAAGCGGTTACTATCACCTATGGACATTTGCAACACCAAAGTTGTTACAAATGCGCTGCTGCTCTCTTAAGGGAGACTGGAACCTAGTCACTAATGCCGGAACACAACTCAAGGTTGTTATGGCGACATACTTTAGACCAGGGGTGGTAGCCATCCAGTCGGGCAAATGCCCTACCACCTGGCAAAACTATTACCCACACAGACGAAAATCACGTGTATACTACATAAGTTTACACGTATACAAGTTTAAAAATGCTTCATTTCATTTGACGCATTTATCCACGTATGCTCAGTCTATATTTTTATTCGTCTGAGGCTAAAACGTATCGGTCGAAATATATATATTATGACGGATGAAATAAATATATATGGATGTAAATAAAATATAAAATATTACGTAATTACTGCTTTAAGTTATTTAACCATTATAATTGCCAATAACAACTTCAGCTTCAGATAAGACAACACGTGGATTTCTGATAACGTTATTGTTATGATAATTTAACGCATTTAGATAACACATATCTTTAATAAATACATTTATTGATATTTTAGATAAATTAATTGTGATTAGATGTTGATATGGTTTACGTCGATCAATGTTTTATCGGGTTCTGTGGCTATTTTGGTGAAGGTAAAGACGCTGCGTACACTAGTGTGGCGGTTAAAAGTGGAGATGAATGGTTAGCTGATGGAAAGGGGCGATAGAATTAAGCACCGCACTAATATATAGACATTTAAAGTACAGAAGTATAAGAATAAATAAATAAATCTTAAGACTTTCGCCCACATTGTATATCTCCAAGCTAAGCGAGTTACGCTTGTGTTGTGGGTAATTAATATACAACGCACCACTGGATCCAATCCCAGACACCCAGACCAAAGAAAATACCAGTGTTTAATGTTTATTTAATCTGTACTGTAGTGTGCTGTCTGCCTGCGGTCATCATTGTCAAACTTATGTCAAGTCAGTAAGAAAATATATATTCTACTAACAACACGTATTTCATTACCATAAAGTTCGTTTACGAAATTTACCATACCAGGAATCGAATCCAGAATTAATCCATCGAATCCAGCTTGCCTAAGCAAGCAAAGACTTAGTCCATTCAACCACAGCGGCCGTCATGAAATATACATGTACATTTCTTTAAAAGTCTACCTTTCTGCGTTTTTTACCGTCTGTATAATGAGCGGTGTTGTGAGGAACTATTCAGAATAGTGTCTTTTGTCTATCACGGCTCGCCATCAGCTGGGCGTTCGTCTACACTTTCTTAACCTATTACGCATCAACTCTCAAGAAATTTGGTCCTGCGCACCTCAGGAGTTTGTAATGAGGTTCCAGCAGAAGTTACAATCTATAGTAATTAACTGCCTATAGAGTAACAAATATGCATCAGGTGGGTCCTATCCTACCTATCTACCGTACTCCAGATATATATAAAAGAAAAATATTAGCAATTATTAGAATGTGTAAAGGTCCTGAACATTCATTATCCGTGCAGGAACGGAGAAAGAATACAATTTCCTGCGGCCGGGCGGCCTATCGTAAGAGGCGACTTAACAACCCACAGCCAGGTGGTAGGGTATTTGCCCGACTGGATGGCTACCACCCCTGGTCTAAAATATGTCGCCATAACAACCTTGAGTTGTGTTCCGGCCGGCATAAGTGACCAGGTTCCAGGCTCCCTTAAGAGAGCAGCAGCGCATTTATAGCAACTTTGGTGTTGCAAATGTCCATAGGCGATGGTAACCGCTTTCCATCAAGTGGGCCGTCTGCCTGTCTGCTGATCTCCTGCAATAAAAAAAAAATCATTTAGAAACGAGGTTAATTTCCCAACTTTTTATCATTCACGTTGTAAAATCTTGAGCACAGTCCATTCTGCAACACAATGCTACATATAGCTTTCCTTATGACGCGACATCAAATCAGTTTTATTATAGATGCTAAATTCATAGAAATCATAGTTTATTCATTGAGTTATAATGTTAAACGAGTGTCGAAAGTCATGGTAGTTTGCAGTTTACTGACCTAATCTTGTGTAATAATGGTTACAATTACCACGTGCTTACAACGGTGAAGGAAACACCGTGATGAAACCTGCACATCGAGATAACCGATGCGTCGAACCTCTCAAGCCGCCTTGGACAAGCGTGGCGTGTGTACTGTCCGTTCCCCAATGTTCCCCAGTGGGAGGCCCCAGCCCAGCTGTGGGACGTTTATGGACTGATATTATTATATTATTTTTATATAACGTTTAACAGGAAAGGTTAAATTAAAAAAAACATGTACTTAATATGTACTTGTCAATTGTTTCATTCATCATTGCTATAAATAAACCCGTTTTTAATTTATGATCAAAGTGACTTTGTTTGGAATGATTTCGATAGATAGCTGTTTTATTTTTGCAATAACAGCTGTAGCGTATATGTGCTGTTTTTATCGAGTTTTGATGTGAGGTTTTGTATTTGTATTAATTACTTTAAACAAAAGGATATTTTCTTGTGACATATTCAATTCGTCTCCGTGGAAACAATATACAGAGTATATATTACCTAGGATTAACAAAAATATATAAGTAACCAACATTAAACCTTCTTTTAACCGAACCACAGCTTGTCCTGACCTACGGGGCCGAGACATGGACACTTACGGCAGGATTGGTCCACAAGTTCCAAGTCGCTCAACGGGCTATGGAGCGAGCTATGTTGGGTGTTTCTCTTATGGATAAAATTAGAAATGAGGATATCCGTAAGAGAACCAAGGTAACCGACATAGCCTGCAAAATTAGCAAGTTGAAGTGGCAGTGGGCCGGTCACATCTGCCGCAGGACCGATGGCCGATGGAGCAAACGAGTCCTGGAGTGGAGACCGCGTCTCGGTAAACGTAGTGTCGGACGCCCTCCAGCCCGATGGACCGACGACCTATGCAAGGTCGCCGGTAGGCGCTGGCTGAGGAAATCGGAGGACAGGGATGAGTGGCGCCGTCTTGGGGAGGCCTACGTCCAGCAGTGGACTGCAAATGGCTGACGACGATGGACAGCTTTTATTAACTGTTAATTAAGGTTCCAGTTTGCACGATGTTTGAATTAAATGAGTGGATTAGTGCTTGGGAGTCCGCGCAAAAGGAGTTCAATGAAGATGACAAACATCCATTGTTTTCGTTATTTGGCTAAGGAACTTTATAGTTCTTGTATTATTACAACATATCTCAAAATTACGTCCCAAAAGACTATACTGTACTACTATACTTTTATTATCTCACAGAATTCATCAAAACCGTGTGTCCTCGTCTAACTGTTGCAATATGAAGTGGAAAATGCTAGAAATATTAGTTTTCAAAATTCTTTCAATGAAAGTTTATTTCAACAACATCATTTAAGTAGTCTTTGCAGGGCCATTTTAAGTGTATTGGGCGCCGGGGTTCAAAAATCAATATGCGCCCCCTGGGGTACCAACAACAAAAAAATAACATTTTAATTTTATATTTTATTTTTAAGGATCTATTTGCCAAAAACAAAATCCTTATGCATTCCTCATCTGTCTACGTAATTATGTTACAGTCATTTTTCTTAAAAACTACTGGGTTTATTTGCATGAAATTTTGATAGGAAGTTATGGTCTATGTAGTCGTGTTTCAATCAGATCTTGAAAAATCATGAGCGTTTTTCTGGCTCTTTTGAGCATCTTAGGTTTATGAACCAGGCTGCACGCACCCCTTGCAACCCCGTGTAAAGCCGGTGTTGAGTTTTTGAGATATTTCATATTTAAGATCCATAGCCAAATGACGAAAATAGTCATCATTTATCATTTACAAAAGCTTCATTATGCGTGGACTGCATAGTAATTAGCCCATTTATTTAATTCTACTCCGATTTAATAGGTAATTGTGTTCAAATCCCAGATTACTGTGACGGCAAATTAATACATATCGTTAAATTCATTTACTGTTATTCCTGGAATCTGGCACCTCATTCAATACTTAAAATTTTATTATTAGAGACTCACGTGGCAAGAATAAACGAGACCGGATTTTGGCAACACTATTCCTGTAAGTTATGTAGGTAAGAAAACGTCATTTATTACAAAAGAAAAACAAATACTCAGTTCTTTATTTAAATATTGTGTCAAATGATTAAGAACTCTAGACGTGCGAGCAAGTACTAATACTTCAGAGGCCCATTCACAGTCCTGCATTATGCAACGGACTGCTAGCCGGACTGCCATGCAGCTTATTGAATGGCTACGGCTCGACGATCTGCGTGACTTCTTGACCCATTTCCTATACTAAAAAATGCTAAAGCCAAGCCCATAAAGTCCGTTATCAGCTATATTTATAGGCTGTAGCTAAAACAAGAAAAAATTCTTTCGGCAATTCAAATTATGTCACTAAACATATTTTATTCACAAATACTCAGTTCTTGCATAAAAAATTACCATTCTAGTTCCATTGCACATTGTAAAAACTTTAATAATTGCTTTCATTTTCTGGCTTGACGGCCTAGCTGCCAAACCGTAAAAATAAAAAACAAATTTATTACTTTTTCTATCACCCGCCAAGTACCCTCGAAAAGTTCTATTTTCAAAGTTTTCTACATGTCATTCGTACTATTTCGAATTTTGAATGCACATTTGGAAACACGTGACGGGTGTTTTGAATTCCATTTTCTTATTTTACTCAAATTTTTACCCGCCGGTTGTAATTTTAAAAACGAGTTCCGTTCCGTCCCTCAAAAACCTTGAACGGTGGTATTTATGCCAGACACGTGCGACTTGCTGTGTTTATAGCTTTGTTGACTACGATTCACTAAGGCTTTGCGTGAAATGAGACGGATTGATATAGTTTTAATCAATTGATCATTCTCTGGTTTTAATGTTTGCCAATTAGTTTATGGTAATTTATATATATGTACTTATATTATTTTTCCATTCGTATGTATTCACTGAATCTCCTTCTCCTAAACGGTTGAATCGATTTTGATGAGAATTTGTGTGTGTGTTTAAGTGGGTCCCGGGATGGTTTAGAATTTAGATTAACAATTGGACCCGGTAGGGGGCGATGCAAGCAGGTTTTATTTTTTTTATTAGGGCAGGACAACGTCTACTGGTCCCGCTAGTCTATATATAAAAATGGGCCAAGTGTGTTTGTACACGCAAATTGAAGGGTTCTGTGGGACTACTAACGTTTACTATTTTTGTGAATTAGCTAGGAAACCTTAAATATAGTATTAAGTTTTTGAATTATTATTTGAAGCCTAATTTGACTATTTGAGAGTAGGGGATATGACTTCCGCGAGCGAACAGGTATGTTTTCGAATTCTCACTTGTCCATACCTTATCCTTTTAGTTCTTCACATGAAGCCAGTGTCGTCTGGTGTACAGCTAGACCAGACGGCACTGGCTTACGTGTGCTGGCGTGTGAAGAAAAACCTTACCACGACGCTTTATTTATTTATTATCCTTAGTAATCGGTTGTATAAGAATAAACAGTATAATAATAATAACCAATCTCAAAAAATTACGTAAAAATAAAATTATTATTTCCATTTACTCAATAATGAAACAATTATTGCACATATGTATTTTAAAATAGTGAAACAAGCTCACAATAACCCTAATAGGCCATAGCTATAGGTATTGTGCCAAGTGTATCAATCTATTCCTCTTACTATTTTAAATCATGTGTAAAAAATTCGTCTAAAGTATAATATAGCAGCATTTCATTATATCTTACATAAACAATAGTAGTTGTCTGGATGATTTAAGTCTTGCCTCACCTAAAATTTCCGGACATTTATGAAAAATTTCGGATGCATGGTAACTCTTTATAACTACGTGTAACAGACCAAAACAAACAATTCTGTTAACTTTATTACATGTATGAATGAATGATATGAAAAACCGGCTTTTATCAATCAAGCCAATTAGCGATAACGTACTGCTATAAACAAACCAACAAACATAGTATATTTTCATTAGGTTCACATGGACCGAGTGTAATCCGATTAAAATTTGACCGAAATTGGTATTTTATTTAGGGGGCTAATAGCTAAAGTAAAAGTAACCAGATTACAAACTAGATGAGAACATATTGTTACACGCCGACAAAGTGAAGGCACACCTGTGGTTTATTACGTTTCCCGCATTTGGACGTCTTTTGTTTTTATTTGTGTTTAAAATTTGTAATTAGAAAACAAACATCCTATTGTTATTGTACTTGTTTATAGCCGCAGGCGTGCGGCTTACGTTTTCTTGGAAAAATTCAGTCCACGCGGTCGATTGTTGTATAAAATGTAATAGTTTAGTATAAAACAATGCCCGAACGGAGGGTTGAGGCAGTTAAGCGACGATTACGATACGAGCAAGACGTGTACAATCGATAAGTTATATAGTGACGGACTTTGCGCGTGCTATTAAATCGTGCAGTTTGTACTGGTTGTGTCCAGTTATATTTGTACCTATGTTATACGTGTTTGTATAGTTCTAATAAATTCTATAGTAATTCCAACGGCATTTTTAATTCGAGTCCCGCACTCGTAATAGTATTAATCTTTTTACGCGTAGGCGAATAATAACAAGATCGTAGTGCGTACCAAATTTTTTGTTGTTATGTATATGACATTATAAAGGCAATGAACCGGTACATAACATTTTCACCTTTGTTACGCCTAATATTAGATAACTCGTATACCAGCTCAATGTTAATAAAAAAACTAGTTGTAGGCTGTGTGCTTTCGCAGAACCGGTCTTATGACTAACATGGATGAAAATTAAATAATTAATTTATTATTTGAAGTAATTATTATAAGCTACGTCTGTATATAATAACTTCCGAAGATTCTTGACAAAATGTTATTCGGAATTTTTCTCGGGAACATGTGGTGTCATGATCACATAATTATATATACGTATACCATCTGCACCTCTGATAATGTAAAAGAAACCCAACCTAGAATTGGGATGTTTATAAGCTAATAGTATATAATTATTAATATGTCACGGCAAGGCTACACTGTTAATTTGCTTTGAACAATAAACAAGAGTATATGCGTGTGTGTGTCAAATACATGGTTGTGTGTGTAATGTTTTTTTTATTGATTTAATATATATTTTTATGCCTAAATAAAAATATTAGGATTCTGCACTCTCTCTCTATATATACTCCTCCATCCGCGCAATTTTCGTAAAAAGGGGTAAAAACTTTTTGCTTCATTTATTAATATAATTATTTAGTAGAATGTAATAACGATAGTAGAAACAGCTGGTTCTATATAAACTTCTATAATTATTGATCATTCTGGATCTGGATTCTTGATTTATCTGGATGAAAAGAGAATCACAAGAAAGTAATGACAGCAGAGTGAATGATATCGTTCGTGCCGGTAGACCTCGATGTAGGTACAATATTTACCACGATCAGATAGAAGAAATTTTGAAGAAAATTCAGGCAAAAAGCACGTCAAATAAACGTCAATGTAGGCATGAATAGATTAATGAAAGTGGATGAAGCGAAAGTTGTTTGTCAGTATCGTCGCAAGTGGAGATTTGTCGTCTCTGCCTACCCTTATGAGAAACAGGAGTGATAATATGTATGATTAACCTTTATTTCATTTTACCTCTACAAAAATCTAGAACACTACAAATACTAAAATAGGTCACAAATGTGAATTAAATGAACTGAGGATTAACACTAAAATTACAATGTTCATCCCACAAAGCCCTGAGTAGTGCTCCGAATTTCCTAGTTCGTAGGCCGGTCGTTGCCAAGGGCGTTAGGGAGGGACGGAGCTATAAATCAGAAGAAGACAGATAGCAAACATAAGTGACCCTGAACGTAGCTCGGCGGTGTGGCCTACTCCCGGATTAATTGTGACCTCAATGTTATAGGGATAAAGGGACATTTTCGGGGTTTTATTAACTTTTTTTATTAAGTCTTGTACTTCATTAAACTTGTACACTTGTTGATACACTAGGGGCGGGGAGAACTTTCTATATTAGTTTAAAAGGTGGCTTTATTTCATACAAATCATATTAATTTATAATCGTGGTAACGTAATCGATAGCGCACGCGTTCCAAACTCAAAGGGCTCGGGTCCGAATCCTGGCCGGAACGCATGCACAAATTAGGCAGTTTTCTGTCCTAATGTTACAATTACCACGTGCTAACAACGGTGAAGGAAAACATCGTGGTGAAACCTGTGTAAGAACTTCATTAATTATTGATAACCGTCAGTTAAACACTTGGTAATTATGTTTATAATTGACTGTTGTTAAAAATGTAATCATACATATAAAAATCAATTGCTGTTCGTTAGTCTCGTTAAAACTCGAGAACGGCTGAACTGATTTGGCTAATTTTGGTTATGAATTATTTGTGGATTATTTTTTTTTCATTTGTAATTATCATTCAGCTTTTTTATTCATTGATTCTAAGGCGGTACGAAGTTTGCCGGGTCAGCTAGTTAATAGTAATTATTGTGATTTATACAAATAGGGTAAATAATTTAATCAATGAAATACTGACGTGTGCGGTACTTCAGACCCACCAGTTTCCTTCTGTAAAATACTGATGTGAGCGACATTTCCAGTTAACTACCCTCATTACTTATTTTTTAACCGATCTTATAGCATAAAACCTGGCGGGAGTGGCGCACGCAGGGCAGTGTAATTCTGTGAGAGACAAGTGTGAGGACGATTAGTTCTGTGCAAGTATTCTGTGTAAATCGGAAGAATAATACATTCAAGTGATTTATGGATTGAAATGTTACTTCTCATTTATGGACTTTTTACTTGCACATCGAGATAATCGATATGCCAAACCTGTCAAGCCGCCTTGGATAAGCGTAGCGGGTATATTATGCGTTCGCCAATAGGAGAAGCCTGAGGCCAGCAGTGGGCCGTATATAGGCTGTTATTATAGTAATTAAATTACGAAAATTAGTTCGCAGTCTACCACAGAATTGCTCGATTTTATCTTTTAAAATAAAAGTACTCCATAGGTCTCTACCGACGTTCTTTTACGACACTCATAGATCAATAACAAATAATTAACTATTATTTTGACGGCACTACAACGCGCATTCTTATGAATGGCAATAATTAAAATATTAATGCTGATATCAGACGGATCATTCAAATTGAATCAATTTGGTTGAAAGGCACAAACTGACAGGACACGACGGTATTCAATGACGTTGAATCTTTTTTATAGATTTATAGGTTTGCGTTTGACCACTGGCTCACCTGAAGGTGAGTGATGACGCAGTCTAGGATGGAACAAGCTTATCTAGAAGTTACTTATTCACTCGTAACTTGAAGACTTCGAGATTATATTTGTCAGGAAAAACAGACTCCGGCAAATTATTTCACTCTTCGGCAGTGCTCACCAGAAAAGATGAAGATTCGAGTCTATGTGGATCGCTTTTGTTGATTCATCTAAATTGAAACAAACATCTAATATTGGCTCAAGCATCCTTTACATTTTCAATGCCAATGGATAACGGTATCCGTACAGGAACGGAGAAAGAATACTAATTCCTGCGGCCAGGCGGCCTGTCTTAAGAGGCGACAAAACAACCCACAGCCAGTTGGTAGGGTATTTGCCCGCCTGGATGGCTACCACCCCTGGTCTAGAGTACACCGCCATAACAACCTTGAGTTGTGTTCCGGCATTAGTGGTCAAGTTCCAGTCCCAACTACGAGTACGCAGCACATTGGTAATACCTAGTTTAATGTTTATAGGTGACGGTAACCACTTTTCATCACAGTTGGGCCGGCAGCCTATCTGCTGTACTCCAGAAAAAAAAATCAATGACATTCAAGTATGTTTATATCTGAATGGATCAATTTGTTTGTTTCATCTACTTTATTCTTTATTGTACACAAAATAGTTACATATAAAACTACAAACCAGTGGCGATGTACAAAAGCGAGCTTAACCCTCAAAAGAGATTTCTTTCAACAAACCTATGGGTCTAGCGAGAGTGGGAAAACAAGAGGCAGGGTGATTATGCATAAGAATATAGGTTTTTATACTACTAAATATACAGTAAATTTACTTATTCAAAATAAATTTTACATAATGAAATACATACACAAAAACATATATAAACTTACACACACATATATCTATATATACCTAATATATACATATAAATCAGCTAATTAGGACACATAGTGCTCTTTATCTCTTCTTTTAAAGATGGTTTCCGACGGACTATCTCGGATCACATGAGGGAGGGCGTTCAATATTTTGACTGCATGAACAGAAAACGAACCTACATACTTACATGTAAATACAGAACAGCTTTAGGCATCATAATTATAAAGAGGTGGGTGATGCTATTCATCGACATATCGAAATATTATGTTTGTGGGCCTTCGCTCCAAAGGCTCTAATCATAGTGGGAAAAAACCTCAATATCACTGTGCGTAGGCCACGGTGACCGCTCAAGATTCGTGCTGGGAACTATACTCTAATTTTATAGATATGGAAAGATATCCCGACGCATTCACAAACGTTGGTAACACTGGAGCGATCAATACTAGGGAGCGGGGATAAAGGAATGGTCCGCGCCGACTTGGCGCCAACTGCGCTTGACATAATTATACAATTTAATTTCATCTCAGCTGTTGTATAACGGTTATAACTATTTAATACACTCTTTGCGAGTTAATTATTTCCAGGCTTAGATTGAGATTGACCTTATTAGCTTCAAATTAAAGTTGTTCTAATTAAAATATTTCTTATTCCCTATTCAATTTAATGCATTCTTATGTAACCTAATATTTAATCTTTTATTCTTCTTATATTTTATTTATTTCAACATTGAATTTTCCATGTGTATTTATTACTATTATTTCCTTTGGCCAGCAAAGATCTTCTAGTTATAATTATTTTTATAATAATAATAAAAGAAGAGAAAGAAATAGCTCTACAATTGTTTTAGTGATGAAAATATTTAGTACCTAATAATTATATTATTTTTCTATAATATATAGTACAACTGGCTAAAATATAGTAGGATACCATATAATTATATGTATATATAGGGTAAATTTTCAAGTGGGCCTTCAGACCCAAATCCTAAACTGTGCTATATAGCGAAAAACACTCAAAGGAGTCCCGAAGCCAATTTTGACAAAAACTAAATTGATATCATTCAATTTTTCAAAAATCAGTTACCCTTGTTAGGTTTTTTTAAAAAATAATCACACCGGGTATTATTATACCAAATCGTAGTGTAGCTTGTCAGCATCAATTTCTATGAAGGAATAGCAAATAGCAAACCACGGGAAAGGCTTGTTTTTGAACAAAATGTTCTATTTTCCATACATTAATTAAACACCACGTGGCGCCAGTTCTACATATAAACACAAAAACGGAAGATAGTGTTCAAGTTACATAAATTCCATATGTACATTATTTGTTCATGTATGTTTTTTAAATAAAAGATGACGTTGTGGGTATTTACATTTGACAGTCTTTTGTATTTTAACAAGTAAATTATTTTTTATTGCACTCTTTTAAACCAAAATGTCTCCTGTTGTAGCCTGTTTGGATACTGAATACCTCTGTTTGGTAAACGTTGAAAAATAATCCAATAACAAAATATAAACTTTTTAATTATGGAAACACTAGCGGCCCGGTGCGGTTTTACCCACGCTCTGTCCCGCTCCTGTGGTATATAGCGTCATGTTATACAGCCTATGACACTCCCTGTTAACGTAGCTTTGCAACAGTAAAAGAATTTTTAAACTCGGTTTAGTAGATCCAGAGATTACCCCCTACAACGTCACAAACTTTATACTCTTTATAATATTATAAGTATAGATGTAAAAACTAAACAACTTTTCATATAGCAATCCATGTTTGCGAATCAAAACATATTGATCCAACATTTGTAGTCTTCTCCTGTAGCATGTAAAACTTTTTTGTGTTAGACCCCTATACACACATAATATGTATATATAACTACGGAGGGAGCCCTGCTCCGAAGCACAGTTTATATGACCAAATAACAACCATCGTCTCATAGGTCAGTATTAATACTAAAGAGTAATAATGACAAAACGCTTGAATTGTTGCAATAATCTGACAGTAGTGAAAGGCTGGCGTGGTGCCAACGGGCTGAGAACGACGCATGGACCACTGAGTGATTTTCCGCTTTCCCACCCAACCTTCCGATTAATTTATAGATTAATATAAAAAAACACCACGCGAAACGATTTGGCTATCGATCAAAATTAATCGCTACGAACTGTAGAAAGTGGGTGTACCAATTTGTATACATACTTAACGACTTCGTAAACATATGTTTGTCTGGGCGTTTGCGTCTTTTTTTTATTACATGAGTTCAGCAGACATGCTGATGGCCCACTTGATGGAAAACGGTTACCATCGCCTACAGACATTTGTAACACCAAAGGTGCTACGAATGTGCTGCCGCTCTCTAAAGGGAGTCTGGAACCTGGTCACTAATGTACGGAACACAACTCAAAGTTGATATGCAAACTCTAGACCAAGGGTGATACCCTTCCAGGCGGGCAAATACCCTTCCACCTGGCAAAGCTACGTACATAAACACTTTGATGGCAAAAAGTAAGTGCTTTTATCCATGCAGGAACGGAGAAAAAATACTAACTCATGCAATAGGATATGCCCGCGACTTCGTCCATGCTTGACCTGAAATTCCCGCAGGATTCCCGGGACATAAAATACCACAGCACTTAAAAAAAAAGTAAGCTATCGTTTTGGTGACAACTGTGCCAGAATAAACTATTTTTTATGCAGCAGAAACACTACATACCATACATACATTCCCGCGGAATTCCCGGGATAAAATATAACACAGATTTTATTACATAAAATTTGCTATCGGTCAGTGAAAAAATCACATTGGTATTCAAAGTTTTTTTTCAATCTGGCATTTTGAATTATACCCAGAAACATTACCGCGGGATTCCCGGGATAAAAAGTAGCGCAAATTTTAAGGCTAAGATTTAGCTATCGACTAGCGAAAACCGCATCGAAATCGGCCCAGTAGTTTTTACGTGAATTCCGAACAAATAGAAAAGAATCTAAAAAAAATTTCATCGTGTTCTCCATTGTTGATATAGTCTACTCTAGTTTTTTTCAATAGCTTCAATGTACAGACACGACATGTTTAAAATTTTATCATATTATACATGTGCCATCTCTGTAATATTTTATGAGACATGATAAAGAATATTTGCTATAATAAATAATATAAAAACGCCATTATAGGTATAAAACACTGCAGCAAAAGGCCACGTACGAGACATAAAAAGTTATACCTTCACAAAACGAGACGGCTGTCTTTATAAGTACTCAAAACCTGACAAGTCACGATCCTCTTTGAGAGGTCACTTGAGTAAACCGTGAGGGATTTTATCAAAGCACCTCTAAATGGTATTCCAGTGTTATTGTAATGAATAGCAATATTCCTTCCAAGTAACTAAGTACACAATATCTTGTTATATTATTGTTTTTTAACATATTTGTTTTCAAAATGTAAGATATTGTATGGAGTATGCAGGGTCTCCAGAAAGAGACCTTCTATAACTTGCATATAATAAATGCAATTTTCTCAAAAATATAATCCTGACGTGTAATATGGTTAAGAATAAATGTGTTTATGAGTTTTTGAGATTTAGGCAATTTAATAAATTTAACAGATATGCCAGAAACAACATGACATCTGGATTGTGCGTCATCATTATCTATACTACATGTTTGTAACGAATAAACTCAAAAACTACTGAACTGATTTCAAAAATTCTTTCACCATTAGAATGTTACATTATAACGGATTAATATAGGCTATATCTATTGCTAGAAAAATTAGGGATCCCTACTAAAACTTCAATAATGTAACCCAAAGTGTAAAAAAATTGTGTTTGAGTGGGTCCGGGGATGGTTTAGATTCAATTAGACCCGGTAAGTGGCGCTGAAATCGGATTTTTTTTTTCAGGGCAGGGCAACGTCCGCCGGAACCGTTAGTTAGATATATTTTACTGGTTTGCAGGAGTTTTTACATCTTAATTATAAAATGTTATAACAACCCCAAAAATATCTTCACGAATAAAACAGTTTTGGGGTCAGACTTCCCCAATCTGGAGGCCCTGGTAGTATACCAATGCCAATGTAGTACCAATAGTATAACCTGGTAGCTAGACAGAATCGCTTAAAATGATTTTATATATTTTTTAATTACTGTAAGGGATCACGAATTAATGAGTTGGTCAACTTTTCTATCCCTCAGGAATGGTACTGTTACATGCCGTTAAAGATAAACGCACGCAGCTGCCTGTCGTAAAGCGCGGTTTATTGCCTTCCCGGATTTAGGAATTCTTTTGTTTACTTTGTGTTTAGAATTTGTAATTAAGAAAAACATGCTATTGTTTTTCTACTTGTTTCTGGTCATTAGTGTCGAACTAATCCTTATTGTTATTGTTTTCGACTTTGTTGGCCGCTCGCAGGTGTGCAAATTACATTTTCTTTGAAGAAACCAATCGATTGTGTATTGTACGATTTACTATAGAAGAATGCCCGAACGGAGGGATGGGGCAGTCAAGCCACGATTACGATACGAGCAAGACGTAGATTCGACTAGCGATATAGTGACGGACTTTGCGCATGTTATTGAATCGTGGAGTTTGTACTAGTAGTGGCTAGTTATATTTGCACCTATGCTATACGTGTTTGTATAGTTCTAATCAATTCTATAGTAATTCCAACGGCATTTTAATTCGACTCCCACACTCGTAACAGTACTTTTTAAGTATTTTTGTACCCCTGACCCCTGGTATGTGGTGTGCAAAATTTTATGATTATCGCTTAAGTAGGCGTGAAATCGTAACAAACAAAGAAAGTCATATTCGCAATTATAATATCATAACTAGTGTAAAATTAATGCAATCAAACTACTGTAATATGAATCCTTTGTTTACGTGTGTACTGTACTGAAATGTTAAACAGTTTGTAAGCTTCAAGTCGCACGTGGATTACCGCGTGAATGGTGCCCTGGTTCAGTTTGATGTTAACTACAACACTATTGCGTCTCACCGTCTATAATTGAATACATAAATTAACATATACAGAGTTCATAGTTTTTGAAAAAAATGCTTTGACGTAGACTGATAAAAGGACAGACAAACATGACGAGTGTATAGTTCCAGGCACGGATCTTCAACGATCGGCGGGCTATTTTTTTTTAAGTTTAAGGCTTGGTACGAGGCCTTTAAGCCAGACGCCGTTGTATTGTAGGCTACAATCGACGTCATTCAACGGAGTTCTTGTGAAAACTCGAAAGGCCACATTTGGCTATATAGTTCACATTTCTCGCAAAAACACATAATTACTACTCAAAAACTATCAATATCCTACAACTATTTTTCATTTTAGAGTAATTTTACACATTTTTAGAAAATAAAACTGCACAGCACAACGTCCCCTTTCAGTTCCCGCCAAAAACTCCGCGGGCTATTAATGTGATGCGATACATAGATAATTCATTTGTTAATTTTTTTTGGACATAAATTATAAATATCTTCGTCATTTCATTTTTTATTTATTACTAGAGCTTAGTATACATGTTTCTGAATTAGAATATTAATTTAAATTTAATTTTAGTATTAATTAATTTGTATACCAGGGGTGCCCAAACTTTTTCAGTTTGCGGCGCACTTACAGCTTTTGTACTTTGTCTTGGCGCCCTAGCTAGTTGAAATAGGGTACAATGATACTGAGTAGATAGGCACAAAAATTAAAACATCCACAATATGTATATTTATATTTATATACAAGAAAGCATTTATTATTTAAGAAAAATAGGAAATAAAATATAATGCAATTAATCTGACGTATGAGCTTGGTGATCTCCACACATTTAGTAACTGCGAATGCCTAAGTTTAATTTCCGGAGAATGGTAAACAGGAGTGCCTCACGGCGCCCCTCTTTACTCCCTAAGGCGCACCAGGGCGCCGCGACGCACACTTTGGGAACCCCTGTTGTATACCACTATGTGGTAGAATGTACTGTGTATCCAATTCTAATTGTATATATAACATCTGTATACTACATTCTTGCACATAAAGACATTGATTGATTCATCTACATATGGATAAAAATATTTTTGTCCCTTTTCGAAAAGGGCAAAACACCTTCATGGGTCTTTGCGGCCTATCAGCACAGCCACGGGGCTGAATCTAAATATGAATTTAGAATAAAAAAACCTAAACCGTGTAAAACATAAAAAACAACAACAAACATAAAATGCACCGACTTCAAACTGCTGTTGATGTATTAGTTTTGCATTTTAGATTGAAAACGCCTAATGGACAAAACAGGAGACCGGAAGGCTGGAGCTTACCTCGCTGAAAGGATTAGCCTTTGTATCCAGCGAGGTAATGCTGCCAGCCTTCTAGGTACAATGCCCAGCGACAGTGGTCTGGTGGGGCTGGACGGGCTTTAATATAGGTTTTATTTTAATATTAGTTTTTTACTATTGTATATATATTTTTAAGTTAGGTTTATTTATAGGATATTTTAGATTTTTAATTAATATTAATTTGTATAGGCTATAATTAAATAAACATTATATTTTTGCTGTTGCACTTACATTAATAAAAGTCGGCTTTGTTTTTTTTTATATTAAAATATTTATCCAAAAAATTTGAGCGCCACCAATACTTTATTACTACGAACGAACGAATTTTGGAGTCGAGATCTTGGGGGCCTGAGGCGCACAAACTTTATCGAGACAGTGAAACGCTAGGTAGACGTCTCACGTGACCAAAAGACTGGTCTGTACCTCGGACAACGCATTAGCGTTGCCATACAGCGAGGTAATGTAGCCAGTCTTTTGGGCAGGTTTCCAACTGACCGCGGTCTGTCACTAGATTTTACAGTTCAATTTTAATTTGTATATATAGTCTTATTTAGTTTAATTATATAACTAATTGATATATTTCAAATTTATTACCACGAAAACTCTAAATATATTATTCTAGAGAACAGTCTGCAATGTTCATATCTACACTATTTCCTCATTATCTATTATAGATAGTGAATTACAAATTAAGAGCCTATGTAGACCTGATTCCAATCGGTGTTTCACAAAATTATCCCCGCGCGGCCGATATTTACTTCGATGGAACAGCGCAACTTTAGAACTTGCGAGCGTGGCAAAATATTGCAACCGAACATACCAACGCGCGCCGCGGCCCATACCAACTCGATTCAATTTATTTCATTTTGAGGCTCACGAGCACGAGAGCGAGGCAAAATGTCCTAAAGTAAGATAGATGGTTTATATGCTTAGTAGGTATTGAAATTTTGATATCATGACTTAAGCGAATTTAGCCCAATGGTTTACTAAGCGCAATAGTAATGAGGAGGTACAGGATTCGAATGCTCAGGCTGTACGTTTCTTTTTACTTTTTCAAAAATTTTTTAGACAGAAACTTTATTAAAATCATGTTATTGTATTACGAAAACGCTTTTTGGCGGAAAAAACGCTGTTAATATAGTTATGGCACGATTCTAAATCCGTCACTGATATTTAAAGTTGTTTTCACTCGTACAGCGGAAACCGCGTTATGATTTCATGAATTGCATTCGTATTGACACAGTTATTTTGAATTTATTATGGGGTAAATGCCCTGACGCAAGAGTTACTCGTCGCAGGTCAATTTTATTGAGAAAGAGGACGGCGGCTATGAAGACTCACTTAATAATGTATTAGAGTCATTCTAGTTTGAAATTCGGGAAATTGAGCAATGTAAAGATGCCCTAAATACGGAATATCAAATATAAGAATATTATACGGGATATTAAAAAAACTATGGTAGCTTAGTAACTACGTTACGTAAGTACTACAAATAACGTGAAATCAAAAACTACCCAGGAAGAATGTACAACTTAGGTAATTTTTTTAACTGACTTCAAAAAGGAGTAGGTTCTCAACTTTATTGGTATTTTTTTATGTATGTACACCAATTACACTGAGATTTATGATCTGATTCACTTGATTCTTCTTTATTTTGATGCGGAACAGCTGCCATTTGGTCCCACAAAAATTTAACATAGTCTGGCCCAGTAGTTTTCATATTAAGAACAATTTTTTATGAAAATGTTTGTTTACGTGGACGATGTAATTGTCTTTGGCAAGATTTGCCCGATGTTCCCGTTTCTTGGGACCTATATTTTTTAAGGCGCGGCCTTTCGTAGGCCTACCCATAGCTAGACACAAAAAAAACTTTGTTTCAAAAAACCGACTTCAAAAACTAAAAAGTATAAAATAACCTAATAAAGATTCGACTTCAAGATATTGTAGAAAGAAGCCGGATAAATATTTATTTTTTGGTTTTTATTATTAAGTTATTTTATACTTTTTAGTTTTTGAAGTCGATTTTTTAAACGAAGTTTTTTTTATTTACCTTATATGATTGACGTGACCTGTCACGTCACGCCATGCTGGAACCGTTATATTGATTAAAGCTCTTAAGGCCGGCCCAATAGGTGTAATAGCACGCTCTCACAGAATATAGGCGTGAAACGATTAGCCTTGTGCTAATCGTATTACGTACGGTGACTGAGAGGTCAACTTTGCCTTATCCCTATCCCATACCTCCTATGCTACCCCGTCTTACCTCATCTCCATTATCCTATATCTCCTCTCTGATCTCTTAATTCCATCTATTCCATCCTAAAGGTTGGCAACGCGTTAACTACGCTCCTCGTGTTGCAAACTCCTATAAGTGTCGGTTAACCACTTTCCATCAGATTAGCTGTCTTCCTGTTTGCCAGCTTCGCAACTTAAAAACAATTTGTATTATATGATATGTAATATCACGTGTTGTCTGTGAAGAAACAATTTTGAATCATCGTCTTTGTGATGAAATTTGCATATCGAGATTTAAGATACATTGTTGTTATGATGTAATTAATGACGGCCCACATTGTAGAACAACAACAATAAGCGACTATGTCATAATTTTTTGCGATGTCACAAAGCATTGCGCAACGAAATAAATACTATTCCTACTAAATTTCATCCATATAGACCCAGTAGTTTCCAAGAAAAATTACTGGCACAAAGACACACGGATTAATGGAAATGATGATTTCAACATGGTAAGCAAGTGAGGTGTGTAAGAATAAGCCTAAATGGCGCTCTGTTGTTCGTGCCTACCCCGCAAGGGAATTGGCGTGAAGTTATGTATGTATGTATGTATGATTTCAACAGGTTCGTTTTATGTGATCAAAAAACCTGTATTAGAGTATATTATTAATAACTAGGATACGCCCGCGACTTCGTACACGCTTGACTTGAAATTCTGCGGGATTCCTGCTACAAAGTATCGTAGCATGTAAAAAAGAATGTGAGCTATCGTTTGACCGAAAATTGTTTTGGAATAAGTTAATTTTTATATACCCGAACAACAAAAACCTGAGAAAGTTCCCGCAGGATTCCTGGGATAAAAAAAACGTGTGCGTCTCGGGACGCCCCACAGAAGTGATAACTTAAACTAATCTAAGTTGAACTATTTAATATTGAAATTGTTTAACTTGAGAAAAGCTTAGGTTATTACTTAAATTTTATGCATATTAATATGATAATGTAAGGAAAGGTTATTTATTAATAAAATGTTTTATTGATTATAAAATATATTTTATTCTTAGTTACAATTCTTGAATATGTATATTAGAATTTTGTGTATGTACATTATTAGTATCATTATTTAATCTAATTACCGAAATACGGCTAGCGCTGTGGGTTAGAGTGAGAGAGGAGGAGCCTGCCTACCGCTGCCGTATGCGTGAGAGAAAGGGAAGCCAGACAGACTGGCGCCGTAACGTGTTACATAACGAAGCGGTTTACCGATTGAGTTCTTTAACCTAGAAATGCATGCATTAAAACATCTTTCGTACTTGCATTAGTGTAATACTGTTTATTAAAATCCATTTGTGATTCACAGTGCACTAAGTTCAAATTGTAAACAAAAATAAACATCTAATCTGAAAGTATAATTTGAAAAGAAGCCAAAGTGTATTGTTTCCTAGTAGTAACCTTGAATGAAGTCGATAAAATTTTAATACCCACCTGCGTTGGAATCCGAAATAACTTCAGTCAGATGTTCCAATAACAATGTTGATTTTGCAGTTGACGATCATTTAATCTAATGTTTTTTTTTCTTAGAATTTAATGTAGCTGACGGGCATAGTTCGTATTAAACTTTATATAATGTTGCTTATTACGGGATTCGAATTAAATGCCTTTTTGAAAGATCACAAACTTTATTAGAAGCACACATACGTTGTTAAACACTTCTTTAAATATTAATTTGTTGTGGACTGTAAATATCTTAAATATAAATGAAAACTGCACGTGCGGAATATAATGGCGGTTTTAATATTAATGGAGGGAAAAAACAGATAAAAAACAAAAGAACATCTATGTTCCAAATTCAAACATTTACTATGTTTGGCAGCCAGTACCATGCTATACCAAATTAATAAAAACTCTTTGTTGGAAATTCCAACATACGTAATTTGCATTTCTTATAGATACAACCAAATAAAATAAGTCCAAATCATAAGAGGGAGATCGTAATTACTTAAAACGGATAGTTTGTCGATGTGACATTCTAGATTTGAATGTATAGGTAGTTAATAATACCTCGGTCGCAGTTGAAACTGAACTAATCCTAACTCACCCGGTCGAAGTTTTTGGCGAGAAATTGATCATTTCAAATAATGTACAATATTGATTAAAAGCGAAGAATAGTTGTCAGATTGCCTTTAATGAAAAATCGTGTTTTATATTGAAAACTAGGTGTACCCGCGACTTCATTTGTGTGGATAATTTTTTGCGGAGAGCTAATTTTAAAAGTAGCTTAAATCCTTATAACATCAGTTATCTGCCAGTGGAAGTCCTGGCAAAATCGGTCTAGCTATTTCAAAGATTAGCTGGAACAAACAGACAGAGACAGAGAAAAATTTATATACTTTCATATGCATTTAGTATAAGCTGTTATTTGGACATTACAAACAGACAGATTTTGTTATATAGCACTAACTCCACTGTGTCGTAAGTATAAAGCTCTTTTTGGCTTGACGTCATATGTGAAATGTGTCCTTTCGAACTTCTACAAGAGCTTCTTTTGGTCCGTCAAAGATCTACAATTTGGCTAAGGTTTTCGCTTGAAGATTATTCTAGAAATTGAATACCACCGACTAAATACATACACATTACACATACAAAACGTCGTAGAAACATTATAAATTTAATAGTAGATTAAAAAATTGACATCAATACTGTATTGAATACAATAAATTAAGAAGACGGTAATAAATATGTCAATACTAATATTCTAAAGAGTTAAAGTTTGTGAGTTTGTGACGTTGTAGGGGGTAATCTCTGGATCTACTAAACCGATTTTAAAAATTCTTTTACTGTTAGAAAGCTACGTTAACAGAAATTGTCATAGGCTATATGACATGACGCTATATACCACGGGAGCGGGACACAACGTGGGTGAAACCGCGCCGGGCCGCTAGTGTATTATATAAATGATAATAAATAATTGTAATACGAGTAATAGTAAATGTTAAGAAAGTGCACTGGTTCACAAATATGCACATGTCTGAATTGGTTAAACAAATGTACCCAATAGGCACCAGACCATCTAATGTAACTCCGTTTTATGTGAATAAATTTTCATTTCATCTCATCGTACAAAATCATGTTTAAAACGAAGAAATGGTAGAAATTTGTCAATTCGGTCAATAAATAAACTAACGAAATTTAGTATTATTTTTTTAATTTTTTGTTGCTGGAGGAAGTGGTTACCGTCGCCTACTGACAATAGCAATACCAGAGGTCCTGCCAATGTGCAGTCGGCCTTAAAGGAGAAACTGTAACCTGGCCACCGATACCGGAACACAACTCAAAGTTGTTATGGCGGCATACTCTCACCAGGGGTGGTAGCCATCCAGTCGGGCAAATACCCTACCACCAGGCTGTGGAAAGTTTCGTCGCCTCTTACGACAGGCCGCCCGGCCGCAGGAATTAGTATTCTTTTCCGTTCCTGCACGGAGAGAAATAGTAGTAATTTTAATAATATACATTAATTAAGTCTACGTTTTAATGGTCTTAAGCACGGCATTTTATTTGATTTTTATTTCAACGTTTCAGCCACTTTTCAGTAGCCGTCGTCATCACGGAAGACAAAGAAGTCAAGTGTCAATGAGTAATGTTAAAGTATTTTTTGGGCTATCTCCAACTTGCTCAATTCAATTATTTAATTTTTGTTTATGATTACTATTAACGCTATGGGAGCCTAATCTAATTTACCACCACTTCGCAACATGTTGTGACTTGAAGAGAAGAGGCGCAGGAAACTCTTCAGCAACATGCCTAGCTCTAAATTTTTTATATGATATTTACGAATTTTAATTAAAAAAATTACAAAGCACATTTCCCCTAAGGAAATTCGTGACACACGCAATTATTGTCTAATGAATTATAAAATTAATTAATAGGCAAAACAATAGACCGTTTACAAGGCCAGTGCGCATGAATCATGCGTACTGTTTTACCTATATGACAGTGTATTTTACATGTAATGACTGACTAGTGTTTGCCTGTGGCTGAGTTTGAAAATGTGTACTCAATATTAAGGTAGGATAATATTTCCATTTCAAAAGTGTTTAGTAAAAGTTAAAAAAGTAATTTATATATTGTTGCAGTTTGCTTCATGTGTTAAATATTGAAGATACAATTGTAAAAATTCCCTAAAGTAATATCCAATATGAGTTTGTCTAACCTGTTAATTATCACGCCTAGAATATCATCTCACTTGACATGTAAAATGTCAGTTGATTTTGACATTAACTTGACTTACAAAATGTCAGTTGATTTTGAAGGATGAAGGGCGAAAGAGATGCTATGATCTGAAGACGTGATCAAAACAAGTGTGGTTTATATTTATGATTTATTAGAAATAACTCTTAGAGAATTAGAAGTGATGTGTAAAGTTAATAAGGTGTGCGAGGTACAAACAGTTGATTTATTGACATGGAAAACGAACCTGGATGCTCGCCGCTATATATATATATATATATATATATATATATATATATATATATATATATATATATATATATATATACAAGTATTGGCCTGTCGTAAGAGGCGACAAAACAACTCACAGCTAGGTGATAGGGTATGCGTCGGTCTGGATGGCTATCACCCCTGTTCTAGAGTATGCCGCCAAAACGCTATTATCACTAGTTGCTAAGCTTAATAAATTTAAAAAAAACTTTGAGTTGTGTTCCGGCATTAGAGGCCAGATACCAGTCTCCGTTTAGAGAGCGGCTGCACACTGGTAGCACCTTTGCCCATAGGCGATGGTAACCGCTTTCCATCATGTGGGCCGTCTGCGTGTCCGCTGAACTCATGTAATAAAAAAAATTACTTGTCATAATATTATTCAATGAGTAATTGTTACGATGGTACAATATAGTTTATTGTATCAAATTTCATCCGTCATATACTTTGGCCGGTTGAATTTTAAAATTACTTTTATGGAGCTTATGTCAAATTTTAACCGATAGTAAGGCAAATGCAGGATTGGTAGTATACATATAGGAACCGTTAATAGATTTCCAGAAAAACGACTGTGACATACATAGACAGACGGACAAATCGACGAACGGACAAGACGATTGTATAAGGGCTATATTTTGCCATAGTGCTATTGCGTAGTCATCTGTTGTTAAAAACAGCCATAAAATGTAGCGCGAATTATAAACAATGTCAACAAACAAATTACCAAACATACAACACTTGTGTATTATTTGTCCAACGATTCAGCCATTTTGTTTGAACACTGTTCTCGGTGGAAAAGTTCTATAGGTCAGTAAAGACAAGGGAAGTATTGTTTCGATTATTGATAATGTTAAAACGCATTGTTTTAATATTGAGAAAAATATTGATTGTTAACTTCATTTTCTACAGCTAAAGATGCCAGACATTATATTCATAATAAACATAAAGAAAAATAAAACAGAAAAAATTTAAAAACCAAAGAAGTCCTAAAATTGGACCCAAAATCTAATAGCTATGTATTACTGTTTTTAGGAACCGTACCCATACCAAGTGACCCTTTTTTTTGACAATGTTTAAACAATTTCCAATATGCCAATACCCCCCCTCGAGTTTTCACGTAGTAATTCATAAATATAGTCAAGGTTAAAAAAACATTATAGAAAAGGAAAAAAAATGTATGTAAAAATATGTTTTAACAATATTTTGTAACAGGAACATAATATACAGAAACAAATGTATGTTCCCTTAGTTGGGGAACTCCATACACCCCTTTTTATATTTCTGTGTTTGAATAGCAACAACGACAACAAATCGGCCAGAAATTCAAATTGTAGTTGGCGTTAAATTCCGTTTATTACAAAAATTATTAAATAAAACCTGCATAAAAATACGTCGCAATATTATGATTTGACACTCATATTACGCCATATTCAAAACAAAACAGTTCTAGAAAAAATACGACACTTCCCACAGTTCAATTCATACTTTCAGGCGAATACTGCGTCGCATTTTTCCAAGCGTGCATAACCACGTAAACACCTTCACTTGCTCACATAACAGCAACTTTATCAGCGACACGTGTCAATGAGTACTTGTTGAAGAACAAGGCTGACAAAGTTCCCAACTGTTGTTACCTATCAAATTAATTGATTAAATAAATAGTGTTGCGAATATTCCGTGTAGTCGAAGAATAACGACCATTTATTTCATGAACATAAGTACTACTATATATAAAAAATACTAAAAATAACAATAGCGCAGTAAACTGTCTCTGGCGTGATAGAGCCAAGATTGAAAGTAATCAAAATTTAGTCTCTATAATAAAACTCCGTTTTAACGGTTCTAAGCGCGGTAATTTATTTAATTTTTGTTTTTCCGACGTTTAGGCCACTTTTCAGTGGTCGTGATCACGGAAGACAAAGATGTCAAGTGTCAACTTGTTAATTTTAATTATTTAGTTTTAATTTTGTTTATGGTTATTATTAACTCTACTCTAGCTTAAAACCGTTAAAACGTAGTTTTATTATATATACAAGTCGCGAAAACTTAAGAAAATATTATAGTCTCTATAATTTTATAGTGACTGTTATGAACTGAAAAATAAATTTTAAGTAATAAAAATCAAAATACCAGTGAAAATAAAATTAAAATGATCTGTGGCGTCATCTAGTTATATAGGATTCTGAAACTTTCAGATTTACATTTTTTACTGGGCGATTAGCAAACCAGGTTGTTAATGAAGTAGGCTGGTGTGTTTTAAACTTTGTATTATAAGCATATATTGTTCATTTCAAAAATACAATGTTATGTGACATTTTTGACTTTTTTAATTTCTTGAATGAAGGTTTATATACTCATAAAAATCATATTAGAGTTTAAAAATTTTGAGCGTTTTGAGCTTGGTTTTAGAAGTAGCAAGTGATGAAGGGGTTATTTATGTACGAAGACAAAATAACAACGAAAAATTTTTGTTGGTCATTTTCTCAATGTTTGCTGATTGTATCGTATACCCATCATCCACTCACGTTTTCAATTATTATGAAGATTTCGAGAAGACTGTTCGCTGCTCTTTTCTCGTGAGTAGTATGCCGCCGCACCTTCCCCCGCTAGTCCTTTCTCCCCACTCCTTCTGCCCCACTCCTGCTTCCAGCGTGAACAAGTATTTAATTCAAAGTCTAGTGATGTAATAAAATCTGAATCTACAGCCCTATTCAGGATCATCAATACATAACGCAACTAAACATTCTTTGAAAGTATGCATAATAGTAAACAAAAGCGTAAACTGAGACACGAACACGTTTTATGAACGGTAGTAGATAATATCGTAAACAAGAAAGATCTTTTCATACATAGCAAAAGTTCTTATGTAAGCATTGAGTGTCACTGTAACTCAATTTACATTATTGTTTCCCATAACTAAAGGATTTGTTATTGCTGGAATAGAACAAAAAAGATCGTTGAAGTCGCCTATAGACATTTGCAACACCAAAGGTGAGCCAATGTGCGGCCAGGCTAAAAGGGAGGCCTGGAATCTGGCCACTGATGCCAGAACACAACTCAAGGTATGTATGTTATGGTTTGAAAAACAATGAAACGAAAAAGTGACACTTAAAACAAATAAACGCATAAAATTCAACCTTATTAAATTCGAAATAAAACTCCTTTATCTTTACCAGTTAGTATTAATTTTCAATTTAAATAAAACTTAAAAGATTTCAAATGAATTTTAGCTCTATCTGCATACATTTAAGGCAGATATTCTTTTATACGTAGATCAAAGGAAATTCTTCGTAACAGTGCATAGAATTTTAAACTTTATGTTAGTGGTTTAAAGTGTAATTTATATTGAATTTTTTGAATTCACACAATTATTTTACTTATAACTATGAACCTTCAGAAAATTGTTCTTCAGTGAAAGTTAGTTTGAATAAAAAAAAAATAACTTGAAACTTGACAGTGGAGTTTTTTGGCGGGAGGGAACTGGAAGGGTACGTTGTGCTTTGCAGTTTTATTTTCTAAAAATGTGTAAAATTACTCTAAAATGAACAATAATTGTAGGATATTAATAGTTGTTGAGTAATAATTATGTGTTTTTGTGAGTAACGTGAACTGTATATATATATGTATGTGTTGTATGTTTTTCTGTATATGTTTTTCGAGTTTTCACAAGAACTCCGTTGAATGGCGTTGATTGTAGCCTACAATACAACTGCGCTACTATTCGAAGACTTATATATACATCAGAATTGGCTGTATGGACTAAGATTTCTTTGCCTGCCTTTATGGCGAATTCTACTACTACTACTACTTGAAACTCGACACACTTATTTCGAATTTAGAATATCGAGCGCAAACTTTACCAAAATTAGCTCGGAGTCAAAAATAAAATCATAACCAATTTTACCTATGAGTTGAATGAAAAATAATATAAGCAGAACGTAAGCAGTATTGCATGTGTTATCAAAATTAGCACTGGAGAGACAACTTACGTCATACATTATCAAATATTTACATTAACAGACGTTAATTGATGACAGGCACGCATTTTTAAAAATAAGGCGATTTTATGGAACTGTTTTACAGTGTAGATGCTATTGAATCATTGTTTTATATATGTTCTGAGTGATGTATTGTAAATTTAGTCGTCTATCTTATAGACTAAATAAATATTTCGCAACAAAGCTTAATACATTAGTCACAAACTGAAAATTAGGAATCAAATCTGAGAAGTAGGTGTTGATATTATGTATGCAAACTCGAACAAATACACGGGATGGCAGTTTTGAGATCATTTGGCATTTGAAGTTAACACTATGTTTATCATCATCAAAATCAAATATTTTAACTCTGGCTTCACAGTAAATTTTTGGAAATGTTCTTCTTGTTAAGAAAAATATCTCGGATTTTCCCAGATTAGGTGATGTACATTGTATCAGGAACAAAAATAAATTAGAAACTCCCACGTGTAGGCTCCATAAAGTTTACATTAGTTTCGTGGGGCAAAGTATATAATGCTCTTGAACAAAATCCCAGTAAACATTCAAGAACTTTCGGTGATCACGTTTAAAAAATCAGTAAAGCGATTGTGCGAGAAAGTTTATTATTATACGACTAAAAAGTTTCTAGACGACCGCACCGAATAGGAATAATGCGATTACTTTGATAAACCTTGTATTAGTATTTAAACTATATTGAAAAAAAAGAATACGAAATAAAATAAAAACTAATAATATGAAATAAAGATATGTTGCTGCGGAGTTTGTTGCGACGATTCTTCTCCATTAACAGTAACTAAAATTGATTTGAAAGCAGTGGTAGACTAATGAATAAGTCATCTGTAAGATCCCATTTTAAAATAAATACATTTTTAATTTGGTCAAATAAGAATGTTAGTTTTTTTTTATTTTACGTTTATGAATTACAAATAACAAATAGCTCATTGGTTTAAAAAATATTTAAGTAATCTGTAATTGAAATTATTTCTATCGCGAAATTTTATAAAGTAAATAAAATACCCTCTTTTTATGTAACATTGTTTAGAATTTATTAGATTTTTTTTTTTTTAATTTAAATCGGCAGACAAACACACACATTGTATATCCCCAAATTAGGCAAGTTACGCTTGTGTTATGGGTAATATACAACGGACTACTCTGGGGCCGATCCCAGACACCCAGACCATAGTAAATATCGGAGAAAATACGTTTCCGAAATTTACTATACCAGGAATCGAACCTGGAGCCTCTGCGTTGCAGTGAGGTTGGCCGGCAAAGGCTTAGCCCGCTCAACCACAGAGGCCGTCAAAATGTGTCAAACACCCAAATAAGTTCTCATAAGTCTTTTTAAAACAACCAAGAACAGCTGTTTTCTACAAATATGTTGAGTAATGATTATTAACGATAAATAGACAACAGTTTATATATAACACGCAACAGTCTAGGATGGAGCACGCTTACCTAGAAGATACCTATTCACTCGTGACTTGAAGACTTCAAGATTGTATTTGTCAGGAAAAACAGACTCCGGCAAATTATTCCACTCTTCGGCAGTGCGCACCAGAAAAGATGAAGCGAAACGCTTGGTTCTGACTGGTGGTGTTTCCACCATGTAACGGTGGCGCAAACCGGTGCGTCTGGTTGTCCGATGGTAAAATGGGGATGGAGGAATCAGCTCGTGCAATTCTAAGGAACACTCCCCGAAATGTATCCGATAGAAGACAGTCAGCCCCGCGACCTTGCGTCTATGCTCTAGACTCTGAAGTCGAGCATAAAAAAGACGATCATTGCCGACCAGCTTCCTAGCTCTTTTCTCAATTGATTCCAACGCCTCCAATCAACAGCTAGCATATATGTCGGGTCAATGATTATATATAATAATAATCTATCTATCTATCATTTAAGAGCTATGCTCTTGTCGGTGGAGCCTCCTCCAATCTTCTCTATTACGGGCCAGTTGTTTTACTTCTGTGTAAGACACGACACCCACTTTTTCTTTTATTTGATCCATGTATGCTCGCCTTGGTCTTCCCTTCCCTCTCCTTGCTTCCACTTTAGCTTCGATTAACGTGCATAAGAAGGTGTCGTGTCGTAACAAATGGCCAAACATATTCCCCCTTCTTTCCTCCAGAGTTTTTAAAATTATCAGCCCATAAATGTCCCACTGCTGGGCTCGGGCCTCCAATTATAGGGGGAACGGACAGTATACCCGCCACGCTTGTACAAGGCGGCTTGGCAGGTTTGACACATCGGTTATCTCGATGTGCAGGTTGCATCACGATGTTTTTCTTTACACTTGTTAGCACGTGGTAATTCTAACAATATGCACATTACGTCAGAAAACTGCCTAAGTGGTGCATTCGTTCCAGGACTTCATAACGTCGGTTAATTATTAGGATACTTTTTATTCTGACAAATGACATCTTTTTCGTGACATAGACGAATATTGCCAAAGTTTCGCTTGTAATGGGTATTACTAGTGTCTTAATAAAAATTTAATTATTATTATTATGTTTGATCCATCGTCAACCAAACAAAGGTTAAACAAAAGGTTCCATCTTCGAATAAATCTTATCGAGCCCCACATAATATAATCCCTCGTTCAATCATTCATCATAGCCGAGGTCTCGACAACAGACCTTATATTTTATGTTTGTTTCCATTATGTCTGAGACAATTGCTATTGTATTTCAGGTATGTTTTGCGTGTAAAATGTCCAAAACTGTGTACGGATGGTACATATAAACATAGTTTTAATGTGTACAATATATTAATTATGGTTAATTTATAAAATTACAATTAGTTTCGATATAAAATAGCGCGACTTGGCTTGTGGCCTGTGTATATGTAGATTGTTGAAAGAAGAATCAAGGAATGATGGAGTAGCGTTCCCACACCGTATTGAGATGGCGGCCGATACCTCCTCGCTCATTGTTCTTAAAAGAGAAATCGGCCGTACCGGGAACCTTGTTACCACCATCTGTGGCATAGCGTGAACAAACTACTTTAGTGGAGTGATAACTACATTAATAATAATGTAAATAATTCTAATTGAAAAGTTTTTAATAGATTGACAGATTGTTCTGATGGTCCACTTCCTCCTTCCAATATCCCGTCTCTTCTATCTCATCCACTTATTCAATTCCCCTCTTGTCTATCCAGTTCCTCCTGTGTAATCTCTCTATCCTATCCCCTTTACCCCAACCTTCTTAGTCCACCCTATTCGATACCATCTTAGAGGCTGGAGATGCGTTGGCTTCGCCTCTGGCATTGCGAACGGCTATAGGCGCCGGTAACCAATTCCCATTCAGTTAGGCGGGCTGTATGTCCGTCTATACTATGTGTATTATGCCACTGTAGTATTATAGTGAAATTATGGATAAAATACTTCAGGTTTTTTATTACTTTAATCTTAATGTTAGTAAGAAACGTGTTTAAATTTTGACATAGCCTTGGACAACTTTTATATTAGCTCTTTTGGTCAATTCAAACACATACACATGTCAGGTGGTAGGGTATATGCCCGTCCGGATGGTTACCACCTCTGGTCTGGTGTATGCCGCCATAACAACCTTGAGTTGCGTTCCGGGATTAGTGGCCAGGTTCCAGACTCCCTCAAGAGAGCAGCAGCGCATTGGTAACGCCTTTGGTGTTGCAAATGTCCATAGGCGATGGTAACCGCTTACCATTAGGTAGGCCGGCTGTCTGTCTTCTGAACTCATGCAATAAGAAAAAACACAATAAATAGCTTCTATGATTAAATATCCTGTTCTCCTTAAGTGTGATTTCAACGTGATAAAACATAAGTATATATATAAAGCTCTTCCTTTCTTACATTTGTAAAATTTTCTTCATCGTGTTAAAGATTTACGCTGTGGCCGAATGCATCTTATTTAAACCATAAAAAAATAACGGCGTTAAATCATAGCCTCATTAGTGTATTACATACGTTTTCTGTCAATATTTAACGTCATTAACAATGTCGCATTTCACATTGTGCCACATCTGCGTAAAACGGGCTATATCTTTAACTCAAACGAAGCCGCACCATTGTCAAGTGTGACTAATACATGAATCAAGTAATAAATCATTCAAAATTATCATGACCGCTACTTTCAATCATTATTTATAGCTACTGCGTACATATTAATCTCAGATAAGATTAATATAAGTCTTATAAGCATCAAACAATATACAGAGATGTCAGCATCTTATCACAAACAGAAACAATTCAAAATAAAACGTTTTTCTTATGCGTATATATCATTTACTTCATTATCAAGACTTTCCACGCGGCGTAGACATCATTTCTCGTATCCGGTAAGAAGTTACTCCTTATAACTTCAGCTATCTGCCCGCCCAGTGACAGTCCCGTCAAAATCGGTCCAGCCGTTGCAGAGATTAACCGGAACATCCAGACAGACAAAAATTCTACAAATTGCATTTTCGGAATCTCCTGTTCCAAATTATCCTCCCTGACTTTTTTCACATTTTTTTTACCTGTATAGATAACATTAGGTAGGAGGAGAGACTCGAGCCGAGCAGTAGGCAGTTACGTACCTATAAGAATATCGTATTCGGGGCTTGTAAGTTTATCGTAAGACAGTGGTAACGCGCGCAATTCTAGTTCCGCGTGTCATTGCATCGGTGAGTATAGTCGGCATAGCGTCGGTCGATTCCAAGAAATGTTGAAGAGTCTGCTATGTTCTTTAACAAATTTTATTATATAGATAAAATAAAACAGTCCTATAATTATATGTTATACTAGCTGTTACCCGCGACGGCGTGCGCGTGGGCCTTTCGTTTTTTTTTCTAAAATAAAAGCAGCCAAGTTACTCTTTATAACATCAGCTATCTACAAGTGAAAGCCCCATCAAAATCGGTCCAGCCGTTTCAGAGATGTTGTCCTCCTGTCTGATCCCTCCTATACCATTCCCTTTAACCCATTCTAAACGCAAGCAGAGCGTTGGCTTTGCTCCTGGTGATCCAAATGTCTATTTGCCAGCTTCACAATGTAATAGTCTTAATATTGCAATTTCAATATAAATAGACTGTTGTCGCCCGCAAATGCTATCGACATTCTCAATAAAATATAATAAATATTTATTATTTGTCCTTGTTATTATACCACTGCAGTTTCCTAGTTGCAAAATTAATAATTTATGATGTAATTAAAAGACATTTATATGCTTCATGTCGCCATGCAGTCGCAAAATGCCGCTAGATTGCAATGTGATACTTTAATTACTTTCGTTGCTTACAAAGTACAATATTGCTTCTAATAGCAATACTAATAATATTCAACTCGTAAACGGTCACATACAATAGTTTTATGTATATACAGATTTCAATTTGAACTTATATGATATTTTCTGTCACGAAAAAGCGTTACGGCCGTGGTGAAAGGCGACATAATTTTAGAGTAGACGTGGTGAGAGGCGGCATAATGTTAGAGTAGACTATCGATGTTTTTATTGGTTCCGGATCGAATTCAGTTTTTTGTTTGACAAAATAAAGTATGTTTAAATAAAAAATTCATTCAAATGTACCTAACCTAACCAAATCATAATTTGCAGTAAACCTGTGTAAAAACTTCAACGGACGAGTGGCAAAACGAATCGCAACAAAATTTTAACTTGAAGTTTTACGGCCGGTTTTCAAATTGGACAAATACATTAACAATGTGCCTGTTAAAATTTGGTTGCGATTCGTTTTGCCACTTGTCCGTTGCCATTCGTTTTTCCACTTGTCCGTTGCGATTCGTTATTCCACTTGTCCGTTGAAGTTTCAATTCTACTATGTTTCCCAACACACGTTTGAAATTTTTAATAAATACAGAAGTATGTTATACAATTACTATTTAGATAATTAAATTTATGTATTATTATATTATAAATTTTGTAAAATATTTCAATAAATCACTTTACCAACAATTTCTTGGTACATTGTATACAGTTAGAAGCATGAGCATTGTATTGACGTACCCGTGCGGTGTTGTATAATTACGTTTGAAATGCACATTAATTAATCCCTTTGTTGTGCCGACTGCGGTCACGACTATCATAGTTAATACGATAGATGACATTCTGGCCACCAATTACGGGTTATCATAGAAGTATTCCATCTATGATTTTAAATTACCCGCTTCACAATCATTCCAGACGGAAAATTCTGGCGCGGAGAACAGCAAGACAAATTAGGAGAACAAAAAATTGTAGTCGTCACGAAATTTCTAGATTTCAGTTTTGTTTTTATTGTCCGAGTACAGCAGACAGGCAAACAACCTACCTGATGGAAAGCGGTCACCGTCGCCTATGGACATTTACAACACCAAAAGTGGTATCAACGTGCTGCCGTCCTCGGAGGAAGGATTGGAGCCTGATCACTAATGCCGAAACACAGCTTAAGGTTGTTATGGCGGCGCAATCTAGACCAGGGCTGGTAACCATCCAAACAGGCAAGTGCCGTATCACCTGGCTGTAGGTTGTTTGGTCGCTTCTTACGACAGGCCGCTCGGCTGCAGGAATTAATATTCTTTCATTGTTCGAACGTAAATATGAGCTTCTTAATTGTAATAAAATTTTCAATTTTTACTTACGTAAATATCCTTGTTAGTGCATTACCTGCAACAAAATAAAAAATATATAAGTATTTAGACTTGTCTAAACCGATTTCGGTTACAGCGTTCTTTAATAATCAATTAGCTTCATCATTAGCGATGCCATTGTTTTCGCGTCGAAGCAGAATTATCAATCGCATTTTGGAGATAAAACACCATCACAACCATACTGATTATGGCAAAATGTGGATAACATTTTAGTTCATCACGAAGTGTGAACCAGTCCTCTGATTACGGGTAGCAACAAAGAGTTTCTTGCAAATATCTTGGAAGAAATACTTTGCCGAAGGGCAAAATATTAATTCTAGATAGATCGATGAATAGATAACACTTTATCACACACTAGATTAGGCAATTACAAAGAAAATCTATGGTGATTCTACTATCGCGTCGAAAAGTGCGCAGAAGGTTTGCCGATAGCCTCAAGATGTCACGCGTCGATGGTTGGTAGGGTTGGCAAAAAGGTTACATAAACAGTTGTTGGAATAAATTTATAATTGTATATAGTTTACATAATTATATACAATAATAGTAAGTAATACAATACAATAATAAATAATAATAACTAATAATAATAGTAAGTAGTCATCGGCAACCCTTCTGCGCGCGGCTTTAGTGTTAGATACACTACAGTTTATTGTTTACACTTGCCCACAATAAAAGTGGTCTGATTTTTGACCAGACCCGTCTATTCTTATATATTTCGATGCGCTGAATCCGTATCCGGGGTCAGTTTGGTCCATACAGCCTCAAAATTTTGAGGGTGTATGTGCTGGGGTCTGAGATTTATTGGGATGAGATCTGGGATGGGACTCGGATTCAGCGCATCGAAATATATAAGAATAAATGAGTCTGATTAAAAGTGCAGATCACTTTTTATTACGGTCCGGTGTTCTCGATGACTACATCTGTAGGTCTAAGACATAATCCAAATAGATTTTAGTGAAACTAAAATTAACAGATGTTTATTTACAATGCCAAAACAATAAACAAACTCCGTTCGCAGATTGTGTACATCGGATCTTGGCATACAAGAAGGCAGAATGACAGCAACTAATATAATTTTATTTGTAGATGCCAAAAGGTCTAGTACATTTGCACGAAAGATCGATGCCGGACGGATTTGTTTATGACTGCGTTGATAAGCTTTAACCTTAACTAATACGAATGCCAGCGAAACTTGTTCACATGGCCATGATGATGTATTTGTTAGTGACTTGCAACGCCGTGCACTAAATAAAAAAACAAATTAAAATTATCATGTTTACATAGTGTTGGACGAAGGTCTCGCCATGCCAGTCTCAATGACATCATCCGCCGGGCTCTTGTCAGCGTCAGTGTACCGGCCGTATTAGAACCGAATGGCTTAGTAGGCGACGATGGCAATGTCACTTATTCCTTGAAAGATGGGACGACCGCTTGTTTGGGACGCATGTGTCGACACTCTGGTGCCGTCGCATCTTCCAATGACTAAGTCAAGGGCTGGCAACGCTGCTTCAACAGCTGAGAAGGGGTGACATATTTGTGCCGTTTGGAGTTGAAACTTTAGGTCCATAGGGTCCATCGGCAAAGGATTTCTTGAAAGAAATTTGTAAGAATCTCTTTGATACCGCCTGTGATCAGAAGGCTGGTTCGTCTTTCGCGCAACGAATCGGCATGGCAGTGATTTCTTACATACTTTATATTAATAATTTAGTTTATTTTTAAGTATTTAGTTTAATTTATAATTTAGATTTATTTTCTTTCATAATAACAGCATAAGTAACAAAAATGGTTCGAGTAGTTTGTACGTTGATCAGTGGTCAGTGAAACTTTTCCTAGATTCGCAACATCTAATGAAAATCCAAAATAATAATCAAACACGTCTATTTCATACCTTAAAACATACAATATTATATTCCAAAAGTATTCATAGTTTTATTAATTATTGGGATGAAATTATTCGACGCCATTATAATATCCAGGGCAACAAAACCACTGTTAAGTAGTGTAATCTGTCATGACTTGCTATACTTGTATGAAATCTAGTCGGCTTCGGCGTTTTGCAAGCTGATAAAAAGTACCTCAGTTGACTTGACTACCAACTACTCTATTCTATGGATAGTTATGACGACCACTTCAATTTTTCGCGATATCTTCAGGTATGTCACGCGTCAATGGTCAGTAGGGTCGACAAAAAAGGTTCATAAATAGTTGTTGCAATAAATGTATTATTTTAATTTATTATTGTATATAATTTACGTAAGTATATACAATAATAGTAAGTAATACAAAACAAAAAGAGTAAGTAGTCATCGGTAAACCTTATGCGCGCGACTTATAGCTCCGTTCATCTACGTGAATGTTCGTCTGTCTAAGCGTGTCACAGTCAATTTACTTGGTAGTTATGTATATGTTCCTCTACTCCTAAAAGATAGATATATTTTGAAAATTCACGTGAAAAATCCGCAATCACTTGTTTTATAACTTTCTACGCGAAATCTCTCGGTTGACAATAATTAACCCACTTCCGAACACTTTGATAAACAATCTGGCAGCATAAGTAGAAATTTCAAGTTTCTCAGTAAACAGTATTTTTCCACACTACACACGGCTACTTATAAACAAACGTGACCCAATTGGTTTTGAAACGGGTCTATGCATTTCTGGGAAACGTGTTCCCAACAAATTTAGGGCAGTGTTTATAGAAATGTGATAGCTACTCAGAATTATATTGTTTCAAAAGATTACTTATAACATTTGGAATTCGAATTATCAGCTATTATAAGAACTATGCGTTCAGCCGCAGTCCGGCTAGCCGTCCGGTAAATCGCAAGTGAGCAAATTTATATTATATTTCTGTAATAAAATCTCAAATAAACTTGATATGGTGCGTCTTCATGTGGAATGATGTTAAAGGCCGTTACACGCAGATGTGGCAATGAGCTTAATACATTATTTGAGATAAGACATTGTTAATGACGTTACATATTAACAGATAACGTATATATATACACTAATGTGGCTATGCGTTAAGGGCGTCATTCTTTAACGCTTTAAATAAGACGCTTTCCTCCACAGTTTAAATCTTTAACACTAACACAACAACAATGCACTACTTTGTTGTTACGCGTGCTACACATGTGGTTCAGTTGGTGACAAATTTGTCAACTGCGTTTATGATTGCGATTACAGCGGACCGTCCCGCTAACCATAAACTCAACCGCGTACTGCGGTCAGGCATCCGGCTGATTGGACTGCGATTAGCCGCATAGTGCGAATAAGAACTTGGTCACAAAGCAGGACATTCTGACTGCAAACATTAAAACTATCAAGCGTCTACTATCGTTACAGATGTTTTATAGTGCTTATTACTGTTTGTGTTTTATTTGTAACTAGCGGCCCGGCGCGGTTTCACTCGCGCTCTGTCCCGCTCCCGTGGTATAAAGCGTCACGTTACATAGCCTATGACAGTCCCTGTTAACGTAGCTTTCCAACAGTAAAAGAATGTTTAAAATCTGTTTAGTAGATCCAGAGATTACCCCCTACAACGTCACAAACTCACAAACTTTACGTCTTTATAATATTAGTATAGACAAAGAAATTTACTTTAATGAATTAACTGGTTTTATTTGGATAAAAGAATATAATATACTTTACAATAATTACAGACGCCATTTTTAAAATGAGTGAAACGCAATGACAAGGCATGAATAGTTATCATTGCGTCGAAAAAATAAAGCTACATACTCGTTAATATTAGATAAAGCCTTTATTCACTATCCTAACAGCCACGCAAGGCCCAGCTCGCCATACACAACGCGGTACTGGTACCTACGCTCACGTATGGATGCGAGAGTTGGGTATGGAAGAGAGAGCATGAAAGTAGAGTAAACGCGGTCGAGATGCGAGCACTGCGCAAAATCTGCGGAGTGACGCTCGCGGACCGCGTTCGTAATACCGAAGTAAGAAAGAAAGTTGGTCTGAAAGAGAGTGTCGGGGTGAAGGTAAGGAAAGGAATGCTCCGGTGGTTCGGGCATGTGGAAAGAATGCATGATGAAAGAATGACTAAACAGATATACAATGCAAAAGTGGATGGATGCAGAAGTCGTGGAAGGCCACGACACACCTTCCATGATCAAATTGATCGTGTACTAGCAGAAGGTGATGTCAGGAGCCTTAAGAACAGACGAGCTTGCATGACAAGAGTTATGAATGTCAAAGAGGCAAGTGAGGTGTGTAAGAATAAGCCTAAATGGCACTCTGTGGTTCGTGCCTACCCCGCAAGGGAACTGGCGTGAAGTTATGTATGTATGTATGTATGTATATAATAGTTAGTAGAGGTCCATGAATAGTTATCATTGCGTCGAAAAAATAAAGCTACATACTCGTTAACTTTTTAGATAAAGCCTTTATTCACTATCCTAACAGCCACGCAAGGCCATAAGTAGTATCATAACTTCTTTTGAAATTCATTTTGTTTCTGTAAATTTTCAACATTAACAAGTTATTATCCGTGCGGGAACGGAGATAGAATACAATTTCCTGCGGCCGGGCGGCCTGTCGTAAGAGGCCACAGAACAACCCACAGCCAGGTGGTAGGGCATTTTCCCGACTGGATGGGTACCACCCCTGGTCTAAAGTATGTCGCCATAACAACCTTGATTTGTGTTCCGGCATTAGTGACCAGTTTCCAGTCTCCCTTAAGAGAGCAGCAGCGCATTTGTAGTACCTTTGGTGTTGCAAATGTCCATAGGCGATGGTAACCGCTTACCAACAAGTGGGCTATCTGCCTGTCTGCTGAACTCCTGCAGTAAATAAAAAAGTTGCTTAGAGTAGATCGCTTTAAGCAATAAGACAGCCAATTTGCCATTTTTATTTTTGTATAAATTAAGCTTTTACCTGGTGTATAATAAAGAGTAACCTATTTTCATAAAGAAATTCTGCCGAATGAATCCTATATTTTATAATTAATCGCAAATATTGCTGATAAGTAGAATATTAAGTCTAGTTTCGTCAATAAACCTAGTTTTAATAGCCATTAATAAAATGTTATATTAAAACTACAAATAACCGGTAACATTAAGTCGATGAACTTTCACGGGCGGCAGGCAGTCTGCTTTTTTGATATCACCCGACTAGTTTTTTGCGTGCCAAAAGAACTTAACATAACTTTGCCTTGTTATTTTTTAAACACTGCCTGATGTAACGGTACACCCAATTTATGGTATAAACCGACTCCTTTCAAAGAGAACTTTCAACGTCTTTTCACTACAAATAGAGAGAACAAGAGAGTTAAGAAGAATAATGAAGGGGTTTGTTTTTGTAGCAACTAAATAGGTAAACGACCTTATTAAAAATAGCCCCGCTGGTATGAACACGTGTAACATCGAAGACAAAGATACCTAAGTTCGTTCAAAAGGTCTTTAGTCAGAAACATAAAAGATTTTGAATAACAGGCAACTTAAGTATATAGTAACAACTATAACTAACTTTATGACGCAGGGGAATACCTTTTCTTGGGACATCATCCTCGGGTCTGGGAGGAAGGCTCGTCGAGGGATGTGTAGGTCTCTTAATCGGCCGTACGCCATTGCCTCCGAGCACAGGACATGGGGATGGTCGGCCGTCAAACTACCCACTAAATCTAACCTTCGTCCCTAGCTCACATGCTTTTACGGGGCGCCACAGGAACTAGACTAATAGGTACTGCATCTCTGATGCCCCAACGATTTCAGGGTGTCCTCCTCAGGAGGACACTCTCTTCAACACCAAGGGGAAAGTGCGCGGGATCCAAGTATATAGTAACCCTACGTCGCAGGGCGTCGTGAATTTATAAAAAATTAATTTGTGCATTTTTAAATGACATTTGGTAATACCAAATTACAATGTCGCCTAGTTATTATGAAGCATTTAAAAAAATAAAAATAGTTATAGGATACTAACAATTTTCAACCAAAATTTTTGTGTGAAAAATCTCTGTTTAGTGTAATAAAAATTGTCGAGTGCACTGCAAGATCTTTTTTAGTGTCAGTCAAAGATCTACGATTTGCTAACACTATATTTCAATAGAAATTTTAGTACCGCTATAGCCAAAACCGTACAACATTCTCAAAATCAATACATGATAACTTCGTAATACTTACAAGTTATAATAAAGAAAAATCATTTGACATAACATACAAAAACTGATGATGTTAAATGGACTGGTGTCTATAAGAACGAGCATTCTATTCCTATCGCGATGATAAAAAATACAGCAAAAATTCATTAATATTAGTTTACGAGTTCATTAAACTTAAGGCGTCATGCTGTCTGTATGAATGTCAGTCACTAATAATAAATTGTAATTTTGCCAACAAAAAACGCACGGGAATAATAATTAAAAATGACAAGCCCTGATGGGGAGTATAATGTGTCACTGCGGCTTCGTCAAAAGCCAGGTTAACGAACTAGTTTAAAAATAGTGTGTTGCCAATTATATAGATTCGGTTTCGAAATTCGGCTTCGAATTTTGATTTAAAATTTAAATACAGAACAATAATAAATGACAGTAAATGTCAAAGGATCTTTATTCAATTTTAAACATCAAGTCAGAAGAGTTATTTAATGTATTTACCTATCTATCTATATGTAAGTATTTGCAGTAAAATTACAATACTTATAATGAAAATTATAATATAAACCTGTGACCGTGGAAGAAGAATACTTTTTCCATGCCTGTAACATATCGTAATTTTATAACAAGTTACTGAAAACGCTTTGTTGTGTAGCAAACGCAAGTCAAACAGATTATTAGCAGCAAGAGTAGCAAATTAACATTTTTCTTTTTCCGTAGTAAACTGGCAAAAACAGTACTTTTATAAATTCATCTGTCTGTCTGTCTATGTGTATCACCGCCATTTTTCTCAAATACTACCGAATTTATAAATTTAAAATATATCAAGAAGGCGTACTCTGTATGCCACTACATAATGCTGCAGTGAAGTTGTATAATTAAAAATTACCGCGGCAACCATATATGCTGCATATAGTTAAACAGATCTTTAAAAATCTTAATGATGTTTTTGTCCATGTGCTATGAGGCAATTGCTAGTGTGATCTGACATTTCACAATTTTTTTACGTCATTAGCACAACATTACTCCCTATTTGTGACAATACGTCGAAAATGGTCCATTCGGCATCGATAACAGAAATTCGTTTTCGTTCCAATCGATTAGAGTCCCTAGCGATAGTAAAATGGTATGTCTCAGTTCAGCAATTTTGTCAATTGTCCGGTTAATGCCCTCCAATCCACATCCTGCGTGGAAGAAGGGTGGGGACCGATCATTTTGATTAATGTCCTATGTAATAAAAACAATGTCGAGGAAAATCGTTTGCAACCACATAGATAATAATATAATTCTATCCGTGCAGGAACGGAGAAAGAATACAATTTTCTGCAGCCGGGTCATATGATGTAAGAGGTGACAAAACAATCCACAGCCAGGTATCACCCCTAGTCTAGAGTATGTAGAGTACCACAAACAAACTTGTGTTGTGTTCCAGCATTAATTAATGACCAGGTTTCAGTGTCCATTTTTAGAGAGTGGCAGCACATTGGTAGCAAATTTTGTGGTACAAACGTCCATAAGCGATTGTAACCGCTTTTCATGAAGTGGGCCGTCGGCCTATTTAAGATTTAAGCTCCAGAGATGCCCATGCAGACAGTAGCGAGTTACCGTCTGCTCATTTTTTCCATATTCTCCGAACATTGCGACGGGTAGATGCCATAGTAGCCTAGATCCCTAGTTTCATTAGCAGTTCACACCAATAGCCCAATAGTCTCCTACACTGACCGAAGTTTGCCCTCGGGTGCATTTTATATGGTGTATGTCACGCCACATTTGCATGAAATTTGGTAAAAGGCCTCTACGTGTTGGCCACGTGTCTGATGCAAGCTGCAAAAGTCTAGACCATTTTTATGGTCCGTGGTCTTGATAGACATACATGTAATACGAACTTCTAAAAATCAAATGTTATATTTCAAAGTGTTCATTTGGAAGTGATGATATCTTACATAGTATAAAAGAAAGTCGTTTTCCATATCTGTCTGTCTGTCTGTATATCCACTAACTCCTAAACCACACAACGGATAATTAAGCGGTTTTCAGCATTTATTAAGTAAATTTTCAAGGAAGGTTTTTTAGATATAAAATTTTTTATGTCAGTAAAATAGAGGTTATAATATTAATTTAATATAATAATATTAATATAATAAGTTAATCTTAAGGTACACCATAACATATAAATCACTAAATTAATGTCACACACTAACAAAAATAAACAATAAGCGTGTATGGACTCTAAAATTTTTCATAGAAATTAAGTAGTAAAAAAAGGTACGGTACTCGAGTCCGTAGATATGTTAATAATATTAAAAAAAAAAATAGAGGTACCCACTAGGGTTTGACCCGCGGGGAATATAATATATATAAAATATACATATTATCCCAAAATAAATTAACAAAAGCATATCTCAAAACTAAACGGTATAGTGTTCAAATATATTTTTGTTGAAAGTATTTTTAAGCTCTATTGCTTTGAATTTTCAAGATTTTCCCTTCTATAATTAAAAAATGATAGACTTGGGAGATGGTCAGGACTTTAGAAGCAAAGATTTCCTCTCTTATCAACAGATTATATTTGAAAAACATCACTTTGATTTATAAAGCTCTGTATAGTGTCGCAAAAAGCTTACGTATACTGCAAAAATACATTGTATATTTACAGGACTTCTAACCTTGAAATTTAAATTTCCTTGAAATTTAGTATTAAAAATTATGTTTAATATTAATAGTTATTATTTTAATATCTTTTAATATTATTAGTTTCATATTAGGTATCTGCCTATAAAAATATATAAAAAATATTTGTTTATTTATTTATGTGCTGACAGTAGGATTTTATAAGGGTTACTTTTTTTATGAATATTATACTACGGTACTAAAAAAAAATTAAACAAGGAAAATGCTTTCATCCATTTAAAGTAATAACCGAAACGCAGTAAAAAAAACATCAATAGTTCGTTGACCTCAGAAGCAAAATAACACAGTCATTACATTTTCATAATAAAATAATCTAACATTGATTGCCTAATACCCTCAATTATTCTTGCGAAATAACAGTTAGATTTTCCTCAAACAATTTCAAGAAACAATTTTTGCAAATTGCTTAACGTGTACAAGCATTATAAGTATATTTTATTCTACTATTATGATATTGATATGAGTAATATAACATTGTTAATTAAGAATGTTTTATACTTTATTTGGAATACATAGTTTAATTTTATTACGAAGTAAAACGAAGAAATAAATAAATAAATGTATAAATAAACAATGTAATTAACCATCAAGACAACAAAAACATTAAATTACTAGAATATTTGTGTTATTCATAACCCATAAACGCCGATTAAGCATAAAGGACAGGTCTAAAAAAAAGTATTTGAGTAACACATTACACATTTGGAAGAAAAGTAATTCCTACTGTCACGTGGCGTGTCGTAAGAGGCGACAAAACTACTTAGATCCAAAAGGTTGGACATTTGTTCGCCGAGATGGCTGCCACGGGTCTAAAGTATGCCCCCATAACAACCTTGAATTGTGTCCCGGTAGTGGCCAGGTTCCAGTCCTTTTTAATTTCACTTAATGAAGCCCAGTAGTTATTGAGAAATAAATACAAATTCCTCTTGAAATCATTTTCAGTAGTTTTTGTGGAGCAAATAAAAAAACAATGAAAATCTTTAATATTAATAAGGGAGCGAACAGTTAAGTCAACTGAGACATTTTAAACAGACAATCACAGCCTCATAGATTTTGTCCGAGCGTACGAACTTACAACGTCATAAGTTTGTAAAAGTCAATATATAATAGCGCATTAATAAGTTTTAACACATTTGCTTAAAAAATACGTTTACGAAGCCTGTATACATTGTTCGAAAGTTAAAAATTACGCATCACACAACGGAATGTGCGGTAAAATAGGTACTTGGTGAAAATAATATATGAATTCCACCATGGAGTTTCACATTAAGTGAATAAATAAGCTGAATAATCGAACCTCCTTGGAAACACTTTTAATTAATACATTTTTCTCACTTTAATACTATAGAAAAAATGAGACGAAAGATGTAGTTGTAATTTTCACCACGCGCAAGTGGCGCCATTTGCCAATGCGCGCCATTTTCATATTAGAAACGTCAAAGATTGTTGCGACTTTCCGACTGATATTTATGCTTGTTACATTACCTATCGTACTGTTTTTCCGCAAATGTGTTGAAAAACGTATAACACACGTGCGGAAATTGCTTTTTACAAATTCGTGACTGTGGTAATTGGTAAGCCCACGACTTAGTCTCGGGCTTCCAGTCGTCTACTCGTTTGTAAAAACCAACTCACCGCACTAGTATCATAAATATTTATTACTAGCTGTGCTCGCGACGTCGTCCGCGTGGAATTTGTTTTCAAAACCCCCCGATTTTGAAACATTCTTCATTGGTGCTCCGCTCCTATTGATTCTAGAGTGATGATATATAGCCTATAGTCTTCCTCAATAAATGGGCTATCTAACACTGAAATAATTTTTCAAATCAGACCAGTAGTTCCTAAGATTAGCGAGTTCAATCAAACAAATAAACTCTTTAGCCTTATATATTAATTAGTATAAGATTTATTTAGCAGTCAGTTGTGTACGTTTATATTTTTAGGATTGAAATACAATAAACTAATTAAAAATTAATTTCGCAACTGACAACATCGGGTTAACCCGCCGTTAACAAACCCAACTCACTAATTACTCGTTGACGCGGCTAACTGGGGCAAAAGGTTGATGGACAGGAGGAAATTTCAGTTTCTCATATTAACACTCTTAATTTTCACATGTCAACTATTAATATTTCAAAGGAAATCCGAGAATATGCATGTTGCGAAGCGGAACTCGGTATAAATGACCCTTAGACATTTGATGAGCTGTTAAAATGTTTATTTAGGTTAACATCTACAAACACGTGTTATTATCACTTTTTATTGCAAGGCTGGCAACCTGGGGCCTAATTCTGCTATTTCAATATCTTGGCGTTCCGAAGACTTTCAAAGTACGGTTCTTTTATTTGAAGAAATAGAGACGTAATTACATTCTTTATACATTATTATACACAGAGCATCATTTGAGAATTTGTACGTCGCATTTTCAGCAAACAGGGTTTGCACTCAGCATATTGTTGTGCCGGACTAATATCCGACACAACGCTGATTTTCAGTGCAGTGATTCCATTACGATAGTGTCAAAAATTCCGTATTCTACTTAATCCAGAATATCTTCTGCATATCGTCGCAGCAGAATAATAATAGAAACAAATTTATATTACCATTAGCAGAAATGACGTTAGCCGAAATGATTTTTTTAAATTTATTACAGGGGTTCAGCAGACAGGCAGACGGCCCATTTGATGGAAAGCGGTTACCATCCCCTATGGACAATTGCAACACGAAAGGTGCTACAAATGCGCTGGTGCTCTCTTAAGGGAGACTAGTAAAACATTGAAAAGCTAAGAAAAACATATTAAACATTCATTTCGCGAATTTGCGCTTATAAATATTTATAAAGATAGAGTGGCGTTCACAGGCAAGCCTACGATTGAGACGATAGTGTCCGGCGATTTTGAAGAGATATTAATAGCAGAATTGGGCCCTAAGCATACGGCCCAATGGAAAATGGTCACTGTCGCCTATAGACGCTTGCAACACCACTTGTTATGTTGTTGTTAGCTTATTTTAAAGTATAACCGATAGTAAGGCAAATGAACGGTTGGCAACACAGAAACCGACCATTAATAAATCTACATACATACATACATAACTTCACGCGAGTTCCCTTGCGGGGTAGGCACGAAATAAATAAATCTATTGTTATGAAATTTAATACTGAACCCAAATGAGTGTGAATTATGTGAAAAGCTACCAACATTAAAATAATAACTCTGGCGCCGATCCCAGACACCCAGACCATAGTAAATAACGGAGAAAATACGTTTCCGAAATTTACTATACCAGGAATCGAACCCGGAGCCTCTGTGTTGCAGTTAGGTAGGCCGGCAAAGGCTTAGCCCGCTCAACCACAGAGGCCGTCAATAAATTATGATTCACATTAATAGTAGAAAAAACTGTTAAACAGCTCAAGTGGAGATGTACAGGCGATATGATGAGAAAAATAACTCAAAAATGGGCAACCGCGGTAATAATGTATAATGTAATGATATCCACGAGACGGGAAAAGAAGTAGAGGCAGGCAGCCAAGAAGATGGGTAGACGACTTGAAAGTGGTAGCGGGGAGCAAATGGTCAAGGCTTGCAAAAAACAGACACGAATGGAAACAGTGGGAGTCCTATTTTGAAGGACAAGCTAATGACCACGAACAAAATATAAATTAAGGACAAATTTGTAAAAAAAACCATGTAATCAGCAATATAAGCCTTATTATTATTACATTAAAATCACCTTCATCATGTTTGATATTAATGTATAATACGATAATGCTGACAGCCGTTTTGAGCGTAACCAATGACGTCATACCCTTGCAAAATAATGAGATACGATCTTGACGAATGCCCTGACCGTTTGTAACGCCAACAAATCGTCCCACGTTGCAAATATGGCGAACGAGTGCCATTGTCATTACCAACAACCTTTCTATATGCCATTTTAAAGGTTAAATTATATCTCATAATCAAGAACGTTTCCGCTTGCTGTCCAAATGTTAAAGCGAGCTGCTTCAATGTAATTGTTACTTTGCTGAGGAAATACGACCACAGTCGAGATAATTTCAGGTAATGACACTATATACAAATTTAAAAAAATTATCGCCTCTTCACTTCAATCTTGAAACTTTATACTCTAGAAGAGTCTTTTTAATCTAATGTTTTAACTTAACCTTAAAGTTGTATTCCCGCATTATTGGCCAGGTTCCAGTCTGCCTTAAGAGAGCAGCAGCGTATCTAGTGTTGCAAGTACATAGGCGACGGTTACCGCTTTCCATCACGTGGGCCGTCTACCGGTCTGCTGAACTCGTGCTATAAAAATATAAAAAGAAATAAAACCTTCAAAAAAAATTTTTTTTCAAATTTTATTAGTATTTTACATGCCACGATATCATAAAGAGCAATTTTGATAATTCTACTAACTTTACAACAACGAACGAACGCCATGTACTTTAATGGTGCCCGTTTACGATCACCCTCATATCGTGGGGTCATGTCGAAACTTTGACAATAACAATGTAATTGTATCGAAACGAATAATTTGATATCTTTTTTAAAGCTTCATTGTAAATTGACAGAATAAAGCTTTTTTAATGGCTTCAACGCACACGGCATTGATTTTGACAATGTTTTCCATACAGAATAGAAAAGAATATACTTTATTGTACAACATTGAGATCATGGGAAAAGAATACTATTCTTCCCTGATTGAGATACAGATCAAGAAGTTAAATACTTATTTATTTAATTTGTTTGGGAAACATACAATAATTAATATTCTTAAACATAAAACACAAAATTAATACATATATCAATCAAGTTTGCAATAAAAAATAATTTATATAATAAAAATAAAAAATTGGCTCAAATAGTTAATTACAAATACATAAAAACAATTCAAATTTCTTATTTATATTTTATTATGATTTAACATTGAAAAATACATACAATTATACATTAAATTAAAATATGAAATAGTCTTTTAAAAACTAAAATAAATTAATTACAATACATAAAATAAATAAAATAAAGTGAGGTGTGTAAGTATAAGCCTAAATGGCACTCTGTTGTTCGCGCCTACCCCGCAAGGGAACTGGCCTGAAGTTATGTATGTATGTATGTACATAAAATTAAAATTTTGACCCTTCTACGATTAACCCCCGTTTTTTAATCGCGGTATTTAAGTTTGCGAGCAGGATGGTTTAGATTCAAATTTGAACCAGGTAGATGGTGCTGCAAACGGGTACCAGAATTTAGGTGATTTTTATTTTTTAAAGGCAGGACAACGTCTGCCGGGTACAGCTAGTAGGTAGATATAATCCACATCGAAACTGTTTGTATTTCGAAGTTAAAACAAAACATATTATAATATAAAGCTCAGGAAGGCCAAAATAAAAACATGTAGCAGGAAAATGGAGTTATTTTAGAAGTTTCTACGGTAAAATAATTATATTTTTAGCAATCAAACACGCATTCTACTCAATGTCAAGAAATAAAATGTTATGATTCTATTTAAATTTTATGTGAAACGCTTTACACGGACATTTGTGGGAAGTGCAGTTCAGACTCAATGTAAATTATAATACCTTAATTCTGTTTTCCTTTTATTGTCTTTATAAACCAATCGCTCTCCATTGGTCGATGTAGGGAAGCATCTAGGGAGCGGAGGAGTAATCCCCCTGTTGACGAAGTTAGTCTGCACTGCTTCCCGGGGCATTCTCAAGCACTGATGCGCTAGGATCAGCGTGGGCGTAACTAAGTTCTAAGTCTCACGCGCTTCCTGCCATAAGCGCGGGGCACATGGGAGGAGGGTGGTTTTAGTGCAGTATTGCCTATGGGTAACCTCTCCACATAAAGGGAGGTACCGAGTCTCCACACATGCCGGCGATTGACTCTGGTGGCTGCGCTATCTTCAGTGGCTTCACCTCTCATCGCTTTGGTCTAATACCTAGCAAAGGATCCAGTAGTATGCGAAATGCATTTACACCGCCTCAAAAAAAAAAAGTCTGTAAGTTTCCGTTAAATATTCCACCATACCATTCGTTTCCTTTGTTCAATCTTCGGACCTCACGCATATTGTCGGAGAAACATACTGGATGGCATCTAAACCAAACTCATCTGCTCCATCTGCCATCAATTCTATGCCTCTTCAGCTTACTGATACTGTTTGTTGATTGCTTTTATTCAAGTATGTAAATAACCGGTCATGTTATACGGGTCCAAATGTTGGGCCACTAATGTGATAGACCAGAAAGGTCTCCACTCAGCGGAGATGAGAATGTTGAAATGGGTGTGTGGAGTTACAAGAATAGATAAGGTGAGGAATGAGTACATAAGAGTCAAACACAAAAACGGAAGATAAAGTGTTAAAGTTACACAAATTCCATGTATACATTATTTGTTCATGTATTTTTTTTTATTCTATAAGATTGTGTTTAGATTTGACAGGCTTTTGTATTTTAACAAATAATTATTTTTTTATTGATCTCGTTTAAACCAAAATGTCTCCTACTGTACACTGTTCGGATACTGAATACCTCTGTTTGGTGGACGTTGTAAAATAAACCAATAACAAAAAATAAACTTTTTGAAGTGAAACTTCTATATAGACGGGGTCTTAGGATGTTTCTGTCACGAAAAAACGTTACGGCCGCGTGGAAGAGCGGCTTAAATTTAGACTACACGTGGTGAGAGGCGGCATAATGTTAGAGTAGACTCGATGTTTTTATTGGTTCCGGATTGAATTCAATTTTTTTGTTTGATAAAATAAAATATGTTTAAATAAAAAATGCATTAATTAAAATGTACCTAACCTAACCAAATCATAATTTACAGTAAACCTGCGAAAAGTCGAAATGTGTGCTGGGACACATAGTAGAAGTGAAACTTTAACGGACAAGGTTTTCTAATTGGACAAGAACATTAACAATCTGTCCGTAAAACTTCAAGTTAAAACTTTGTTGCGATTCGTTTTCCACTTGTCTGTTGAAGTTTCACTTCTACTATGTGTCCCAGCACACATTTTTAATTATACAAACATTTAAAAATTAAACTACTTTTCATATAACAATCCATGTTTGCGACTCAAAACATATTGTACCAACATTTGTAGTCTTCTCCTGTTGACACGTAAAACTTTTTTGTTTGAAAGTTTCATCCGTGACTGAAAAATTAAGAGGAAGAAGATTAAGGTGGTATAGGCATGTAATGAGGAGGGATGAAAAACGTGACAAAAAAAATGTTAAACTGCAAGATTGATGGGTACAAATGTAAAAGTAGACCAAAAAAGAGATGGATGGATTGTGTGAAGGATGGTATGATGATTTGTGGTGTAACAGAGGACGTATGTCAGAATAAAGGAAAAAATACAATGTGTCGACTCCAAATAATTAGGAGAAGGTAAAGAAAATAAAGATAAATAACCTATCATAATTATTAGGAGTAAATCAGCCTAGTATAGCGGGTATATCGACTGTACCTCTGAAATAGGCAAAGCCGTACCCAGTATTGAGACGTTTCTCACCTGTTTACACCACGGGCCAAAACGAACAAGTTGGCGGTAGCCTAGATAAAACTTTAACAATACTTATTGACTCTTGACATCTTTGTCTCCCGTGATCACAGCTACTGAGAAGTGGCCGAAAAGTCGGAATAATAAAATTAAAATAAATTACCAAGATTAAAACTGTTAAAAAGTTTTATAATGATGATATAATGAATTATTGTATAATATAAGCCAGACCACCCAAATAGACCAACGATACGGTTTGACATTTTATCGCAATTGTTGTTTACAACATGCCAAGGTCGCGGGACTCTTGCGCAATACGTTTTCACAGATAACGTTGATTTTAACAATTGATTGTACAGATTTGAATATTAAAATCTTGGAAATTTTTCACTGCGATAATATTTGGAGACGTATTATATATTTTATTAGATAAATATAATCCTGTTATAATAATATTTCCCATAGCTTAGTGAAACGCCTATGTTCAGCTACTAATGTTGAATGTTATAGACTGCTGATCAACAAGGTATTTCTATATTTTTTAAAATCTTTTATGGCTCGGCGACAAAGATCTTAAGACGAAAGAAAGGACACCTGGTTAAAAAATAGCACATATCGAGAAACATTTCATAAATAAGTATTACATTAGGTAGGTATGTAGCAAAACAACATGTCTCGCGATGATATCAAATAGTAAAATAAAAACTACATGTAATGAATCAACTGATAATTTTACTTATTTAACTTTAAAACCAAGTTTCAGCTAAATTGTAGGTCTTTGACAGCCTCCAAACGAGTTCTTGTGGCAACTCGAAAAGTTAGATTTTACTAAACAATTGAGATTTCCCAAGTAAACAAACAATAATTGCTTGAGATAATAAGAAAAGTTTGAACGTGCAATTTTTTGTACAAAAATTATTAGTTTTAGGCTATATGTAAATCACTTATTACTAGGGATGGGCCGAAATTTGTTCCACATTCGGTTTGGCCGAATTTCGGCAGCTCGAGCCGAACTTCGGCATTGGGCCGAAATTCGCTTTGAATGGCGAACATTCGATGCAAAAAAAAAGTTTGAATTTAATAGAAATCATATCTATCATAACCGTAAAATAAAATTAGGCATTTATATACTTATGGTCATTTATTTTAGTTAGGAACATGTAAAATAAATATTAAATAAAGTTAGTTCTTAATTGAGTCTTTTTCATAATAAAATAGACATCAAATTAAAACAAAAATGAAATAAACTTATTATTCCTTTAACAAACACCAGTAAGTAGTGTAACTGCTTAATTCTAATGCATATCTTGAATTAAAAACAAAAGCGCTTATAAGGGACATCAGCAATTATAACTTTAATTTGGTTTCAAATCATTTTTTTACGAACTAAACATTAAGAATTTAGAATTATGAAAAGGTGTTTTTTTTTTCAATCAAAGGTCTAAATCTATTCTTTTATCCACCTACTTGTACTTAAAATTTATTAGAGGCAGGAGTAAAAACGCCAAAGATTCGACGTTATCAAGTCACGACGTGTCGCTTTCGAGAAAGCGTGACGAAATCAAACCAAAATTCGGCCGAAATTCAGTCGAATTTTTGTTTTACCCCAATGTTCGGCCGAAGTTCGTATTCGGTTCAAACCACATTCGACACATCCCTATTTATTACTGGTTACATTAGATTGTAATTTCAAAGTACTTCAAATAGTCCATTCAAAAAAAGTTGCTCGATCGACATTAAGCAGAAATCTTTATAACTAGCATTTGCCCGCGACTTTGTCTACGTTGGACAGGTGACAAAGATTACAGTTATTTTGCTAAATATAAATTCAACTGTTATTTTTAGCAGAGTAATGAATTTTTTACATACATACATACATACATAACTTCACGCCAGTTCCCTTGTGGGGTAGGCACGAACAACAGAGTGCCATTTAGGCTTATTCTTACACACCTCACTTGCCTCTTTGACATTCATAACTCTTGTCATGCAAGCTCGTCTGTTCTTAAGGCTCCTGACATCACGTTCTGCTAGTACACGATCAATTTGATCATGGAAGGTGTGTCGTGGCCTTCCACGACTTCTGCATCCATCCACTTTTGCATTGTATATCTGTTTAGTCATTCTTTCATCATGCATTCTTTCCACATGCCCGAACCACCGGAGCATTCCTTTCCTTACCTTCACCCCGACACTCTCTTTCAGACCAACTCTCTGAATTTTTTAGTACGAAAATATATGAATCCCGGAAAATCCCGTAAAAACTCGAGCTAAGTAACGTTACTAAAGGCATACACAACTACAATTGTTTTACTAAGATTTTACCGAACAGTGAAAATTTCGCACCAGAATTAGAAGTTTTTTTTTCGCCTGAAACGAAACTTTCGAACTTGAATCATCTCACGAGAAAATTCCCGAACGATTCTCGGAATATGAAGTACCATAGATTGTAAGTCCAGGAATCTACTATCGATCAGCGAAAACCGCTTCGAAATCAGCTTAGTAGTTTTGACGTGAATCTCGAACAAACAGACGAATATAAAAAAAATGAGAATAAAAATCACTTACAATTTTACAATATTATACATATAAATATTACTAGCTCTTCTAGATCTCAGACCAAAAATAAATAGACAGACTCTCGAACTGCAACAGTAAAGCCGGATAAAGGAAGCCAATTTTGGATCAGGATTTAGGTATTTAGTATCACCACTGTAAGATAGACTGTGTCAAGATTTCCCTGCTTGGGAAAGTTAGTTTACGAACACAAGTTTCTAAAAAATTATTCACTTTATTTGAAGCATATTTTTCTGTAGGGTCCGTCTTTAAACTTATTTGTCTAATTACTGAATAATAAAAAAATTAACTAATTATTCGGGAATGATCCAGGATCATTCCCGGATAATTAGTTAATTCCTAAGGCCGTAAAGAGGGGAACAAATAACTCACGATAATTATGTTATTTTATTGTGTAGACATGTGTAGACAACATGGCGTCTACGATAAGAACGGTTTGATAAATAATAATTAGCGGAACTCGTAGCGATGGCAACAATGTTGTATTCTGACGCGTGAACTAATTATAATAAAGTCACGGACATGGGCCTTTTGTTTGCTACGACTGTAATACTGGATTACTTGGCAATAACACAATTTTGTTTTTGCGCAAATGTATGTATACATAGACGGCGTCTGTAGTTGATCGGGTTTTAAACCCTCCTACTAATGTGTGCTACGTTCCATTAGGGATTCACAACGACCACGTTCACGAGCGCCATGTTACTCCTTCCACTTGCTTGCCGCGGTTACAATCGTAAACCCAAGAGGAACGGTTATTCGACCCACCTCTTGACATGGGTCGTTGTGAGTGTTGTGTGAACGAAATGATGACAGCATTAGTGACGTTTTCGCCACGACCACAACGACCGCGGTTGCCTTTTGGAACGGCTAACGGAGCATTTTGGGCGTTGTGAGCTAGTGATAGAACGCCCTGGTAGTCATCACAACTGCCCAGTAAAACATAGAGACGAGTCGAAGCCAACATGATTTAAAATAATACAATGAATGACATGTAGTTTGTTTGTTAGTGAATTGAAAAGCGCGATCGCAGCGCCCTCTATTTTGCTAATCGAAACGAAAACGAACGAACGACTTCATTTGTCGGGATAAAATATATGCTAAGTGTTAACTCGGTTTATAAGCCAGCAGTATGTCCAGTTTCATATATACGTTCAGTAGTTTCCAAAAAAGATGCGATTGCAGCGCCATCTTCTTCGCTATTTTCGTTCATCTCACGAAAACGACGTTATTTATCGGGATAAAAAATATCCTAAGTTACGCCCCGGGATATAAGCTAGCACTAAATCCAGTTTCATTTAAATCCGTTCAGTGGTTTTCACGGAAAACAGAGATAAAAAAATCTAAACATTGCTTTTTCGGAATCTGTTGGTCCCCCGCTGCTTTTTCTCACATTTTCAAACGCATTGTAGAAACTCGAACCATTTACAGATTTAATGTAGTATAGATTTACATGTATTTAATATGCACACTACCATCATACACTTTCGATTCCTTTCACACAATCCATAGCTCAGCTTGTCCTGAAGAGATCGCTCTAAGGCCGCCCTTTGTTCCTCTGCTTTTACACTTAATGATTGTAAATTATTTACTTTATGTATATATTAGATAGATAGACAACAATTTATTGCACACCAAAATATTAGTACAAAAACACACCAATATTTACAATATTTTCTATGCAATATACAATCCTTATCGCTTAAAGCTATCTCTTCTAGGCAACCTAAATTAAAGGAATTTGTTAGCTAATCTGGCGATGTAGGTGGTGAAGGAAAAAGGGTATTAAGATATATTTTTATATATTAGTGTAAGTATGTATATTAAATTTAAAAAAAAAAATTATTGCAGGATTTCAGCAGACAGGCAGACGGCCCACTTGATGGAAAGTGGTTACCATCGCCTATGGACATTTGCAACACCAAAGGTGCTACAAATGCGCTGCTGCTCTCTTAAGGGAGACTGGAACCTGGTCACTAATGCCGGAACACAACTCAAGGTTGTTATGGCGACATGCTTTAGATCAGGGGTGGTAGCCATCCAGTCGGGCAAATGCCCTACCACCTGGCTGTGGGTTGTTTTGTCGCCTCTTACGACAGGCCGCCTGGCCGCAGGAAATTCTATTCTTTCTCCGTTCCTGCACGGATAAAGAATTTAAATTTAAATTATAGAGTCCTATCTTATTTTATTTCATCTATGTACATCGCCAGATTAGTTAGAATTTCTTTTAAACTACGTTGCTGGGAAGAGATCGCTATTAGCGATAAGGCTACCTGTTGTTTGGCCAAGAACTATTGTAGTTATGTTTTTTTCTTTGTAATTGTTTATTTTGCTGAACAATAGTGTATATCTTTATGTGTATGTGGTGAACAATAAAGAGTTTTCTATCTACCTATCAAAATATACAATCTAACCAAAATTATATTCAAAACATTCGTGAGAAAAACAAGGTAAATTTATTGAAACCTTCCCAAAGTGATTTAACGGTCGGATGATGTTTATTATAATTTTGTCTAGTATTATCATGACAACAGTTTTGTTAAACTGAAAAGTAAGCCAATGTGAATAATCGATGAGCAAATACCGGCCTTGCATACTCGCGATCGCTCGTAATTCGCACGTTTCGCCCGATACTGTTTGTCCAATCGCCGCACACTGTATTTACTTCCAATAATACCTACAGGCGGTGTGTGGAAATTTTTTCAAGTGCCGCACACATAAATAAAACATTCACGCGCTCTGGTATCTTGTGTTCGCATATTATCGGAGCATACCAGTAACTGCCCCGCAACGATTAGCTCGATTGGTGTAAAACAGACCTGACGACTGACGTTATTAAATATGGAACGATATATATTCGCATTTTGTTTGTACTCCCCTAAGTAGTCGGGCAGTCTATCATAGTTGCCTCCTCATAGATTGCAGGATGTCAATTTCAAAATAAGTAAAATGTTTCTAGTAAAAAAGAACCCTACTGCAACAGTAAGTAGTGTTTATTAACCTTATATATTCTGTGTGTGTCACCTTTGACAAATAAACGTTTCTTTCTTTCTTCTTTCTAGTAACTAAAAAGCAAAAAATTAATATTTTTCGGAACATCTTTGGATGGAATAGTGGCTATGGTATATATTATTACCCTAGAAGTTCGCCATTTGACCATGCTCTGGAATGGTACAGGATAGTGAACGCATTCAGCGTGGGCGTAACTACGTTCTAAGTCTCACGCTCTTCCTGCCATAAGCGCGAGGCACATGGGAGGAGGGAGGTTTTAGTGGAGTATTGAGTCTCCACACATACCGGCGATTGAGTCTGGTGGCTATTCGTGGCTTCACCCCTCAACGCTTTGGTCCAATCCCTAGCAAACGACCCGGTAGTGTGCGAAATGCATTTCCCTCGCCTCAAAAGAAAAACAGGACGGTGAACGCTATTACGGAGGAGTAGAGGAAGAAGGAAGTGACTTGAAGTCTTCCAGGTTGCCGCTATTTTTAGGGTTCCATACCCTTTCTGTCGCAAACAGAGTATCAACAAACATCCAAATAAAATCGTTCTCACATTTATACAATGATCATACAGTATTATTTACTATCTTTAACTATAAAATAAAGTACTAAAAATAGTTTAAAAGTTCTACATACCGATCATTTCAACAAAAGTTAGAATTTAATATTAAAATCATAGACTTTATTCAACGTAAATTATTAATCATCAATATATACAAGTGGCATATAGTAATCAGCAATAGATCCTATTGCAATTGCATAGCAATTAGCCTGAGCACGCAAGGCCAACGTTTGGACAGATAAGGTTGGAATATAATTAGTATACGCGATGTATCGTACAAAAGGGCAAAGTATAATAAATAATACTTTAGTTTAATTTTGAAGATTTTTGCAGTTGATTACATAGGCCTGATATAGATACATAGAAAACACTTTATTGAACACCAAAACAAACAATTATAAAATTGGTAGGCCAAGGCGGCCTGGCCTTATCGCTTAAAGCGATTTCTTGCAGGCCTAAACCTAAATTAAAGGAAACACTAAGCTAAACTGATGATGTAGGTAGTGCAAAAAATATTAAAAAATATTTGTGAGAGAGAGTGTATACTTATTTTATTTCGAGCAAAATTATTATCATGTTAAGTTTCTAACTTCTTTCCAGTCACGCTAGTCCAAGGTGGGTTGGCGAGTTTAATACATCAGTCATGTCGATGTGCAGGTTTAAAGAAAGAAAGAAAAAGTTTATTTTCAAATGCGACACACACAAAACAACAGAATAAAACATAATATAGAATAGAATAGAAAACACTTTATTGTTCACCACATAAAATAAACATACATACATAACTTAATGCCAGTTCCCTTGCAGGGTAGGCACGAACAACAGAGCGCCATTTAGGATTATTCTTACACACCCCACCTGCTTCTTTGACATTCATAACTCTTGTCATGCACTGCGTCTGTTCTTAAGGCTCCTGACATCACCTTCTACTAGTACACGAAATTAAAAATTGTAAAATAAATAATTTACAGTAATCACATTAAACAGTAAAAGTAGGAGCAATGGGCGGCTTAGTGCGATCTCTTCCAGACAACCCGGGCTATGGATTTTATGAATGGGAGATTCGCAACTGTATGACGGTGGTGTGCAAATTAAGTACATAATAAAAAGCCATATCTAAAAGATTGAATTTCGCAATTTGTGGAATGAAGTAGGCACTCAGTATTTTATTATGGTGAAACGTAGTCCAACACAGCACTGATTTTCAGTGTCAACTTCCAACGTCATACATGACAGCACTTGGTAATTGTAACAAAATGCAAATTAGGTCAGAAAAATTCGTAAGTGGTCATACTTCCCGGCTAGGATACGAACCCAAGTGCCTTTTGAAACGCGAGTTTGAAATTCGAGAGTATTATTAGCTAACTTACTATGTCTTAATAGCCTGATAAGATAAAAAGCTTTTTTGATTAATACCTCGGCACACTTAACAGAGGTGAAAAAAATATATGTCATTCTTGGTCATATTTCTGAGATAACCCATGTATGTAGTCAAAACGCATTTAAGATCAATTTTCTCGATAGAAAATAATTGCAAAATAACCTCTAAACGTGTCCTTCAATTTTTAATATTCTTGTTACTGTTAAACGTACATACATACATACATACATAACTTCACGCCAGTTCCCTCGCGGGGTAGGCACGATCAACAGAGTGCCATTTAGGCTTATTCTTACACACCTCACTTGCCTCTTTGACATTCATAACTCTTGTCATGCAAGCTCGTCTGTTCTTAAGGCTCCTGACATCACCTTCTGCTAGTACACGAATACACGTACTGTTAAACGTATATTGCTAAAGTTAATAACAGTAACATATAATATTATAAGAAATATAATTATTATAATTCTTTTATTCGGTTACTTAGCAAATTTGGAAGCAATTAATTATTTTATTATATTTTAATTCGGAAAGCTCACTTGCCGGTCTCAATGTATGGAATTTGTCAATACGCCCGAGGGCTTGGTGCTGAGTGTACGCGTCGCTACATATAAGATCGTCATTCAAAAATAATTTTGAATAAATAAAGAGGCAATAATAATCCTTTTATTGTTCATTTTTAAACAATAATATACGTTTTCAGACGAACTCGAGCGAGCTCTCACAGTAAAGCTGGCTGGGAGCCGATCGTGCCGCCGTTGCATTACGAAAACTTAGTATTAAATAATAATGGAATTAGTACGAATAAAGGTGGAATTGTTTCTAATGGATTATTTACTACTATTACTCACTGAGACACAAACCACGTATATACTACATAATTTGAAATAAATAAATTTAAAAAATACTTCACACCCATTTGATGCTGGTGTTCACGTATAGAGCTATCTGTATATACTTTTATTGCGTCTCAGTATCATAATTATTTATTTAGGTTTATGGCTTGGCAGCTAGGCCTTTAAGCCAGGTCTTAGTTTACAAGATAGTTTCTTCACTTTCTTAAGCCTATGTGTAGCACAGTTGAACTGTAGGTTATCAGCTGGTGCCATTCAACGGAGCTCTTGTGACAACTTAAAAGGCCACATTCGACTATACAGTTCACATTTCTCACAAAAGATATAATTACTACTCAAAAACTATCAATATCCTACAACTATTGTTCATTTTAGAGTAATTTTACACATTTTTAGAAAATAAAACTGCACAGCACAACATCTCCTTTCAGTTCCCGCCAAAAACTCTCAGTATCATAACATTATTCATATTAGTTAGGGTTGTCCCCAATTGACTAAATATACTTTTCTTACGGCATCAAGCTTAAAATAATACAACATTAATAAATTACAAAATAAACACAAATCCCAAAGTTTTCCGGCGTGGAGATAAAATGATGCAAATCGGTGCCAAGTTTCTACGATTTCTGTAGTTTGTACATTATTTTATAATTTACAACTTGTATGTATTTTAATGATTAGGTTGGTTATTATTACTAGGTGTTATAGGTAGAATACAATATAGGTAACTAAATGAAATTGTGTTTATTGTACTAGTTTCTAATATTTTAGTTTAATAAATAGAATAGATGGCGGCTTCTGTGGTTGAACGGGCTGTCTTAGCCAGCCGAACTCGCTGGAACGCAGAGGCTCCGGGTTCGATTCTTGGCATGGTAAATTTCGGGAACGTACTTTCTCCTATTTACTCTGGGTATCTGGGAACGACCCCAAAGTGTTCCGTTGTATATCACCCATAACATAAGCGTAACTAGCTTAGCTTGGGGACTTATAATGTGTGTGTTTGTCTGCCGATTATTATTATTAGAATATTATAAATTACTATTGCACACTAACGACCTTATACATAGAAAGTTAAAGTAAGTTTCGACGCATTTTATGATTCTTCAAGAAGCGTTCAAACTCACTTTAAGTCTCTATGAATAAAGCCGTTAATGTATTTGTTTGTTCACAGAGTGAGTGTTTTCTTTGTTTTGTTTCTTACAACTACGCAACGATTTTCTAGAAAACTTAAACCGTGTACAATGACCTAGAATCTGTCTAACGAGAATTAAGGTAAGGTAAGGTAACTCTTAACTGTACACCATTACAGAAAACTTAGACTAAAAATATTCTATTTGTGCACAATGGGCAGTCTTATGGCTAAAAAGCGATCTCTTCCAGACAACCCGAGGCAGGAATAAAACAGATTAAATATGTCGAAGGTGGTATACTTATTACACAATTACTTTAATTATATTTTATTTTGTAATGAATATATAAGTATGTATAATATATATATATATATATATATATATATATATATATATATATATATATATATATATATATATATATATATATATATATATATATATATATATATATATATATATATATATATATTTATAAGGAGTCTCGCAGACGGCGCTACGGTCGTGCAACGGAATGTAAGAAACATAAAATAATTATGGAAATATTCCGATTTTATAGTACTAGTAAATAGAATAATAATATAATGTAACATTTACATTAAAACAATTGATTAAAATAATATAACAACGTGCCTGGGCTGCACTGGGCTTATCTGTTATAATTAGTTCGATATATTAACGTGGGTCATTTTTCGTGAGACGCACTCTACAGGGAATTGTCCGCGACCACTGCGCTACGACATGAGATTGTTTTTTTTTTTATTTCAGCACTCATAACCCCTTTCATGTGTTAAGAAAGGGAATACCTACTAATGATCTAGATCACTACTACATTTAAATAAAACCAAAATTACCTTTTATTTAATACATTTTTACTAATACTAGTGGTCGCCCGTAGTCGAAATTCGACCATAATAATTAATTTAAATTATAAGTTTGAATATTATTAAAGTTCTGTTGTCAAAGACTATTATACTTCTATAATTAGAGATTTCGTTAAGGTTACACTATTAACTTGACTTTAACAATAAACAAAAGAGTATATATGCGTGTGTGTGTCAAATACATGGTAGTGTGTGTAATGTTTTTTTTCTTGAGTTAATGTATTTTATATGCATATTTTTTTTTAAATATTAGCATTGTGCACTCCTCTATATAAACTATAAGTGTGCGAAATTTCATACTTCTCCGTCCGCGCAATTTTCATAATAAGGGGTACAAAGTTTTTGCTGTGTTTTTGCGTCACATATTAATATATAGATACTGGGTTATCTACATAAATTTATTACATTTTATTACATAATGCTATTTTATATACGTACTTAAATAAATTTTTAATATTATTATTGGGCTGGATTGGTTTAGGTCATGAGATTGTTTAAGAAGGATGTCATTAAGTTTGTTCTAGGTAGGCCATGTAGGAAACATAACGTGTCAGAAGGAGACTATAACCATTTCCATCAGCTAGCCCGTTTGCCTGGTTGTCTACTTCAAACAATTAAAAAAGATTTACAGAAAGGGCTATAGACGATACTGGTCAAATTTTTCTTTTCTTTAATCTTTCCTCATTCTTATAAGCACCTTATATTTTACAATCTACTATGATATTTGCAAAAAAAATGCTAATTGCTTTAATTGCATAACCCTTAAAAAAAAGAAGTAATTGATGGATTTATAAGATTTATAAGCTAGATCTTAAAAAGTTGATAATTTTATTATTTAAAAATATATACATAATATTGTCTGAAATGCGTTTATGAAAATCTATATTCGAGTTTCCTCAAGAACTCAACTTTTGCATCAGTCAGAAACCTACAATTTGACTAAGGCTTCGTTTCATGAACCTAGCTTTTGTCTTGCGTATATTGAATTGAAGATTTTTTAATTTTAATTTAATTAATGAATACTTGACACTAGCTAGATACCCGATGCGTGCTAAGGCATATTAAATATAAATAAAGTGACTTGAAAATAAAATTACATTAGTAATGTTTATTACTTTTATTTGCCCAAAACAAGTAACCCCAACAACAACTGTACTTCGAGTTTACACTTCTAACTAGGTGCTTTAGGTTTGTTTGAACACAACCCAAATATAAACTCCACATGCTTAACTTAATCCGCTAAGTAATTGCAATGACACGACATCAAAATAAACAATCGTCTGACACATTAAAATCTGGGACACATGTGCATATTGCATATGCAAAACGAGAAATTAATCCATACATACCCTTGGTCAAATAAGGCCTGCAGATTATTCACGTGCATGAATACATGCATCATTTTAAGTCTCCGAACACACTTGGCGGCCCAGTCGCAGCGGCAAATGAGATCTAAGTTTTAAACATCGCATGCCTCTAACAAAAAGCGATCAGGATTGGCCGCCGCGTATCATTAGATTTGACGCAACCCACACGTGGAGAGTGGCCAATCGTGACCATAGAATTCACGCAATTTGTTGGAAATTTGAAAGGTTTACAACAGAAATTAAAATAAAAAGATAGAAATAGGATATGGTCGGCGTCAATGCAGAACCTTGGAACTACATTTTTTGCTGAAAATATTAACAAGTATTACTTACTATATATAACAATTTTGACGAAAAACATAATTTCGCTGAAAATTTAGTTACGAGGTTCTGCATTGCCGCTTACGATATGTCGTTAAATGATTATTCAATTAAAGATACTTATTAAGGGATAAATATGGATTGAAATTAGTATTCATATAGTATTGGGTGCACTTAAAACACTTAAACTCAACTACATCTTCGATGTTTATTTCAAACCCGTCCACACAGGCAACTGAGAATTCTTAGTCATTATAATAGCCGCCAGAAATCGTCTGGCCGGCGCGACATAGCCGCCGTCACCTGGCCGCCTTATGTGTCTATAGCCTAATACACTTGATAGCAAACCATTGTTATACTGACCGATGATTTGCACTCCATTGTTTTAATGTTTACTGTATTAACAATTCAATTTTCTTAAGAGGTTTATTATACGTGGTTCTCATAATAAACTAATTAAACATATATGTATTTTTAATGTATTTTAATTAAGTTTTATTAACCTTTATTTAATACTAGCGGCCGGGCGCGGTTTCACCCGCACTCTGTCCCGCTCCCGTGATATATAGCGTCATGTTATAAAGCCTAAAGCACTCCCTGTTGACGTAGCTTTCCCACAGTAAAAGAATTTTTAAAATCGGTTTAGTAGATCCAATGATTACCCCCTACAACGTCACAAACTTTACCTCTTTATAATATTAGTATAGATTTTAATATAATTAACACGTGCTGAAGATGAAAGAAAACACTATGCGCAAACAACTCGAGATTATTCATGTGTGAAATCCGCTAATCCGTCTTGGATAAGCTTAATTAGTATACTATCTATTGTCAGGGATTATGAAGTCCGAGCCTAGCAGTGGGCTATTAAAAGACTGACACTATTTATTTTACCAGTAGGTACACAGGCCTTTGAGTAGGTATAAGTTTTTAAAACTTCTAAACCGCGACCCCTGTTATGAAGTCGACCTAAAAGTACAAAAAGTTTGTCTTGTTATTTATTGAATAATTGATGAGCCCTTTCTTCACGAAGCAAAACATGAGTGAGTATTTTTAAAATAGCCTTCAAAGGAAGGCACAAAAGCAGTGCAAACAGTATCGTCAGAACGTCTCGAATAGGTACACATTATATGTTGAGTGTGCCCACACATGGTCATGTGTGGTCACACAGGACAAAAAACCTGGATATTTAATTTTTAGTTTTTTTTACTAAGCTTCAAAGTATATATAAATCTAATAGTTTCTTGAACGTAGAGAAATAGACAAGACACAAAGACTATGAGAAAAGGTCAAAGCAAAAAGTATTCTAAGCCTGAATATATATATGTAAAAAGAAAAATTATCGTATGTAAATACGTTGTACTATGAACATGATTTTCTTTGTGGTGACATCATAAATATCTAGATAGGTACATAGCAAGTCACAGCATATAAATAAAAATAAATTATGAATACCAGCATCATAACGTGACAAACACATAATATAATTACTGACGGATATAAATTAAGCGTATAGAAACTAGGTTCATAAAGTAGTCACCAGTGGGATAGGGTTGCTTGCACTTAAGAGTTGCTCTATCTCGCTCACACGTTGTGCTATATATTGTACTAGTTATACGGTATATGTCTTGTGAATATTTGTACTTAAGCTTACCGTTTCCAAAATAAATTAGTTACCTTCAGTTCTCCGCCATCTGAAGTATAATTTAACCTCTACCTCTCGCTGCTACACACTCTTCTACTAACGGCTATTCGTGAAAAAAACGAGACGACTTTTGCACTGACAACTTTTCTTTTATTATTAAATTTATACCCGAAGTAAAAACGTTCTACCCCTTTTTACGAAAATTGAGCGTATGGAGGAGTATGAAATTTCGCACACTTTAGTTCATATAGAGGAGTGGTGAATGCTAATTTTTTTTTTAAATTATGCATAAAAAAATACTTTAAGTTAACCTTAGCAAAATCTGTGATTATAGAAGTAGTCTTTGACAACAGAACCTTAATAATGTTCAAACTTATAATTTAACTTAATTATGGTCGAATTTCGACCACTAGTTAATTATTAATACTCAATAGTATTTATGTAAAAGAAGCTACAAAATAAGTCAGTAGACTTTAGAGATAGCTTTTAGCGATAAGACTGCCTTTTGTTTTACCAAGTGACTATAGTCCTATTATGCATTATTGAAAATTTTGTTTTGGTGAATAACAAATTGTTCGTTATGTCTATGGCTATCTTATGTCTATATTTGACATAATTCTAGCTTTCCTCGTTTTTATCTTTTAAACGTTTGTATTTATTATACTCTTATTATGTTTTTTTTATAATAATTAGTTTTTCTGTTTATAATTTTATCTTATATGCACATATGCTTGTACCGTTACTTACTGCGCATTCTGGATCCCGATTGTAGTTTTATGCTTCACAATGATGTAAGTAATGTTTGTCGTGACAACACCTTAATGGCTGAGCGGAAGATCAGCGCTGGTTTTAATAGAGCAGCATTATACTAAGACTGATGCCTCTTTTAGAACAAGTCTGTTTATTTTGTTTAGTTTTTTTTTTGTAACAATTAGTTTAATGCATTTTGTCCTAAATGAAATTATCTTCTTCTTGTTGTTCTTCTTCTTCTTTCCAATCCTCTGAATTAGTATTATTCAATTTTTAACGTAAAATTTTAATAATGTGTGTAAATTTGTAAAAAAATATACAAAGTTTACTTGTAAAGAAAACTAAATCACTTTAAGTAAGCTTCCCCAACTATAGTCCTAGGACTTATGTTTCTCAAACAATGCAATATTCATAGGTAATCAAGCATTTCTCTATTATAGATGCATGAGACCCGTCAAACATTTATAATGGGATATTATTTCGTGGTCTAATTATTGTACAGGTACATTATTGCGTAATAACAGTCCGTAAATTACATTTAGAAAAACATAGATTTGCTATTAGTCTGCTCTGTTGTTCGTGCCTACCCCGCAAGGGAACTGGCGTGAAGTTATGTATGTATGTATGCTATTAGTCAGTCAAGATACTAAAATAATCCCCATTCCCATATACTATATGGCTAGACATCTGATTGCAACAAACCTAGAAAGCTCGCGAATTCTCTACAAAAATAGAATTATTTTATATTACGAGTTGCAATATTCCAATTAAATAGTTCAGTTCTAAAATTAATAATAATTAATATTTAATTTAGCACATTTCAACGATTGCCTGACATAATATAACTAACGAATTTGTCAGCATTATTCGTGTCTATAAGTAACTAATTTACACCGTATATATATAAGTACCATACAATTTATTCCTTCTCTGTGAATGTATTGTAGGCATGTCATGACAATAAATACATTTATTAATAAACATTTTTCAAATTCCTCATACTATTGATTGTCAACCCTACGTATGAGTAAAGCACAACAAATCGTAGCACGTGAGAACACACGTGCCTCGATGACCATATTTCCGTCGTCAAGGAACCCTTATGGGTAACATGATATTATATTTACCTACTTCTCAATAAAACACACATTAGTCAGAGTGTAATGTTTATTTTATACAGAATAACCTCGATAACCCTAATATGCTAAAAGCAGACAAATATCATGTTACAATAAATTGCGGAAGAACAAAGACGTCAAATGAAATGAAGCATATATGTGGTCAAGAGGAATGTATCCATTGGAAACCATTCCACCTTTAACCATACTAATTTGATTAATCTGAGTTCTCGTAACGCACTGCGACGCGATCGGCAACCTAGTCTAAGACCAGCATCCTTTAGCCAGCTTCACTTTAAGAGTCCGAAACTCTGTCTTTCTATTAATGGTCTAAGATTACATATTATAAAGCCATATTCTCCACAGTTCAGTAGTTCGTTCCAGCTCCCTTTCTTAATGAGGGGAAATCCGATTGAGGTGCAGCCGCTGTGGGGTAAAACGCTGCGGGACCGTGTGGGAGCCGCCAGGTTCAGGTGGCACTAGTACCTCTAGGAAGTGCTCTTACAACCTCAGTCGAGGATACCCACTTAAACCTCGGGATGTTCCGGCCTTCGACCTTATGCCAGGGCCACGGGTGATAATGGTTGTAAATCAGAGTCATCGAAATCACTTGTCATTTTAGATTTTAAATATGGTTCTACACATTTTTTGTATTTAAACACCGTCCATAACTTTTAGTAATTCCTGCGGCCTATCGTAAGAGGCGAAACTAAATAACTCTCAGCGAGGTGGTAGGGCATTTATTAATGGGATGGCTACCACCCCTGGGTTTAGAGTATGCTGCCATAATAACCCTGAGTGTGTTCCGAGATCAGTGGCAAGCCTCCAGTCCCCTTTTCGAGGCGGTTAGCACAAATATCGATAGGCGACGATAAGCACTTTCCATCAGGTGGGCCGTTGGGCCGTCAACCTGTCTGGTGTACTCCAGTAATAAGAAGAAGATAATTTAATCGTTTCTACGGGTGTAAATGAATACTATGACATAGAATTCCGCCTTCTATCTTATAAACTCGCTTATTGTTTATTCGTTTAATTCTCTTCCTACGTCATAAATTTAGCATACAACTAGAGATACATACATACAATACATTCCAGTATTTACAAAGTAAGTATTGTATACATACAATAAATTCCAATATTTACAAATATAGAAAGAAAAAATTTATTTAACTGGAAAGCGACAAATACGAAATGCAAACAAATCAATTTCATACAGTTGTATAGTTCAATTTCATTATACTGCAGGCCGCGTTACAAAACGAATGAGTTGGGCACTCAGTATAAAGCTATGCTAGAATTTCCTCCAGCACAGCGCTGGTTTTCTGCTCATCTCAATTATTTCACAGGTACAAGGAAAATTTACAAAATCTGTACCAACAAAAAACCACGAACATAAATGCCGCTCGACTTTAGGAAAATATAAAAGCACGATCGAAGCCAAAACGAATGCATTGTATATTGCGAAAGAAAGCATCGTAAAGTACGAAAACCCATAAAAAAGCTATTGACCAGGTTTTTGCTCCCTGCTTGTGTTGCCAAGTAGCTGAGAATGATTGAGAATTGCGGCAATAACAGATCTTGTCAAACGTATTCATTAACTTTAATCCAATCGTCTTTCTTACGCTTTTGTATGTAGAAGTGCAACACTAAAACTTTCAAGCAATGTTTAATTATTTAAAACATAATTTGTTGTATAATTTCAGATAAAAATGTTAATTTATACTACTAAAATTGAACTCTGTGATTTAAATAAATATTAAAATTATATTAAAAACTGCAACTTGCGCGATGCCAAACCAATCATAAATGATTGTTTTAAGAATTTCTGTCACACTATGTTTTGGTCTTATGAAAATGGATGGATTGTGTGAAGGAAGATATCATGATATGATAATTTGTGGTGTGACAAAGGACGTATGTCAGAATAGAGGAGTATGGAAGAAAAAGACATATTGTGCCGACCCCAAATAATTAGGAGAATGTGTAAGAAAAGAGATTGTTGGTTTCATGAAAATCTTGGGAATCAAAACCGGAAAATTATCTCAAATCATGTATGTATATTGAATATAAGTACGTCGCTATTTCTTTCTCTTCCCTTCTGTTCATTTTGTAATCATTCATATTCTTGTGAATGATACTAGAATTCATAAGAAATATTATTATTATTATCTTATATATTTATAGCTTTTATGAATAGTTATAGTTTTTATGAATCTGGCAACACATATCTCGCTTCTCACAAATGACCTCTAAACCGGTTCCTGGTTCAGCGTATGTTTAATGCGGGATATTTTGAAGAAATTTTACAATGTAAGTCTTAATGCAAAGCGAACATAGTAAAATATGACTATTAGTAAAACACGACTTTCTGAACCGCCTACAAGAAATCTGTGAGAACTGCTGGCATTGGTTAAAGATTTACAAATTGCCTGATTGTTGCGTTGAACTACAGAATTTCGAATGTAAATACACATAAAATAAACAATTTACAGTAGTCACATTTAAGCATTAAAGTAGGAACAAAGGGCGGCCTTATCGCTTTAGAGCGATCTCTTCCAGACAACCCGGGCTATGGATTTTATTAACGGGAGATTCGCAAGTGTATGACGGTGGTGTGCAAATTAAATACATATATATATATATATATATATATATATATATATATATATATATATATATAGGATATATAAATATTACACAATACATATACCTACAATGAATAAAAAATAGAGAATAAACAATAACACATATTAATATTATATATATACTAATATATACATCATTAATATGTGTATAGCAACAGCAATAGCTATACAATATTAATAATAGTATTAATACATAATATATTAATATTATATATATAATATGAATATAAAAATACACTAATAAATAAACGTACATGTATTTAGGTATTAAATATTTATTATAAAGTGAGATAATATTCACGTACCAGTTTTTTAAAAATGGCGAGTGACTTTGCCTGTTTTATGTTTTCGGGCAATGAGTTCCACAGCCGGACAGCCTGCACAGCAAAGGATTTGGTGTAGAAAGTAGAAACGTGTGCAGGTGTTTTTAAGGCAAGATTGTTAGAAGAGCGCAAATTAAGGGTGTGAGATGTATGGAGGAAATCAAAACGTTCCTTAAGATAGGAAGGAGTAGAAGGAATAAATAATACGCTATTGTAACCTTGGTAGCAGTCGGTAGAAAGTATTTTAACCTCCTAAGCGAAGCAGAAGAAGCAAAGACCCTACGACTGAGTTCTGTGATGTGAGGCCACCAAGACAGTTCCCTATCGATGATTACGCCCAGATTTTTAACTTTATCACTAATATGAAGACACGTCCCATCGAATAACAAGTCCGGTAATAAAGACCAGTTTATCTTTGATATCATGCGTGAGCTTCCAATTATGATGGCCTGGGTTTTACTTGGGTTCACTTTTAGGCCGTGTGCTCGACTCCAAGCAAGTATGCGGCCCAAGTCATCATTAATTGTGTTTATAGCGTCTTTGATATTTTCTACTCTAGCTTGCGCGTAAATCTGCAAATCGTCTGCATAGAGATGATAGGATGAAGATAAATTGTAAGAGATGGTATTAATAAAAATAGCAAATAGAAGCGGAGATAAAACGCCGCCCTGAGGGACACCAGCAGTTAGACTTTGCCATGACGAGTAAGATTCGTCGATGCGTATCCTCTGCTGTCGCCCATACAGGTAACTACGAAACCAGTCAATAACTGTTGGAGATATGTTGAGAGAGCGGAGAATTGCTAATAAAATCTCAAAATCTACATTGTTAAACGCGCTACTGAAATCAAGTAGTGACAGTACTGTCAGAAGACCGTTATCCATACCCTGTCGGATGTCATCAGTAATTTTGATTAGAGCTGTAGTTGTACTGTGTAAATGAACTATTTAGAAAACTTCTTCCTTTGTACGGCATGCCTAAAAAAGATCGATAATTATATGCGATAAGGCTACTTATTGTTCCACTTCCAAAATATGTAAATTAGATTAACGTATTTAAAGAATAAAAATTATTCATCTATCAAATTCGAAGAATCAGATTTTGTGAGTCTTCTACATAGGTATATAAATACAATTTGAATATGGTCGTAAATGTATGTGGCCTTGACTTATATGACCGTTCTATGAATTCACAAATTAAAATAATTGAAATCTATCAAGAATTATAGCCTGCGCAGTAGTCCATTTTTGGGTATCTTTGGGGAGTTGAAGAGGCGTGACTACTCCGCAAGAGTATCGCAGAATTACTATGCACCAGAGCAAGAATATGTCGATATTCAATATCTTAAATCACATGTTATCGATAACAATATGCACTAAAAACACTACTGCTACAAAAAGTCATGTCCTGCCTACACAATTTTTTTTTGTTTTTGGATTTTATGACTTGGCAGCTAGCTAGGCCTTTAAGCCAGATCTTAGATGCAATGTAGTTTATTCATTTTCTTAAACCTATGTGTAGCACAGCTGAACTGTAGGTTATCAGCTAGTGCCATTCAACGGAGTTTTTGTGACAACTCAAAAGGCCACATTTGACTTTACAGTTCACATTTCTCACAAAACACATAATTACTACTCAAAAACTATCAATATACATACATACATACATAACTTCACGCCAGTTCCCTCGCGGGGTCGGCACGAACAACAGAGTGTCATTCAGGCTTATTCTTACACACCTCACTTGCTTCTTTGACATTCATAACTCTTGTCATGCACGCTCGTCTGTTCTTAAGGCTCCTGACATCACCTTCTGCTAGTACACGATCAATTTGATCATGGAAGGTATGTTGTGGCCTTCCACGACTTCTGCATCCATCTACTATCAATATCCTACAACTATTGTTCACTTTAGAGTAATTTTACACATTTTTAGAAAATAAAACTGCACAGCACAACATCTCCTTTCAGTTCCCGCCAAAAACTCTGCCTACCCTAAATAATTAGCCTGAGGATAAATAAAAGAGGCAAACAGAAATCAAACGAATCGAATATTTTAGAACGTGTTTTAAATTATTGTTTATTTTTCTAGCACATCAATAGCTATCTAAAAGTAAAGGGTAGGGATAACATACATAGAAAACATAAAAGTTGTTCACAGATAATCTATAAATAAATACTTTAGTTATTTACCTATGATTTCCTTTCAATCTTACTATATTTTGTTAAAACTAGGACAATATCGATATTTATATTAAAAGTATCTAATCCGAATAAGCGATTATAATCGATTAAAAATATGTATTATGCTTTGCTATTAGAATTGATATTTTATGTGTTACATCCCTACTTGTCACCGTAGGTACGTATGAAAACTGGAGTTTTTGGCGGGAACTGAAAGGAGATGTAGTGCTGTGCAGTTTTATTTTCTAAAAACGTATAAAATTACTCTAAAATGAACAATAGTTGTAAGATATTGATAGTTTTTGAGTAGTATTTATGTGTTTTTGCGAGAAATGTGAACTATATAGCCAAATGTGGCCTTTCGAGTTTTTACAAGAACTCCGTTGAATGACGTCGATTGTAGCCTACAATACAACGGCGTCTGGCTTAAAGGCCTGGTTGCCAAGCCTTAAAAAAAAACTTATGAAAACTGACACCTCACTTCGCGGATATGTGCTCGGTTATTAGCCCATAAAAACCAATCATGACTTCTAAACTATATAAATGAATTATAAGTCTAATAAATAAGGAACTATTGTGCTCGACAGTATTGCGAGCTTTGACCCAGATATATTCGATTAATTGCTTAAAGGCAATACGTAGTCAAATAAGTTTTTTTTACAAACAGGTTTTATATTATTTTGGGCCATATTTGGTTTATTAGAATGAAGCACGTGCTTGATAATAAAATGCAAATTGACTTCACTAACGTGTATTTAAGACCATTTTAAAATGTTTTTTTGTCGCAGATTTTTATTTTACACTAAAGTATGTCGATATACCTATGTAAACTATGTTTGCAGTTATAGCCTACTTTTAGTTTAGATATAATAACCTCCTTCTGTAATAGATACATTTTTGTTCTTTTTATTTATTAAATTGTGTGTTTAGATGATTAATTTAAAACATATTCATATTTAATATATAAGACATTTAAACATTATTAAATAGGGTAATTGATTGCAGAATCGTGTGTATGTTTAACCAAAATTATCTTTTAAGGAAAAAAAATTGAACATTTCTTTTATTGCACGAGTTCAGCAGACAGGCAAACAGTCCGTTTGATGGAAAGCGGTTACCATCGCCTATGGACATTTATAACGCAAAGATGCTACCAATGTGCTGTCGCTGTCTAAACTGTGATATATATTTTGAGTGACATAATTATATATATACATCTTGGTATTGAAAGGTACTGATATAATACTATATTTATTCTATGCATTAAAGTAAAACTTTGAAATCAGGATGTTAAGGCGCTTCTAAACTTGTACTAGCCCCACTCCCTGCTCTAATGTTTGTACTATAATATAGATATTTTTTTAACTCTGGTGTCCCTTCAAAACGTATAAACCTTATTGAATTTTTTTATGTTTAGAAATTTTACACTATAAAAATCTATTATTAAAATTAAACAATGTTCCCAAAACAAATGAACAACGAATTAATGTATTCTAATTATGATAATTGCTAAAAGTTTTCCGCAAACAAATGAGAACGGTTATGGGACGTAATGCGTGATAAATGTGTTTATTATGATATCAGTTCCACAGTTATTCCGCCTATTGGTATAACAATTATTGATCAAATACAATTGGCCCTGCCAAATGAACGACACGGTGCCAGCGAGTTGCTATTTTGGCGCCCACGTGCTCACATTATGAACAAGTAGGGCGTCAACACATTGACAGCTTATGTAGTTTAGTGGCCTAATTAGTTCTTAGCAGAGAAAATTTTATTACCAAAGTTTAGATATTGTATGACAATGATAATAATTCTCGGAACATTGCGACGGGCAGATCATATAGTCCCCATAGTCCCAGATACCTAATTCCACTAACAGTTCTTCTCAATAACCCGGTACCTTTTATTCTTATTTCCTACAATAGTCCTACACTGACCGGGGCTTGTCCGCCGGATATATAGACATAAACCAGTCAGTATCACGCCACATTTACATCAAATCTATTGAAAGGGCCTAACGTGTTGGCCTTCCCATGGCCCCACGCAAGCCCTCCAAAAGTCCGGGCCATTTTTATGGCACGTGGTCTTCAACAACATACAACTTGCTATTGTATAATTATTACAAAAAAAAATAGATATCTTTTTCTTTTGTATCTAATCTTATACAAATTAAGAAGGGTTCCAAAAATGGTATGGTTTACCCTATATAGTTTATAATTGCTGAATTTATTCTTTTTAGCGATTGTCACTCTTTCTCTTTACTAAAATTAGAGAGAAATGTAGTGGCGAAAAAAGTGAGAAAATTCACAACCCTCACGTAATGAAGTAACCGCTTAAAGACGACCACAAATACTGTCATCACATAATTTAATATGGTTTTAGTATGTGTGATATAACTATCGTCGAAGGTTATGACTGGACGTTGTAATACTGCTCGCGTAATACCTGGCTAAATCCAATGACACATTATCACGTCCGAGGTCAAAACACGTGTACCTGTCTATCATTGCTTTTAATTCTCCACGAATAATTGTAACCGGCTAGACTTCATTATCCCAGATCTCTCGTTAGAAAGTATTAGTGTTCTGTGTCCCAGATGCACTAACGCTTGAAGGACCATATAAAATATAATCCAATTAGCTATTTGAATATTTTTTCCCATAATATAACTACACTATGGCATTACATTTAAAAACAGTCTTCTCTGGGGGTATTCTAAATGATCTTAACATCTATTATTATAATATCAAGGGCGGCCATATTGTTTCTCTGGTTAGAATGCGCGGGAAATTATCTGCTAAACCGATGACAAGTGTCATGTTTGTTATAGCGTTAGAGGCTGGCACACATGTTGTCTACTATCTTATCTTGGGATAAAGATTAACGTGTTATTTCGTGCGTATTGATCTTAATGACGTTTATTCAGTATATGAACGGACAAACAAAGGAAATGACACATTAAAAAGGTGGAAGAAGCAAGGACATTTACAATGCCTTTGAGTGGAAAATTAGTTTTAAGAAAATACGTGAAACTTAATGTTACTATACTACTAAAACTCGTAGAGTATATTACTAATTAGGAATGCTACCTATGATTATATTAATATGATCTGTGACCCGTGAAAACGATCTCATTTTCCAGTCAAAATATTTTCTATTTTCATTCCTTTTATCAATTACTTAATAATTAATTAATACTTAAATTTGTGTCAAGCACAGTCATGTTCACATTTATATATTATAGAATAGAGATATGAATTTTTAGAAAAAAATAAAAATGGCTGACAAAATGAATAATTAATTTAAAATTTGCATTATTGCAAGTAGTCTAACAACTTAATTTCCATTTCAAATTATGAAATATTTATAATTATCAACCCACAATTGTTTTGAAGCTGCCAATTAATTGATAAAAATATTCTTCCTTATTCCGAAAAATATCTAACCTTCAAACAAACAAACCAATGTAGTCTAGCAACTGGCTAGATTTTTAAACAAACGCAGATGTCCAGTGTTCGATTCCTCGTGTAGATGTACAATCTAAGAGTCAACCTTTCTATTAAGTATACTACTTTGTTCTGAGTGTTACTAACATTCCCAGTATTTAGTATAGGTATTCTGTGTATTACTTGGATCTATCCCCATCCTATTACGAAAATACGTAAACAAACGACGACAATTGTTAACACTTCCCGGTACAACTTGTCACTAAATCAGTGGTCGTAGCTGTTTATACACGGTCAGCAAGCGACAAGTGCTTAGTAAATTGTGGTGGGGATATTGACTTGTCCCTAAGTTAATAGGATCGAATTCTATTCATTTACACCGTACACGAACACCAATACTAAGCACTAATCAGCATGTTTACACATTGGGTATTAGCGTAAGTGGCAAGTACTGAACATTAGTTACTAAGCTCGTGTAAACCAAGCATTATACATTAACCACGTATATGTAATTCTTAACACATCGCCTAATTTGGAAATATGCAGTTTTGTTGTCCACAGAGTTAAATGCATTTCCAGTTAAGTATCAAATATAAATTAATTATTATTTAAATACACGTGCTATCGCGTTTCATTCTTTTATAGGTACACACATAGTAAGGATCACCACTTGCTAAGTATGACCTTGGCATCTATTTAGATACACTTCTATTGTTTGAATATTAGACCAAACACAAAACGGGACCGGAGTGTTATTAAAAATAATTTTCTGAATTTAATTTTATAAAAAATTTCAATAAAAAATTTACGAAAATATTTTTAAAATTTCTTATTGTTTAACGATAACTTCATATTGAATAAAAGAAAACATTGTCTGCAAATATTTACCACATGCAAAACTGATGTCACTCATTAAAAAAACTCACCTTTTCTCCTGCCAAATGGTCCGCAGAATGAGTTCCCTTTTCCAATAATATTATCGTCGATATATTTCATCAGATTCCCAGCATCCTCTCCCTGGTCATCGTGAGAGACACCCCATCTTGAAGGTAAATCCTCCTGCATCGACTCAGATTTCCCCTTTGTACCTCTGGATTTCTTTAAAACACTTGTCATGGTCACATTACACAATCAATAGAATTTAAAAAAAAACACGCTACACTGTTTAGTTTTTTTTTCAAACTAATATTCCAAATTCAAAATTTGTAAACACGAATTCGCGATTCGCGTTGTTCCAAGCGCGACGGAGTAACCTCGTAAGAGCGGCGGTGTGCGTACTACTGGCTGCAATAACCACTACGAGACTACGACTCGCCTGTACGCAATCGAATGAGGTCTTGCCTCGGTCTTGCCAACTCACGCAGCAAATAATCCGTATTTAGAGTTGCTAGAATAAATAAACTCGTTCTTGGTATAATCTAATATACCCCGGAGTGTTTTAAAGTTTAAAGCCGAAAAATAATGTGTAATTCATTCAGTAATGGGGAAAGACTACTAAAGCCAGCTTGTGGTCGTCATGTCGGAAAGACGTAAGAGATGACAAAACAACCCACAACTAGCTGTTAGGGCCTTTGCTTGCAATGTAACAACCCTAAGTTGTGTTCCGGCATTAGTGGCCAGATTCCAGTCCCCCTTTCGAGGCCGGCAGTCAGCCTGCCTGTTGTACCCCAGCTATAAAAAAGTAAAGACGAAACCAAAATGAGTAATTACCATTCACTTTAAAGCTTAAATCATGATGATGATATATAATAGCCTATCGCCGTCCTCGATAAATGGGCTATCTAACAATGAAAGAATTTATCAAATCAGACCAGTAGTTCCTAAGATTAGCACGTTATAGCAAATAAACAAACTCATACAAATATAGAATAACTACTGCGCCAACAGGAATGGCTATCAGACTTGTCATTATTGTCTTAGAGGCAGAAAATCTAGAAAAACTGAAATCATCTTCAGCTATGGAAGACTGATTAAATAAGTTTGCCGAAAAATGGGGCGAGAAAAGTGTATCTTCGTTTTGAATTGTTTGTCTAACTTAGCTCCTAGGAGCATTCAGTATAAGGAATGACTTATAATCAATATATAATTATTTTAATTAAATGAGAGCATTTTTTTTATTAAATATTATACTTTACACTCCCTTTGGGCCCCCTAATACATGTTGATACAGAGCCCGTCTAAGGCAAGCTACGCTAATGACACAGTCACTAACACTAACATTATCCCAAGTGTAGGAAGGGCATTATAGATAGATAGTAAAACTTAAATTTTCAATGAAAAAACTGGCACACAATAACAATTGACATCTAAATTGTTGCGTTTCCATGACAATCTTATTTTATTGGTTCAATAACATTTTTGTAAACCAACTTTTCGCTGACAACCCAATATTTTTTTAAACATTTTAAAAATGCTGAAATTACAGATTGCGAATGAGCAAGACCGCAAAGAAGCTCAAAACAGAGAGCGGAGACGCCAATGTGAACTTGAAAGGAGATCTAGGATCTTCAATGCGAGGAATAGAAAGATTGGCGTAAGTCCAGCATGTTTTATTATTCGTAAGCGCTATAGACCGATCAAAACTTAAATGCTGCTATAAATAATATATAAATATAAGTCCTAAGCAATAAAAGAATGACTTGATCACCATTACTAGGATCCAGGAGCTTCAGTGTTACCTATTTACTAGGCGAGTCAAATCAAGTATTCGTCTTCTATGAAGATGCCTGTGCGTATCCTCTCCTTTCTCTTATTATCTCCTATGTATATCTTCTCATATTCTATCCCCTAAATAGGGATAAAGAATTACATGCAATAAAACTCCTTCACCGCCAGAACATTGATAAGATCTGTAGTGTTAAATGTTTGTAGATTACGGTACTGTTTAACCACCTTCTACCAGGTGCTCCATTAGCCTATCTACTGTATTCCAATCGTAAAAAGAAGCAAATTTGCGCTGCCACTCTTTTCAATCCATATTTGAAAAGCCCTAGAACACAAAAGCGAAGAAATATACCTGAAATAGATTATAATTGTTTCTTAAAGGTGGACGTACCATTCTTGGAGCGGCAGGTTGCCGAAAAACGAGCAGAACGAGATGAACAGGAGCGGAAGAACCTAGCCCTCGCCAAGCAGATGATTAAGGACAGCAACTTGGCAGTAGTTCTGGAGGCTAGAGAAATGGAGGTATTTACGCTTTGGTAGACTAAAGTGATACACCAGAAACGTCTCAATCAGCTTACATGAATGTTGATGGATGTAATGTTACGAGGAAGGGTAAGCACGCAAGAAGATTTTTTAAGCAAAAATAATGTTAAACTGGAAGAGTAATATTCATATAAAAGCTAAAATAGGCCAAAAAGGAGATGGATAGATTATGTGATGTTTTAGTTTGTGGTGTGACTGAAGGTATGCCAGAACAGAGAAGAATGGAAAATAAAAGTTTTTTCTTTTTGTTTATCATGTATAGGTTTGCGTTTGACCAGTAACTCGCTCGATTTGAGCGGAGATATGGTCTAAGATCGAGCACGCTTACCTAGAAGGTACTTATTCACACGAGACTTGAAAACAGCCAGGTTGTAGGTTTCGTGAAAAATAGGCTCCGGCAGTGAGTTCCACTCCTTTGCGGTGCGCATAATGAAGGTGGACTTTTGAGTCCAAAGCGCTTTGTTCGTATAGATGGTATGTCTACCATATAGCGGTGCCGCAAAATAAATAAAAAAAGAAAGAGGAAGGTTAAAAGTATGTCGCCATAACAATCTTGAGTTGTGTTCCGGCATTAGTGACCAGGTTTCAGTCTCCCTTAAGAGAGCAGCAGCGCATTTGTAGCACCTTTGGTGTTGCAAATGTCCATAGGCGATGGTAACCGCTTTCCATCAAATGGGCCGTCTGCCTGTCTGCTGAACTCCAGCAATAAAAAAAAAAGAAATTAAAGTAACAGGCTTTGGTATACTTTCCTAAGGCCCTTTTCCTGTCTTACCGAACGTTCATTTGCCTTACTATCAGTTAAAATTTGACATAAACTTCATACAAGTAATGTCCAAATTCAATCAATGGTAAAGCAGGTGAATTAATAGTAAAATATAGGAAACGGCCATAGGTCTAAAATCCATTATCTTCTTAGGAACGCCGTCGTATTGGCGTAGAAATAGATCAATTCCGTTCGAAGTACCAACGCCCTGAAGACCGCCGCGAATATGACCTCAACGATCCCGAAGTTTTGAAGAAGCAGCTGCCTCCACGAGCATCTGATGGAGAACCTGTTGGCATGTCCAGTGCACAGAAGTATGGCAATCATTTTATTTTTAACTTTATTTATTTGCTACTCCAAGCTCTAACCACTAATTGATTTTCTAAGAAAAACGACAGTATGGGGAAATCATTTGTTGCTGCCTAAAGCTTAGCACGCAACTGCATTAAACGCGAGCGGTTTGAAATCGCAGAAAAATGTATCATATAGCTATTAATATAAGCGCACGCCTTACTGATTTTTTTCAGTAAATGATTTTAAAACATAATTTGTTACATCTGGAGAGCAGTTTCAAAACGCGCGATTTTTTGTCTCATATATTAGCACTGTGACGCAAGCACGGCGGTTTACAGCGTTCAATTTTCACATTCATTATCGACCGGGCGAGCGCAGAGAATAGACACAACATACGCTTCTCACCAGAAACCCATTGTGGTAATAAAATAAAATAAAGCAAAAACGCCGACTGCTGTGCGTTGCGTAAACTACTCGCGTTTCAACGCTCGGTGCGTACTAAACCTAAGAACGGACATAAAATCTTCACAAGACTATACCAGTCAATGGTAGCTCACTGTCTGAAGTTGAATGAATGAATGAAAACTCTTTATTGTTCACCATAAACTTAAATCTAAGCTTCAACACACCTTCCATGATCAAATTGATCGTGTACTAGCAGAAGGTGATGTCAGGAGCCTTAAGAACAGACGAGCGTGCACGACAAGAGTTATGAATGTCAAAGAAGCAAGTGAGGTGTGTAAGAATAAGCCTAAATGGCGCTCTGTTGTTCGTGCCTACCCCGCAAGGGAACTGGCGTGAAGTTAGGTATGTATGTATGTATAAACTTAAATCTGGACAATTGATATGGATACATTTGTATTAGAACAACGGGTGGCCTTATCGCTTATAGCGATCTCTTCCAGGTAACCCAGTGTCTAAGGAGATTTTAAACGAAATTTCAATATAAGATTTTTGGTGGTGTATTATAAAAAATAAAATAAAATATAAATAAAGTACTATATACTCATATATACAGAGATACATATATAATTAGATACACGATGATATTATAAATATATATACATTCGAACAATGGATACATTAATTTAATGTAACAATTTTTATTTAATAGACCAATAATGGTCAGTGACCATACGTTTAAATGTCGTAATTGATTTAGCTTGCCTGATTGGAAAGGGGAGCGAGTTCCACAGTCTAACAGCCTATACGGCGAAATAATTGAGGTTCAGCATCTCAATCCAATGACGTGACTTGAGCAGCTCCTAATAGGCAGTACGTTAAACTTAAGTCGATTCTCCGATGCGTGTATTTATTGTTACCTACTTTATTAGAACGATCAAGTGCTAGTAAACAATGCTTAAAAATGTTATAAGGAAACCAGCACATTAAAATACCAGTGTGTAGACCCCACCAACCTGCCTTGTAAATGCTGGACGGATACAATACGTTGTGTGCCTGATACAAGCATTTATGTGCACCCATCTGCCGAATACTCAAACATCTACAGTATAATAAGGTTTAAATGATGCATCTAGGCCGACAACGGCCTGAAACTAATAACGCGTAGATTTTTATAAAACCAACATAGGTAACCCAACAAATTCGGTCGTGCATGGAGTACTTTTCTCATCTTTGGGACAGCTTAGCCAAATAGCAGTTGGAGTCAATTGGAAAAGAGCCAGAAGGCTGGTGGCGGGCACGAGCAGGTTCCTCCATCCTCATTATACGATCGGACAACCAGACACACCGGCTTGCGCCACCGTTACATGGTGGAAACACCACCAGTCAGGACGAACTGCTTGGCTTTACCTTATCTGGTGCGCACTGCCAAAGAATGGAATAATTTGCCGGACGGAGTTTGTTTTTCCTGACAAATACAAGCTAGGACTCTTCAAATCATGAAGGAATAAGTATCTTCATAACATCAGGTGAGACAGTGGTCAACCGCCAACCTATGCAATCATAAAACAACACACACACGCACGCACGCACGCACGTACGCAAGCACGCACGCACGCACACATACACACACACATATACATATATAACCACACCTCCGAGGCCAGACTCCATGTCGCATGTCGGTTCGTCGAAATATGAATCGTTCATAGTAAAGGGCATTTCTTAACAATATTGAATATGATTGATTATATTTTTAAAATAGGTTCGAAGGCGAAGACCTGGATTACGAGGAGCGTAAGAAAATAATGGCAGTGCAAAAGAACTCTTGGCTCGAACAACAAGTTCAGGAGAGGAAAGCTGCTGAAGAGGAACGCAAGAAGGCCGAAGCTGCTTATATGGTGAGATATTCTTTTTTAAGAATGAATCAGAAGCTGATGTGCTCTACAGTTTGTGTTTCTAGAATCTCTCAAAAATAGTTGGTTTTACTGCGATATTTTGTTAAATACGTTTTTATTTCTTAATTATACACCTGATGGAAAGTGGTCATCGTCGCCTATGGACGGACGTTTGCAACATCAGGGGTGCTGCCAACGCGTTGCCGGTCTTGAAGAAATTTTATAACTCCCTTCTTAAATGACCACATATGGTAGATTCCTAGCGCAGACAGAAAACCGCGGCGGGAAGATCTCTCCAAGTTGTTATTGAACGCGCAATAAACATTGTAGAGAATCGTTGCGTACTTGAGCGTCGTAGCTCAAGGAAATGAGGATAAACATCCCGCCGATGGCAAGTGGTGAAAATATGGCACCGGCACCAGATGAAACAATTCCTCGTAACACCTCCATTGTACAGACGTTACAATACGCAGCGAGACGCAGTCTCTCCGTAAGCTAAGCGATTCTAAACCGTCTTAATATGGGATCTACGACTATACGAACGATGCGATGCTGTATTTAGTTGAGGCAGTCAATCTGGTAAGCAGGCACTCCGGTACTAATATTCCATGTGTGGCCTGACTTACGCTTTGCTAAAAGGTCTCTCAGTTGATTTGATCGTCTACCTCCATATTGGTGTTCCTGGACAAACTTGCCGGCTTATAATCTGCATGTTTCATTGGTTTCTTTTTCCCTCGTTCACTTTTAATCTCAGAACATTTTCATTGTTTTTTCTTTGATGGCTTCTGTGGTTGAGCCAGCTAGCTAAGCCTTTGCCGGCTGACCTTACTACATCGCAGAGCCTCCGGGTTCGATTCCTGGCATGATAAATTTCGTAAACGAACTTTCCGTAGTTTACCATGGTCTGGGTGTCTGGGATCGACCCCATAGTGGTCGTAGCTTGGGAATATATATATATATATATGTTTATCTGCAGATTATTATTATTATTATTATTGATCACTCTACATTTTTTACCTCGTAAATACAGATGGCAATAAAAGCACGCGACGCACGCTCCTCTGAACTGGACAAGTTGGAGCGAGAATGTCGATATAGATTGGGACAAGCCAACCTGCGCTACAATGAAGCTTTGGTAAGTTGTGGCCGATGTACCAACACTTGAGTATGATGATCATGGAAGATAGTATTCTTCTTCGAAAGCATGATCATTCAAAAATCACCTTATGCTAAAAATGAAGGTGCCGTTCATTATGTATGTCTAAAATTATGCCTTATTCGAAAGAAAACTTAGCTTAAGAATAGAAACATCACTGAACGTATCTCTTGTATTAAAAGCTATAATAGCATAAATTAAATGTTTATAATATTTTCAATGGAAACTAAAACTAACTTCAAAAATATCCCTAATTAAAAACTAAAAATAAACTACTGTGTAACAAATCGCTGCCAGATGGGAGCGTGCCCAGAAGGCTGGCTGCATTGTCGCGATTTACAGCGATGCTTATCCGTTGGGTGAAATATGAGCCAGGCTTCTAATCGCGGCTGGCATCAAATAGTTTCATGCTTTCTTTGAAGAAACCCTTTGCTGATAGACCCCACAGACCTAATGTTTCAACTCCAAACTGCACAAATATGGTATGTATAATATAAACCGGTAAACCCCTTCCTAAGATTTCATATTTACGCCGTATCCGCCGCTTCAGCTTTACATATTTTCGTACATAACAAAAGTACAAAAAAAAATAAGTTAAAGTATACCACTGGTGGGTGAATTATTGGCACTGTCACTTTATTCAATATGTTAAGATATTATAATATTTTAATAGTTGCTGTAATAGTTTTTTAACCGCAGCAAAAATCCCGATTTTTTTTATAATTGGACGTCTCCAGAATGGATCAGAAGCATCAATAAGTAGTTGTTATTCTTCTAGGCGGCTGAAAAGAAACAACTCGAACAAATAATGAAAGAACAAGAGGAAGCTGATAACACAGCGGAGATATACAACAATCTCACTTCGGACATGCTCACCGAAAACCCAGATGTGGCCAAAAGCGCTCTTGGAAAGGACAGGTAAAGTCTGATGACGGCCTCTTGGGTTTATTTAGTAGTCTAACGGTTAGGTTCGATTCCTGACAAAAAAAATCATGTACGAACTATCCATTATTTATTATTATAGGAATTTCAATTTTCAAGTCATAAAATAATATAATATAGCAAGATTGTCCAAGACGTATTTTGGCAGGTTTCACAAATCGGCTATTTTTATGTGTCATGTGCAGGTTTCATCGCGATACTCACCTTCACCGTCAACTCGTGGTAATTGTAAACAATATATACTTCAGGTCAAAAAACTGTATAAGTGAAACATGCTACCCGGCCAGAATTCGAATCTACGTCATTCACGCGAGCTTGTGACGCGAGTGAGTCAACTAAGCTACTGCGGCCATGAAAGAATAATTTAGAGATGTCACGAACATCAGCGTTGTGTCGGATATGATTCCGGCACAGCAATATGCTGAGTGCAAACCTTATTTGCTGAAAATGCGGCGTACAAATTCTCAAAATATGCTCGGTGTATAATAATGTATAAGGAATGTAATTACGTCGCTATATCTTCAAATAAGCTTTTCTTTCTCTTTCTAATATTCAGTTTCTATTCGGTATTCGGCCAAATACTGTGTAGTATTCTGGAGAATACCGAATACTAAATCTGGTCAAAAAACGCACATATTAAGTACTCAATAATATGTATATATTTCAATCACAAATTATAGATAGTTAAACTACGTTTTAACTAGATATACCACTAATCTTCACCCTATCGGTCAAATACTGACTAGTTATAAAGTGGCCGAATGCTGAGAGAAGCTGAATATTTGTGGCATTTCTAGATTAATTATCTGACTCTGGGTGCGCTAGTTAATTGCAACTTTACTGAGTTTTAAATTCTTGAACTTGCAGAGCAATAGGTTTTATGTACAAAGGAATGAACCAAGAAGAATTGAAGAAGTTTTACGCGGCACAGAAAGAACAGATGGCTGCTGCCAAGGTAAGTGTATTTTCCACTTGTAAAAAACTAAATATTTAGTTGATTTTTAATGTCTCGTACTCAATTTTGCAAAAACGAAACCCATACGTTCGTCATTTTTCTAAAACACTGTTACGAGTTAGCGGGCCTCGAATTAAAATGCCGTTAGAATTATTAGAGTTTATTAGAACTACAAACACGTATAAAACAGGTACAAATATAACCGAACACAACAAATCCAAACGTAATGTAGAAGGTCGTAATTCAATAAAACGCGCAAAGTCCGTCACTATTAGATTTCCACACGTCACATTCGTATCGTAGTCGTAGCTCAACTGCCCCCTCTCTCCATCAGGCCGTCGTTTTACACTTCACAAATACAAATGTGCCCGCCCGGCAACGTCGACACAATCAGCTCGTAATCGTAATCCGAAACACCTGGTTAATGATGCAGCCGCAAGCGGCCAAAAACGAGTACAATTGAACAATAGGCTGTTCTCTACAATAACTAGAAACGTATGCCAATAAATAAGTGAACAAAATAAGACGATCATAAAAGGATTACAAATAGTTCAAATGCCGACAGGTAATAAAATGTGCTTCTACAGATCTGTACGTGGAATTTGTTTTTGTAGGAGCCTAAGTTGTAACAATAAAATAACCAGTATTTATACCATTATTAGCAAACAGGCAAATGGCCCACCTGATGGAAACCGGTTACTAACACCAAAGATACTACCAATGTGCTGCTGCTCTCTAGAGGGAGACTGTAACTAATGCCGGAACACAACTCAAGGTTATAGCGGCATACCTACACCAGGGGCGTTAGCCAGCCAGATGGGCAGATCCTACCACCTGGCTGTGGGTTGTTTTGTCGCCTCTTACGACAGGCCGCTTGGACGCAAGATATTTAGGAACACGTATTTAGACATTATATGGGTACAAAACAGATAAAATTGTATAAGTATACATATATGTATTTGTGCATATATATTAATTGCCAACAATAGTACAGTTTTTCCTATAACTAAGCCTTATTATTCTGGCTCTCTTATTCTTACTATACCACTCTGATAAGAACAGGGCATACCTGTATACAGTATGTTGTATTTACCATGTTAATAATCGATCTTCAGGCGAAACGAGACGGTCTCGATAAAATGGAGGCCGAATGGCAAGCCCTGGCGAAATCTATACAACGGGAGGTCGCAAGGCAAGATATCGCTGATAAGAGAAAGAGGAGGTAACTAGACTTGATTGATCTTCGGTCAAATTCATTATTAATGTTCCGTAGCCATTTTGGCAAAAACGAACTCCATATATTATAGTTTTGTCATGTTTGTCAGACTATCAGTCTATCACAGCTATTTTGGCCAAACACGAGTATGTATAGATAAAATGTTGACAGGAAGATGTATTCCCTTATTACTATGTAATTTACACAATCGAAATTACAATAAAAATAAAAATAACCTACGTGTAACCGCCACGTAACTAAGTTTAAGTTTTTATATAACTCAATAAGCAAGGAAATATTCAGCTTCTCCAGTTTAAGTGTGTTTTCCTTCTCTTGAACCACAATGGAAATAGAAAGCTATTTGCACCGAAAACTGATTTTAATAAGACTTATTCAGTAAGTACCTAGTTTTTGGGATATGGAATACCTACCTATTATTAGTTTCACGTATTTTAACATTCCATAGCCAAATTTCAGAATATAGTAATCCTTCATTGTGCGTCTTCCGAACACCCTGTCGATTTATCTACATTAATTATTATTAATTTCACAAACTCTAGACTCACAAAATATTACTCTTTATAATATTTTATAAAGAGGAATAGTTTGTGAGTTTGTTTTTTAGGAAGTGATCACTTGAACTACCGAACCGATTTTGAAAATTCTTTCTCCAGTAGAAAGCTACATTATTCCTGAATGACAGGCTATATTTTTTTATTATTATTACTAATATTTTTTAAATTCCAAGAAAAACGGATTACTACGTTGATTTATCAGCATGCACTTAATAAACGGTTTGATATAGTTAGTGAGTGAGCACAGGTCAGCCATTATCTATATTTTATTTTTGTAATGCTATACAAATGTTTGTCATCATAAAATATATTTTTTATAGACTATCCTAAAATACTGTTTATAATATAGGGAGATTGCTCGCCAACTGATGGAAGAAAACCAACTAATGGCGTTACAGCAGAAAGAAAAGGAGAAGTACTTCAGAGAAGTTGTATACAACAACACTCCAACTGACGACTATTATTCGCAGTTCAACACCACCACTAGATAAATTATTTAAAATCTTTTTGTAATGCTCAAATGTAGGGCTACGTTCCATTAGAGACTCACAACGACCACGTTCACGACCGCGATTTTTCCCGTTCCACTTGTTTGCCGGCGTTACAATCATAAACCCAAGTGGAACGGTTATTCGACCCACCTCTTGACATAGGTCGTTGTGAGCGTTGTGTGATCGAAAATGATGACTTCATTAGTGACGTTTTCGCCACGACCACAACGACCGCCGTTACCTTGTAGAACGGCTAACGGAGCATTTGGGCATTGTGGGCTAATAATGGAACGCGCTGGTAGTAACATATTGTAGTGGTAGATCTTAGATACGCTTGAAAAATTAAATAATAAAACATCCATTGTTTGGCTCAATAGATGACGTAGTCTTATTATGCCTCTGCTACATATGGAATAAGTGTTAATGCCAGTGTCACGCAAATGTTAAGGTTTAATGCGATAATTATTTATTGTTAATGACGTTAAACATTGACAGATCGTCATGTCATCCTTCACACAACCCATCCATCTCTTTTTTGGTCTAGGGTTCAGAACATCTTATGAACATATGTCGCGGAAAATGTTATTAAAAATCTGCATATACAACAAATATATTTATTTACGAAACATTCAATGTAAATAAAACATAATAATATCACAGAACAATAAAAACTATAAAATAATAACAACAAAAAATCGTTAATTGATTAATTTACATTTTTGTTTATGGCTTGGCACATTTCATGAAATTATAAACACAAATCACAGTATAATGCATCGATTCTTAACGTTGCCGCTGCAGCGTCCTATACATGAAACATATAATTAGTATGAAACTAAAATGGTAGGAAATAGCGTATAAATACATTTCTAGATGTCGCCACAAGTCATTCTTATCACATTTAGACACAGAAAAACACCATTAGGCTTTCAACCAACATAATTATTATTTAAAATATACTTTTATAGTGAGAAATGTAATCTTCATAAGTTCATTTTCAATTTAGTATAATCCAAGTTTTGACTGATTTAATTAACGGCCGGTTCCTATATCTCACCGTCCTTTCATTTTTCTTTCTATCGATTAAAATTTGACATAAGCTCCATACAAGTATGTCAAAATCTAACTGATGGTAAGCTAATTGAATTGATAGTGAGATATAGGCACCCGCCATAAATAGTTTAAAAAAAATACTTATATTACAAGGTTTCGTTTTGTCTTCCAATTTGAATGAAGCAAACAAAGTCTGCAATGTCATAGAGTGTCGCAGTATCGTTTCAGTTCTACGACACGAGCAAACTGGTTCAATTTAGTTGAACCAATGTCAACTTACTCTTTGAAAGTCTAGTGGTGTTTTGCTAGATTAAAATTCAAAAATTCCAGTGGTGTTTAGCTCCATCAAAATTCAAGAAAAGAAGTCTAGTGTTGTTTTGGTACATTAAAATTCAAGAAAAGAAATCTAGTGGTGTTTAGCTACATAGAAATTCCAGAAAAGCAGCTTAATGGTGTTTTGCTACATCAATGTTTGGTACATAAAAAATCGAGAAATAAGTCTAGTGACATTTTGTTACATTCAAATTTAAGAGGAATAGTCCCGTGGTGTTTTGCTACATCAAAATTCAAGAAGTTCAACGGTGTTTTGCTATATCATAATTCAAGATATAAGTCTAGTGATATTTTGTTCAATTCAAATTCAAGAAAAATAGTGTAGTAGTGTTCTGATACATAAAAATTTAAAAAAGCAGCTTAATGGTGTTTTGATTCAATAAAATTCAAGAAAAGAAGTCTAGTGATGATTTGCTAAATTAAAATTCAAGAAAAGAGACTTGAGGCGCCTTTTAGAAAGTTACAATTTAGGTGCTTTTCCATGGTTACATTTTTACTGCGTAATCGTCAATCGTGATTGGTTTCATTCATGATAAAACTCAGAATTACATAACAAGAGTCGATATTATTTACGTAACACCTAACACTGTTACTTTGCTATTAAATCTTATAAAGGAGAAGGTTATCACTTTCACGCGAAAACTACTAAACTGATCTTGATGAAATTTTACAATAATATAGCTTATACGCCAGAAGAACAGATACGCACATGATTTATTATATAAAAATGTTATTTAAATTGACTAACATATAATAATAAAGTATCAAGTAGCAACGCCGCTGATATAGGAAATATCGCTAGGTCCAGCGGCCCGCACTACTGGTTGGGAACAAGACGAGACGAATAAAACACGTCATCGCCGTATGCGTGACCCCAAGACGAACAAACATCGTTGATACTCGTCTATATTGCAAATTTTCAGGACAAACCCAGACTAAGTCTCGGACGGTAGTTTTTTTTAAGCAAAAATTATTTCCAGCAGCTTGTTAGGAAGAAATGGCTGTAAGCGATAAGACCGCTGATTGAATCTAATATTTAAAATAATGTCAATACTGACAACAGACAAACAAATGCGAAAGGTAACGAAACGCGCAATTCAAACATTGACAGCTTTAGCCAGCTTGAAATACCGGTAAAAATGTGGTATCGTTATTTATGCTAATTTCTGATAACGGTAAAAAATAAATATCGTTATAAAACGTACCGTTATTTCTAGCCATTTTACCGGTAAAAAATATAACGTTAATACTATTTTTATCGGTAATTATGTTTTGTTACCATCGTCGCTCTTATTCCATCCATTCCATCATCAAATTGATCGTGTAATAGCAGAAGGTGATGTCAGGAGCCTTAAGAACAGATGAGCTTGTATGACAAGAGTTATGGATGTCAAAGAGGCAAGTGAGGTGTGTAAGAATAAGCCTAAATGGTACTCTGTTGTTCGTGCCTACCCCGCAAGGGAACTGGCGTGAAGTTATGTATGTATGTATGTCGCTCTTATTCAATCGCAAAGATTGTCAAACAGCACTGTGCTAAGAGCGCGCGTAGTATTTAGAGTTGTGTTTGTCGATTGCTTCGGTAACATGCAGTCATAATAAAGACAATTAGTAAAACTTGCAACATCGCTTGAAATAACGTCAAAATTACCGATACGTATAACGTTATACTCTACGATTTTTAACGTTAAAATCATAAATTTGCCATGCGACTCTAAAAAAATATACCGATATGGAAGTATCCTGTAATTACTTATATTATTAAAGGTAATTTTAGCCGTTAGGGGAATTTTCTATCTTAGCATCACTCAGAGACAATATACGATATTTTTTTCAGCTTTTTCATTTCAATCACCATCAAGAGCGTCTCCATCACATTCACTATTCTATCCTGGTCTTGAAATAAAGTTACCATCACCTTTAGACATTGGCAGAGACAACACAAACATGTTGCTAGTTTCTAGGATGAGTTATTATTAGAGGGTATGGAATAGGCGTGTGATACAGGAGGAGTGGGACAATATACGGAAATATCTCAATTACTATAAACTTTTCACAGTCCTAATATCACAATCATTTCTCCAATTTAATTCCACCTTTGATGAGTCCTTTCTTGTGTAAATTCATGATGGAATCCGCAATAATCCTCGCGGATTTACGCAAATATCCGCCGCTCGTCAGCATCACTATTGGAATGTTATTTTCTTTACACATTTCAAAGACGAATTCGTCCCTTTTTATGATACCCTAAAATAGATTATATAATTTGATTAGTTGGACATACTATTACGTAAAATAGTAGGGTGCCAATCATTACATTGGGGTGACAAAAACGGTATTTCCTCTATTTAAATTAAAAACTTGGCAATCTTATTAAAATTATAAACGAGAGTTGGTGAGGGTAAATGTTTGTCACCCGAAAACTGTTGAACGGATTTATACAGGTTGTACCTTTTATACCGAAAATACGGTATATACCGAAAATACGGCATATACCGAAAATACGGCATATACCGAAAATACGGCATATACCGAAAATACTGCATATACCGAAAATAATTTTCGTGGTGTACGGTTTTTTAGTAGTAGTTTTAATCGTGGTAGCGTAATGGCTAGCGCACGCGTCTTAAACTCAAAGGGTTAAGTCCTGGCCGGAACGCATGCACCACTTAGGCAGTTTTTCTGACCTAATGTGCATATTAAGAAGACTGAAGAATTTCCTACCTACTGCTACTAAGGTTATGCTTGCTCAATCCTTGCTTCTCCCTCTAATTGATTATGCTGATGCTTGCTATCTAGATATCACCCAAGAACAACTAGATAAGCTTGAACGCCTCCAAAATGTTTGTATCCGGTTCATATTTGGGTTGCGTAAATATGACCATATCTCCGAATTTCGTAATAAGCTTAAATGGTTGCCAATTCGCCTTCGCCGGAATGTTCACTTACTCTCACTTCTGCACAATATCCTTTTCAATCCCTGTACTCCCCCATATTTAAAGGAACTTTTTAGTTTCCTCTATCAATCTCATTCCTGTAATTTGCGCTCAAATGAAAATCTTCTGCTAACGATACCTAAACACACTTCGTCCTTTGTAGGAAACTCTTTTGCCGTACAGGCTGTTCGCCTGTGGAACTCCCTTCCCTTGAAAATCAGACAAGCTACATCCATTGGTACATTCAAACACTTGATCACTGACCATTATTTGTCCGCTAAATAAAATGTGTTGCAGTAAATGGAATTCTATTATTATTCGCATGTAAGTATATGTAATTTATATTATTTTAATTTAATTATGTATGTCTTTATTAGTTTATTATTGTATTTTTTTTTCCTTCAATTACGATTGAATTAGTTTCAATTTAGTTAAGCCACCAAATATTATTTAATTTTCTTGTAATATCTCCTTAGACACCGGGTTGCCTGGAAGAGATCGCTATAAGCGATAAGGCCGCCCATTGTTCTAATTTAAATGTGTTTGTAATAAATATCTAGGTTTAAGTTATGGTGAACAATAAAGAGTTTTCATTCATTGGTAGAGCCATGCTGGAACCATTATCCTAATTAAATCTCTTAGGGCCAGCTCGATCAATGTGAAATGAAATACATTTACTAGAAATATGGTTATGATAAGATTTAAAAGATTTATTCTTCAAAAGAATTACTTCACTTACAGAGATATAGCCAGATATATTAAGTACACATTCAACCCTATCAGCACATCTGTCCCTTTATTATTGTAATATGCAAAAAACCTTTTAAATTGACTAAATTTTATTATTTATACGTCAGGGTAGTTTTAAACAAATTGAAAAGCTCTCAAAGAATATGGGCTTGAAATGGTTAACCTTGAGAGCTAATCGTGTTACGGTACGGTGAATAAGAATTCAGGTGATTTTTCACAGTAAATGAAACTTACGATTTCACTTATACGCATCATTCCCAATGGATCTGAATCCAATATATCTGTTCCAGCGTTGTATACCAGAATATCAGGTTTAAACTCATTTAACGCCGCTTTTAAATTCCTAAAAAAGTACACGAAACCATCAACAGCTTAAAAAAGTGAAAAAATAAATTTATATAATATATTTTCTTGAGATATAAATTTTGAATCTAAATTTTCGTTAAATGTTATATTTAATTAATTAATTTACAACAATTCAATTAGAAAATATGACCAGCCTTCTGGGCACATTACCCATAGAAGACGGTCATCTAGGCTCAGTAATTTATTTATAGTCTTGATGGACTTATAGGTAGAATAAAATATAACTAAATATTCTTTTATTGTATTAGTTTATAATGTCTTCGTTTAATCAATTATGTATTCATTCATTTAAAACAGGGTTTCCCAAAGTGTCCCAAAGGTCGACATAAACGAAAACTCATTTTAGGAGTCGACGAGGTCTAAAAATCGACCACTATTAATTAACACAAATTCTTATTTGAAACTTTCAAGTTACTTTATAAGGTGTGTTACGTGTACCAACATCTTAATATTTAAATTTTTAAGCGCAATACAAAAAAAACTAGAGATAATTTTTATAGTAATTTGGTTATGGGGGTCTGAGGTATCACTTCATTTTGAAAAAGGGGTCTCTTGCCCAAAATAGTTTAGGTATCCCTGTTCTAAAACATAATTTTTCTCCTTTAATAAGTAACTGTAGATATTTCTTTACTTAACCAGAAATTTGAACGTCATTTCATAGTGTAAATGAGGGAAAATTGTGATGTGTGATAGATATAAGGAAATGTTCTAAGGAAAAACAAGGTATAGCCTAACAATAGAGATTTAAAACCAGTGTTTAAAAATAAAGAATAAAAAGCGGTTAAGAGTGTGGCAGTTTATGATCTATTATAGTTATTTGGCTATCAAACCTCAAAAGAATAAAAAACAAAAATATGATCAAATAAAAACTAGTAAGGAAAGGGTAGATATTGAGAAATTTATGTGACAGTCTAAAAATCGATTCTATTCTATTTTGTTCGGCGATGGCTCCAACGCTTTGATGTGCGTTGATTTTGCCAATGTCTGACTGACTATATAAAAATGACAGGTGTAGGGTGATCAGAAATTCGTTTATAATGACAACTTTGAACAGTGGAGGTGGAGGTTGTTTTCCGATGCACTGAGGACAGTTTAAAAATCAATTGTTTGTTGGTGTTGCCAATATGATCAGACAATGTCAATATTTGTTGGTGTTGCCAACTTATTTGTTGGCAATATCCCATAACTAAGAAACGCGTTACTTTCGCCTCTGGTGTTGCAAATCTATAGGCAACGGTAAACATTTCCCATTAGGTGAACCGTCTGCCTGCTTGCCAGCTTCGCAACAAAAAAAAAACAAAATTCGTTGAAACTATTTTCTATAATAATCTATACAGATAAATAAAATTGATGCGGCTGTATAATATCAAAATGATAGCTGTACTAAATACAAGCATTATCCACGCGGACGAAGTCACGGGCACAGCTAGTATTCATGTAAAATAGCACTAGATATTATAATTTTTCATCATACTTTTAAAATATTGTGATAAATCAATACTTTATTTGACTTGTTAAAGAAATGACATCATAACTCATAGAAAATTCGGTGGCTTGGACATTTTGTATGATGATCGAAAGAACCTCGGTTGATTGTTAACTATCTTATTGAAATATAACTTACTGTCGTAACTTGAGCATATACTCCAAGTCTTCCACCCTGCTGACAAGTTCGATTTTCCTCCGAATAGCTCTTTTCGCTACCCTGTCTTTTGGGTATATCAGACGGTTGTACATATCCATTATGTATACTTCGGGAACACCGAGAAAGTCGCGTTGATAGCCATTTCCCTGGAAAATAGAAGGTTGGCCTAGCGATAGATTGTGGGGTTTAAATCATTAACTATATGAGTTGTATCTCAGTCAAATCACAGCTGGCAAGTTGATGGATAAATAAGCAGTGGATATTTTGTGAACAACCGTTATTCAACTGGTTTTGATAAAATACCCTTCTCTACAAAGAATAATATTATTATAATATTTGCCAGGTGGTAGTGCATTTGCCCGACTGGATGGCTACCACCCCTGGTCTAAAGTATGTCGCCATAACAACCTTGAGTTGTGTTCCGGCATCAGTGACCAGGTTCCAGTTTCCCTTAAGAGAGCAGCAGCGCATTTGTAGCAACTTTGGTGTTGCAAATGTCCATAGGCGATGGTAACCGCTTTCCATCAAGTGGGCCGTCTGCCTGTCTACTGATCTCCTGCAATTAAAAAAAAAATAGAAAAAGAGTAATAAAACTACCTTGTAAAATTGTTTACACTATAATAACCTCTTATTCCTACATAATTTTTCTTATGTTTTGGTCTTAGATCATATAAATGTCAATACCTTTATGGTTTTAGTATAGATAAATTAGTTTAAATACATTTGTTGAGTAATTTTTTAAATATTTGGGGATTTTAGATTAAATACTTTTTCATTGTTCTGTCTGTGTCACATGACGAAAATAATCGACACTTGTCAGCTCTATGACGCCCTACACTTTTTGCGGACTGCTAAGCATCGTTGTTGTTTTGATTTTATGGCTTGGCATCTAGGCCTTTAAGCCAGATCTTAGATTCAATGTAGTTTCTTCATTTTCTTAAACCTATGTGTAGCACAGCTGAACTGTAGGTTATCAGCTAGTGCCATTCAACGGAGTTCTTGTGACAACTCAAAAGGCCACATTTGACTTTACAGTTCACATTTCTCACAAAACACATAATTACTACTCAAAAACTATCAATATCCTACAACTATTGTTCATTTCAGAGTAATTTTACACATTTACACAAAATAAAACTGCACAGCACATCTCCTTTCCGTTCCCGCCAAAAACTCACTGCTAAGCATCTGTTCAGTTTATCTAAGTATAATATTATAAAAGTGTAGTCTTTTGTTTCTTACATGTCTTGTGTTTATTTTTGTCCAGGATTCACATAAATACTATTGGGCCGATTTCAATGAGGTTTTCGCTGATCGATGGTAAATTTTCGGACTTAAAATCTGCGGCACTTTATATCCCGAAAATCGTACGGGCATTTTTTGGGAGAGTAAAAAGTGGAGAGGTCGACGAAAATTGATTTTTATGCGAAACTTTCATTGATCTATAAAATCTTCAGTAAAACAATTATGTATGCATTTAGTAACATTACCTATCCCGAGTTATTACCGGAATTGATGTATTGTCATACAAACAAATCCATCGCCCTGCTGAAAATGACATTTGATTTTAAATTTGGCAAAATAACTACTTAATCTATGTTACCTTTCCAACGTGGACAAAGTCGTGGGCAAATGCTAATTGCTAATAGAATAGCATATTCTGCAGATCTACACCTTATTACCTGATGTGCATCCAAATCAACTATCATAGCATTCTGTATCTTCCCATTAAGCACAAGGTACTTTATTAATAGTGTGATATCCGCATATGGACAGAACCCACCACCTTTATCTGCACTACAGTGGTGGAAACCACCTCCGACATTGATCGCCCAGCCACGCTCCAAAGCAAGTTTACCAGCGAGGATTGAACCCCCTGTTTGTAATCTGACAACAATTACAAATCCCTATTAATATTATAAATGCGAAAGTAACTGTCTGTCTGTCTGTCCGTCTGTCTGTTCCGTTTTCACGTAAAAACTACTGGACCGATTTGGCTGAAACTCAGTATATATATATTTTCGATACCGAGAATGAACATAGGATACTTTTTGTCCCGGAAAATGGGATAGTTTCCGGGATAAAAGTATATTTGTCTTTTTGTTTGTTATCCTTTTATGGAAAGACTATTGGACCGATTTGGCTGAAACTCGGTACATATATAATTTGAATACCGAGAGTGCCCAAGGGATACTTTTTATCCCGGATAATGGGATACATTTTGGGATAGATTTATGTAAAGTTTATCCCGGAAACTAGGACAGGTTTTGTGTTTTTGTCCACTGGGTCCACTGAGTCCACTGGGTGCACTGGGTGCACTGGGTGCACTGGGTGCACTGGGTGCACTGGGTCCACTGGGTCCACTGGGCCACTTGGGTCCACTGGATCCACTGGGTCCAGTTGGTCCACTTGGACCATGTTATCTATTTTGTCATTTTTGTCAAGTTTTGACATTTATGTAGTTTACATATAGACGGGGGTGGTATAGGGTGCGATATAAAATGAAGTGAATCTTTCGGGGGCAAATACATACAAATTTAATACAATGTAACCTGTACCACTTGCTTTTTAAACAAGAGATACGCACTAGAGGTTGACCCGCGGCGCAGCCGCGGGGTAAACTCTAGTAATCTATACATATAATAAAACTGTAGAAGTCGAATTTCCGTACAATGAACAAAAATGCTAAAAACCGAGTCAGGGGGATGTAAGAAGTGAAATAGAACTAATTTAGATTTTTTTCAATTTTTTTGTTTCTCTGTTTGTCTGTCTGTTTGTATCCCTGGTCTAGATCTCCGAATACTTTTGATACCGAAAAATTTAAGAGTTCCTGTGGGATAGTTAAAAAAACTTTAATCACTTAAACAGTCGTGACGCGGACGAAGTCGCGGGCATCAGGTAGTATAATAATAAATTAACAGCCTGACTGTAGGTTTATCAGACTTGACTTGTTGAAAGGATCAATTTCACTAACAATCTTTCTTCACTCCAAAGTTGTCTGTTATATACTGCTGATAGCATATACATAAACTTCTGCATCTAGGGAAAAGTTTCCCACTTTACACAATTATCCTATATATAAAGGACAATAGTTTTATTGTAATTACTACTTAGCTTTATGAGGTGCCTTGATTTATTTGTAACATGGGCAAGAGTGGTCACAACACACACTAACCTTCCACGTGTATGTGGTGTTTTTTATTAAATCTTCAAAATAATAATCTGTTCTACAAAGTTATAATATTTACAGTTAAGTCAAAACACAAACCTCATGGGCCTCAGGTATGCATATTGTACTAGCATATTTGGTAGGCATGCCAGACAAGGGACCTCTGAAATCATTGCAACATTGGCACTCCACTGAAAATGTTACAAAAATAATCAGAAGTATGTTTTCACAATTTTAAGTGGTCATTTGTGATTACAATGGCTGAAGTCACTCAAGTGTAACATTAAAGTAGAAAATTAAATTAAATCATACTTCAAACCATTACAATGTAATTAAAATCATTATTTGCATAGATAATTACATCTTGCAGGAATGGAGAAAGAATACAAATTTCTGCAGCCAGGCACAGTAAGAGGCGACAAAACAACCCACAGCCAGGTGGTAGGGTATTTGTTCAACTGGATGGCGATCACCCCTGGGCTAGAGTATGCCGCCATAACAACCTTGAGTTGTGTTCCGGCATTAGTGATCAGGTTCCAGTCTCCCTTAAGAGACCAGCAGAGCATTTGTAGCACATTTGGTGTTGCAAATGTCCATAGGCAATGGTAACTGCTTTCCATCAAGTGGGCCATCTGCCTGTCTGCTGAATTCCTGTAATAAAAAAAGATAAGTCATCATATAGTTGTTAAATATACTATACAATAAAAACGAAAGTGGTAGAAAAATAAGGATTTTAAAGGTTCCGATTACTCATCTTGCACAGTATGGTGTTTCACAAAGAATGTAATTTATAAAATGGCTGATATTTCCCAAATATATGGTATAATTCCCTCTATTAGATCTCTATGACTAGATCTAAAAGTTATGTCATTAGTAAAATTAAACAAAAATAGATCATAGGATTGGTTTTATTTTGAGTAGCTTTTAAGTAATTTCTAATAAAGAAATAACACAAAAATGCAGAAGCCTCAAACAAGTTGTTTAGTAGTAGTGAAAACTTAGAAAGGTATTGCGGTATGGAAAAATGCCCAATCTGCAGGATGGTATGGTGTTTGTTGTAAAGGTGATGTATGCTTGAGCTCGAAGAATTCTTCAGGAATTTCCGATTATACAAATGCTTAGAGATCGGACATTTTTTCTGAGAGTTTAGGCTTCCAAAACCTTTGTGTTCAGAGTTTTACTGTTACACAGAATGCAGCCATAAAAATGCAATTTGAAAGCAAACTGTAACTTATGCCTCATATAGAAGATATACTCACAGGTAAGTATTTGTGAAAAAATACCTACTTACTTTTAGTGATTTAAGGTATTTTTTAGTGTGTACGACAAGTAAATCATTTTTCTTTGCCTCGTTTGGGTTCACTATACAATCATCTGTGATTAATCCTGCATCCTTCAAATACTGTAAGGAAAGGCAAAAAATTGCTAAATTACTGTTTAACAAAAACAGTTCCATAAAAAGAAAGCACAAACACAGAATATGAACTAGGTAGGTAGGTATCTAACAATTTTCAAAATACCTGAATAATATTACGCCATTTCTTAGAATCAAACAAATGAAAATTTTCAAGTCCACAAAATGAGACATTGTACTTATCGTCATATACTAGGGGCCACTGTTCTTCCCTGATGTCCAAATATAAGCTACAAAAAGTAAAAAGATAGGTGAACTTCAAAATATAAAAAATCAAGGCTTTATTACTAAAGGGCAAATTGTTTGTATAAGGCGCCTGTAAATCTCACTTACTTACCTGCTCATTATTGCATCAGTAAAAGTTAATTGATAGCTATTTGCGAAAATAAATAAAATTACAGGAAGTATTGTTTAACTATTTTTGAAAGATCTGCGACAATTTAGATTTTCGCGCAAACGTCAAAACATGAAGTCGAATTGACAACATAGTTTTCGTTCAGAAATTTAAAATCTAAGATTTTACGCCAGAGGTATAAAGAAAACTTTTGATTGTTTGTTTAATTCGTGCCAATTTTGTACAATAATTATAAAATAACTCATTTAATTGTTCTTTCTATCTTTGTTTCTATTTTACTTTCAAATCAGCCAGGAGCAGTCGTTCAAAAATCGCATTGCCTAGCAACGGACTTGACACTTAGGGCGCGAAATGTAAACAAAAACCATCAGAATAGCAACATGAAACATTTTTTTTACACCGTGAGAATTGCCTTTTTCATTTTATAGAACACTAATGTCGTTTTTAAGAGACTGGCTAATTATGTTAGGAATACTCAATAAAACATTCATTCAATTTTAAGACAATTTAAACAATGGACGACCAGACTCTGGGTGCTCTCCAGACTGAAGTGGATTTTTATAGGGTAAAGTATTCATACTTACAAAATTTTATCCTATATACTTTTTTAACTAATAAATAGTAATCAATGAAAATATAAAACGAAAAGCAACCGCTTTGTGAGTTAAATCTACGAAGGTACTTACTGCGGCTCTCGGAATTGGATAACGATCCATTAACTTTAAACAATCAAATTAAAAATTGTATATATATTTTTAAGTTAGGTTTATTTATAGGATATTTTAGTTTTTGTTAGTAGATGTTAGACTTAGTTTATTTATAGTATTTAATTATACTTTTATTAATAGAAATAAAATAAATCAAATGTTACAATATCATCACAGTAAACAGTATTGGCCATAAAAAATAATTCGTTTCACTCTATCTCAATTTGATCAGTTAGATTATTGAATTCAAGCTAAACGTCTTTAAAGCTCACTAATGAGCATATATTGCTATATTTTTTTAAAAGTACTTAATATAATCTACAATATTATAAAATTCTAAACATGCCGTGTCTGTACATTGAAGCTATAAAAAAAATATTTGAATAGACTATTTAAACGATTGAGAACATGATGCATTTTTTCTAGATTTGTCCGTTCCGGATTCACGTAAAAACTACTGGCCGATATCGATGCGGTTTCCGCTGATCGACAGAAAATTTTTAGGCTTAAAATCTGCGAAACTTTTTATTCCGTGATTTTTTATGGGAGTGATTTAAAATGACCAAATTGAAAAAAAATATTTCAATACGATTTTTTCACTGATTGATATATATCCCGCGGAAATTTTCCCGACAGCGGTTTGTAGTTGTTCGGGTGCAAAAAATTAGCTTATTCAGACACAGTTTTCACTAAAGCGAAGGCTTACATTCTTTTTTAAATGCTGTGTCCTGGGAATCCCACGGGAATTTCAAGTCAAGCGTGGACGAAATTGCTGGCATAACCTAGTTGTTTATAAAATACTACATAGACAACAACTATGCAGGAACGTTGATAGAACACGGTCAAGCTGCCTGTTATAAGAGGCGACAAAACTAACCTCAGCCAGGTGGACATTTGCTAGTCTGGATGGCTACCACCTCTGTTCTAGAGTATATCGCCATAACAACCTTGAGTTGTGTTCCGACATCAGTGACCAGATTGCTGGCTCCCCTTCTCCCGACGATGGTAACCACTTCCATCATGTGGGTCGTCTGCCTGTTTGTTGTACTCCAGAAATAAAAAAACATCTATGAATCTTACAATTTTCTAGAAAAAATCGCTTTTTAGTGATACGTTATGCAATATTATTTATCAATATTTTGATGCATAATAAAGAGTTATTCAATTATATTTACTATACATTTTCATAGTAGCCAATTTTATTACTCTACCATTCATAATTCCTTCATACCAATCACAGTTCTCGTTATATGATGAACGATTTAAGTATACTTACTACTACCTACCACTCAATCGTATTGTAGTTTTGTATTATATACTTATATTAAACATTGAGGTCCAGTAGTGTCTGAACACTTTCAGAGATCAAGGGAGTTTGCTGAATAGTAAGCCTTTAGGTTCGAAGCTCCGTCATACTTAAAACATGGAGAACATTCAATTTCAGCAAAACCAAACAGTTGTCGAGGAAGAGATCAAAACTCTGATAGCAGATAACCAGAACTTATCACAGCAAGTTGGTATACTACTGAAGGAGAAGCTCGACAATGCTCGACAAGGCAACAATAATAATAATGAACAAGGCAAGGAATTAGAAGAATTAAGGAAACAAGTATTTTTAATCACTAAGGTCAGTACCTTTCATTTCTGTCTTTCAATTTTACTGAACTAACCAAAGTGATTCATATAAACACAAGTTCGAATAATCCGTGCAGGAACGGAGAAAGAATATAATTTCCTGCGGCCGGGCGGCCTGTCGTAAGAGGCGACCAAACAACCCACAGCCAGGTGGTAGGGCATTTGCCCGACTGGATGGCTACCACCCCTGGTCTAAAGTATGTCGCCATAACAACCTTGAGTTGTGTTCCGGCATTAGTGACCAGGTTCCAGTCTCCCTTAAGAGAGCAGCAGCGCATTTGTACACCTTTGGTGTTGCAAATGTCCATAGGCGATGGTAACCGCTTATCATCAAGTGGGCCGTCTGCCTGTCTGCTGAACTCCTGCTATAAAAATAAAAAAAAAATTCAGTGTCATTGAATGTCGTCGTGTCCTTTCAGTTCTGGGGCTTTCAACCAAGATGATTCAATTTGGTTGAACCGTCTATTATTTGCATTAGGACCACCAAAAAACAGTGAGATTAAAAGTGTGGTTTTCATCTTAAAAACGTATATTAAGTTCTAATATGTATATTTTGGCGAACAAACGAAAAATCAATGTACTACATTCCATCTTTGTTTCAAGAAATGCCATAATTTTAAACTCAATAGTACTATTATTTTTTTAATGAAATTCATTGATTATACTTTAACTGAAACCGGTATAAATAGTAACAATTTATTCGAAATTATTACGCAACAGGACACAGGAGTTAATTTTATTGATAAGGCAGGTATTTGTTTTATTTTAGGAAAGAGATTCATTACACGTGTTATGGCAAACGTCGCAGAAGACTATTGACGCATTAGAGAATGAGCTGAAAACGTACCAGAGCTACGATAATCGAATTTCCAATGTAAGTTAAATATAACGAAATTTTAATGAAAAATATTTATTTGTGATTTCCAACCATTAGAGTAGGTACTAATTTACATCAAATCCTATAACGTGTATTTATTAGTTTGCAATAATGCCATCTGATTCAACAAAATTTCCTCGTATCCCCATCAACATGAACTATAAATTCCTATGTTATAAAGTTTCTAATATAATACTTATATTTATAGAATTTAGGCGAAGATAAAAGAGATCTAGAACTAAAATTAGAAACAGCATTAACAGACTATTTAGAACTAGAAACAAAATTCAAAGAGCTTCAAATCAAGTATAACGCGTTAAACGAAGAAAATAGACAGAAAACCAAAGAGATAACTTCATATAAAGAAAGAGGTAAAGTATCAGAAGAGAGTTTAAAACAATGTACCAAACTTCTAGACGAGTATAAAATAAATTTGGCAGTGGAAAAGAAGAACAACGAAATTATAAAAGATCAAGTTGTGCTGTGTCAGAAAGAATGTGTTGATAAAATAAAGAAAGAAGCTGAAGCGAAGACAAAAGTAAGTCGTTTTACACCTCTCTAGCTAATAAATAAACTCTCTTTAGCCAACTAAAAAAGACGCTCTTCACCCAACTCATAAACGCTCTCCACCCAACTCATAAACGCTCTCCACCCAACTCATAAACGCTCTCCACCTTATTCATAAACGCTCTCCACCTTATTCATAAACGCTCTCCACCCAACTCATAAACGCTCTCCATCCTACTCATAAACGCTCTCCATCCAACTCATAAACGCTCTCCACCTTATTCATAAACGCTCTCCACCTTATTCATAAACGCTCTCCACCCAACTCATAAACGCTCTCCACCCAACTCATAAACGCTCTCCACCCTACTCATAAACGCTCTCCACCCAACTCATAAACGCTCTCCACCCAACTCATAACCGCTCTCCATCCAACTCATAAACGCTCTCCACCCAACTCATAAACGCTGTCTAGCGTTAAATTTGAAAGTTAATTGCATTTAATAGCAATAACTGGCAAAAATTTTATTATGTATATTATTCAGGTAGCAGAGGCGCTACAACTTTACGATGTTGTGTCAGCACAGAAGAACGAAGCATACAAAACAATACAAGAGCTGACAAGTATGTTATTCATAAGCTATCTATTGCTTGATCGAATTGATTATACTCCCTTCTGTTCTTCTTAAAATTTTTCCTTGAAACGGCAAAAATACGTCACGAAGCGGTGTTCCTAGAATTAGAAGTAGAATTACTTTTTAGCGACCTATATTATAATATAATTATATGGATAACTTTCAAAAATCTTCTCCAGTGTATATTGTTTGAATTTCCCTTTACAATTTTATATTTTAATGTCCACTCTTGTATATTTACTTTAAAAAAATGTATCACCTCACCAAAATCGCGATTATTATTATTATGTACCTACTGTATAAGCAATATAGGCCAATAGGTGTTTCACAGTCACTTGACCCTCTATGAAATTTTAGAAGAATTGACGGAACAGAAGCAGCATCTAGAAAGAATAAAACGTGAAACAGAGAACATAAGCAGAAAAGACCTTGAAGAAGTCAAAGAGAAGTACAACGAGAAGGTTGCAGACATGCTTCTACATATAAGGAATCTAGATTCGGAACTGGTGGAAAAGGGATTGCTGCTTAACAAAGTTTTGAGGTATTTTCTATATAGATCTATGCTATAGAAAACTAGAACATTCCACGTGGCTTTGTTCCCAAAAACTATAGATCCTTATTCGGCAAACACTATCCCATTTTCGAGGATAAAGTTATCATGTTTATCACTTAACAAAGCTATCAGTAATTTATGCATCTGATACTGATAGAACTAAATGTTTCGGCTGTTACTCCCATTTTTATGATTTTTTATTGGATAGAATAGGTACCCCATTATACATAGATACTATCTAAGTATACAATAATACAATGACAAATTTCGTGATATCTATTTATTCTGTTTCGCCGGTGGAAGCATTGTTTTTTCCTTGTAAAAATAACCCGTTTTCTTGGATACAAATAATATAATGTCATCCCCATAGCCGAAAATACGTAAATATTACATACATATACCACAATATTATTACATGTGGTGGCTGGTTCTCTTAGAGACAGGCTACACAGTACAGCTTTGATCCTCGTACCCCTCCGTATTTAAAGGAACGTTTTGATTTCCGACATCTTTCTCGTTCCCGTCATTTGCGCTCTAGTAATAATCTCTCCTTTATGACACCTGTATATACTACTTCCTTCGTTGATAACTCTTTTACGGTACAGGCTGTCCGTATATGGAACTCACTGCCACTCAACATCAGACAAGCCAAGTCCATATTGTCTTTTAAACTGATGGTTACTAAATATCTTTGGTCCTCGCAAGTCTAAAACATGCTGCTGATTCTTTATACAGTATGATATATCTTACTTTTGTATAGTATGTAAAGTATATTATTATTTATTTTATTTACTTTTTACCTATTCTTGGAATGTTGCATATTATTTATTGTCTTCATTGCCACTGTTGTCTTAATATTTTCCATAGTTTAGGGGGTTGCCTGGAAGAGATCGCTCTAAGCGATTAGGCCGCCCTTTGTTCAACATTTACTGTACATAGTTTTAAGAACGTAGTTTTAATTTTTGGTGAACAATAAAGTGTTTTTATTCATTCATTCACAGCTCGCTCCATAGCTCATTTAACGATATTAAAATAGGAAATTTGTTTTAGGGAGAACAAAATCTTACAGGAAGCGAATGAGAATAACATCCGACAACAGCAAGAGGATATAAAAGCTGTCCATCCAAAACTAGCGCTAGCTGAACAAAGACTCGAAGCCATGTTTCAGGAACTGGTAAGATCTGTTTGTTTTGTTATTACAATTAGAATACTTTAATTACGTCTGGATGCAAGCCAATACAGAGGCCTCACTCTTAAACGTCTGCCGTCCGATCGGATTTTTTTTTTTAATGAAAGAAAGAACATTTATTTACCCAGAACTACAGCAACAGAATCTATGTAGTACACAAAAAGAAATGAAACGTTCAATGTGAAATGCGCTTAAATATAAAAGAAAAACAAGCAAAAGATGTTCTAACAGGAAAACGAACGATAAGACTTGAGAGTAGCCCTCTGGTCATTAGCGGATAAGGTGGTCGTGGCTTAAGGGTACGACGGGTATTAAGATATAACCGTTAAGTATTAGTACTTATGACTCAAACTCCGGTATCTTGTGGTTTTCCGATATTATCAATGTTAACAGATGCGCCATCTAATGTCCAGTATTCTTCTTCTTAAATGTCTAGTCTCAAAGTTAAATTTACTTATGATAACTGTAACGCCATGCATAATTTGTACTAATATTATAATGAGGAAAGATTTGTATATTTTTAACGAATAAACTCAAAAACTACTGGACTGATTTCAAAAATTCTTTCTCCATTGGAATGCTACATTATCCCTGAGTAACATAGGCTATATTTCAATAATGTAACCCAAGATGTGAAATAATTAGCCATAAAATGAAACAAAAGTCTACTTATGTCCAGCATAAAGTTATATTTACTCTACGTTTAACCCAAAATGTTTAGTAAATAAATGTCTACTCGTGCGACGCCGGGACGGGCCTCTATCTATAATAAATCGGACCAGCAGATTCCGAAAAAACAATTTTTAGAATTGTGTCTGTCTGTCAGAGAATTACGTGAACGGATTTAAATGAAACTCTACACAGAGCTAGGTTATATCCCGGATCGTAACTTGAATACTTTTTGTCCCGATAAATGACGTCGTTTCTATGGATTACCAAAATAGATGGCGCTGCAATCACGTTTTTGACGCCACCGATGGCATTTTTTTTTTTTTTTTTGTTTTGAAGCGAGGGAAATGCTTAACCGATTTACGCACAAACTGGGTCGTTGCTAGGGGAACGACAGGCGTCGGTCGGGGGCGATAACACTGCAGCTATTGCTGCAGTGTTACTATTGTATGCTCTTGGCAGCGCTCCGTCCGCGATCGACGTCACAGAATAGTGTGGAAGACTCCGAGCGTTGCTGCACGGGCGAGCAACCCCAATACCCACTAAAAACCCCCTCCTCCCTGACGACCCTGCGCTTTGAATGTGTTGGAAAGGCTGAGATTTAGAACATAGTTACGCCCAGCCGAACGCCACCGATGGCATTCACTAACAGATGTCTACGTTATCGTAGGCAACGTGACATTCATTGTATTACCATGGAAAACGAATACTACAGGTATTAAAATCGTCCAATAAAAAAATTTACTCGAAAAACTGCCAGAGACACATGGCGTATGGTCGCATCTAGTAGTTAAATAAACGTAAGTCTGATTCCTAATAACTGTTTCCAACTTAGCTTGTGCTGACCAAAATATCTCCTTGATTGTAGGTGTCATCAGAGAGGCGTAACATTCAACTGGTCTGCGAAAAGCAATGCCTAGCAATCGATATACAAAGGATCCAAGATATACAAGCCAGGGAGGCAAAAAGGAGAGATTGGGAGGAGCAACTGTTGAAAACACAATGTGAAGAACTGAAGTTAGTTTACTCTTTGATGATCGTCTTATCTTTACCTCTAAGATTTCTGTAATATTTTAGTCGTGTTACAGCTTATAGCAACGAAAGGTAGAGGTTAAATGATACATCAGATGGCAGAGAGTAGTATTCACAGTCGAGTGCTGATCTGAAGTGGACTAATTTATTTTGGAAACGGTAACCTTAAGTACAAATATTAACAAGTCGTACTGCTAGTACAATATATAGCACAATGTGTGAACGGGACGGATGATAGACTCTATCCGTTGATATGCAAGAAGAGTAAGATGAGCCTTAGAAATAAGGTGACTCTATACAAAACTTGCATTTTTTTATTTTTTTTTATTGCAGGAGATCAGCAGACAGGCAGACGGCCCACTTGATGGAAAGCGGTTACCATCGCCTATGGACATTTGCAACACCAAGTTGCTGCAAATGCGCTACTGCTCTCTTAAGGGATTTCGATCTGGAACCTGGTCACTAATGCTCGTCGTGTCAACTCAAGGTTGTTATGGCGACATACTTTAGATCAGGGGTGGTAGCCATCCAGTCGGGCAAATGCCCTACCACCTGGCTGTGGGTTGTTAAGTCGCCTCTTACGACAGGCCGCCCGGCCGCAAGAAATTGTATTCTTTCTCCGTTCCTGCACGGATATACTCCGCCGGCGGAGTCGATAATTGGTCCCCAAACAGTCACTTCAGCCTGTTGGCTTAGCTCTTTCAGCCTTTAACGGCTAATTCTCAATATAGAGTCAATCCCCCGCAGCGGTCGAGCCGAGGTCGAACCTCACAGGAGGTGCCTCCTCGAGCGTGCTGCTCCCGGGCTGAACGCCTCCGCTCCCACGGAGTCGTGAAGCCCCCAAAGTCCGGTATCGCTGAAACAGCCATCTGCGGCTATTCAGCTGGGTCCAGCTCCAAAAAAAAAAAAAAGGGACGGATGATGTGCGAGCGAGATTTAGTAACTATTAATATGTACGCTCCCGCATTGCGCTAGCCAGTAGTTCGTTGTCCGCTGCGATGAGTAGACGTTTGCAGCTCCCATAAGCTGTTGGGGCCGGGTCGATCAGTGTGATACCACGATCTCACAGAATATCGACATGTAATGGTAGGGAAGTAATCGTGTTTCGTGCAGCGAATTTTGGAGTTATTGTGGCATACTTTCCCCTTAAAAACAACAATGGTCTGATGGTGCATGGAGCCAATTATGACATTACAGACAAGTGTCACGGTGTGTTAAAATTTATAGTTTTTACTGAGCCATTGTATTCTTTCTTCTTCCATGATTGAGACCAGCTCCTTCTTGTACTTACTCCATGTACTTATACAATACTAGCAGCCTGTATGTCAAGTCTCGTCTATCATCTGTAAACTACAAAAATGGTAAAAATAAAGAAAACGAGGAAAATAACATCGCAAACAAGCATAACCTATCCTACTTTCAGGGAAAACCTTTACTTAAATATATCCCTGATATTGAACTTACAGATATCCCGAGTTTCAACCAAATCGGTCCAATGGTTTTTCCGTGAAAGCATTACAGGCAAACAGAAAAATATACTGTTATCCCGGAAACTATCCCATTTTTCGGAATGGAATAAAAAGTATACTATATTCATCTTCGTATATTTTTCTGTTTGCCTGTAATGCTGTCATGGACGATATCACACGAATATCTCGTGCCTTTACCGCCATTTGTAAAGGCGTCAAAACTGACAGTTTTAGAACCAAATTATATTTTAAAATACCTTTTGCAACAAAAAATATACTTAGGTGCAAATATCGCTTACAATAAAATGGCGGTAAAGGCTCGATATATTCTGAGTTTCAGCCAAATTGGTCCAGTAGTTTTTCCGTGAAAGCGTAACAGACAGACAGTTACTTTCACATTTATAATATTATTAGAGAGATATACATTAGCAGTCTCGGCAAACATTGTCCTGTCCTGAAAAAATTAAAATGTAGAACCTGATTCCGGCGCAAACCTACTGGGTCTATTTGTGAATCTAAACTGTCCCCGAGACCCACTCAAACACATAAAAATATCAAAATCCTAGAACCCGATTCCAGCGCCATCTACTGGTCCCAATAGTGAATCTAAAACATTCGGGAGCCTAAGCGTGGGTGACATGAGCTATCAATAGCGGAAAAAGGCGGAGTTCCAAAACTAAATTACTCAAAAAAACTTCTGTGAATTTTTCGATATACGATTCACAGTTATTCTGCTATTTGGGGTGGAATTCAAATCCACAAAATCAAAGATTATAAAAATCGGTCCAGGCGTTCTTGAGTTATAAATGGTCTAACTAGTCCGATTTTGATTTATTTATTTATATATATTTTATTGTGTAGGATGCAAGTGGGGCATCTACAAAAATCGTTGGACGAAACACATGGTATGGTGGGCAAACTGCAGAATATGCTTGCTTCAAGGACAGAGCTCAACCAAAAGTGAGTTCAAGCTATTTTATAATAGAACAATACTGGATTAATATATTAACAAATAAAACATTCTTAATTGTGTTTTTAAGATTTCTGTTAATTTAATCTTCAAAATATCTGGTATTACACCAGCGAGATAGTAAACTCTACTTATGGCCGGTTATTATGTCTTACCATTCAATCACTTGTCTTACCATGGGTTGAATTTTGGCATTACTTGTATTCAAGGGAGCAAAGGATTCATCACCCGCGCTGACGAAGTGGATGTGTTCTGATTCCCGGGGCACATTCAGACACTTTTTGCGCTGGATCGGACTGGGCGTAACTACGTTCCAAGTCTCAGCCTTTCCTACATAAAAAGCGCGGGGCACATGGGAGGAGGGTGGTTTTAGTGGGTAGTGGTTGTTGCCCGTGCAATTTCTCTGAGTCTCCACACAAAAGTTGGCTTGATTATTGTTCGGATTGCCCTTTATCAAAGGGGAAAGCCTTCATGGTCAACTATGGTCTAATCCCTTGCAAAGGACCCAGTATTGTGCGTAAATAGCATTTCCCCGTCTTAAAAAAAATGGCATTACTTGTATAGAGCTTATGTCAGATTTTAACCGATAGTAAGGTAAAATATAGAAACCGGCCATTAGTTAGCACCTTAAAAGCACGCTATTATTTATGTACTCTACAAAATGTGTCAAATATCTAATTCAGGAATGAGATATGTCAATCTCGTTAAATAGATATTTGGGATTAATCATTTCTGTGCCCCTTTATTGAAAATCAGTTGATTGCTTCTTTTTCGCCATGAAAAGCGAGAACTACATCCAACAGTATTTTATGTAACAGTCTAAAATATTGAATTTGTATTGTATTACATGTCATATTATTTGTCTGTTCTTATAGAATGGTCTCATCGAAAGAGGAAGAATTAATTGAATTAAATAAACATTTAGAAAACCAAATGGAACTTAGCAAAAAGTGAGTAATATTTATTGAACTCTAAATAAGTACACTGTACGTTTATAATATTTATTTTATTGCGTGCTAGAGTTAGGTATTAGGTAGTAGCTCTATGTTACGTACATAAATAATTAATTACTTGTTTTATATATATAAACTTTCAATACTTTAGTTTCTTGTTCAATTCACTACAATTATAAAAGAACTAAGTCAATATAGTGTAGACAACTGCACAGCAAAACAAAGAAAAGTAGCAGCCAACCCGATTTGAAGTACCTAATACATGAATGACATGTGAGCAACCTGACAACGAATTTGTTATTGAATTACAGCGATATTTGTTTACATCGCGATTGCAGCGTCATCTTTTTAACTAATCCGTCGATACAATGGAAACCACGTGATTAATTGTGATATAAAGTATCGTAAGTTTTGATTCGGGTTATAAGCCAGCCTTATATCGAGTTTTATTCCTATATGTTCAGTAGTTTCCAAAAAAGATGCGATCGCAGCGCCCATATTTTCGCTATTTTCGTCTATCACCTGGAAACGATATCATTTATCGGGATAAATAGTATTCTAAGTTACTCCCCGTGATATAAGTTAGCTCAGTTTCGAATTTCATCTAAATCCGTTCAGTAGTTTTTACGTGATGCTCAAACAGACAGACATACAAAAATTATGAAAATTTCATTTTTGGAATCTCCTGGTCGAATTTATCCCCCGTGATTTTTTTCACATTTTCAAACGCAATGTACAATCTCGAACCCTTTACAGGTTTATTATAGTATAGAAGATGTATGTTGAACCATAGCCTTGAATATGAAACAATTCTAATGAAAATGTTGTGTAACAATAAGTACTCGAGACACCGGGGTGAACAAAAGAAAACAGCTATCCCAGGAAAAGCCAGAATTCCCATGGGATATACATTCCAAATTTGTTGTTATGCAAATAGTATGAAAGCCTACTAGGCAGTCTCTAGTAGACACCCTTCCCCATGTCTTTGAGCCAATGTACTTATGTATGCAAAACATTTCAAGACTTTTTCTTACACTTTAAAATTTTTGGAATGAGATCCCAGATGAGATTTTCCAATTGCCTTAAAATGTGGAATTTTTTAAAGAAGTTTAGAGGAAATTCTTTTAAAACTGACAAAATATTCATAAACTTCTAGTGTTGCAAATATTCATAGACAACTATGACCACTTTCCATCAGGTGGGCTGTTGGAATATTTAGTATACTTCAGTAATAAGAAAAAATTAAGAAAATACCGTATTAACATTTTCAGGTGGAAAGAGTCATATTTGGACATGACAGAAAAATTAAAAAGAAGATTAGACGAGTTTCAAAAAGAAAACAAAGAATTAAAGGCGAAGTTGCAACTACCTCAAATGGATTCCAACCAAGAAACCAGTACTAGTTCATAGAAAATATTATTTATTTATTTTTCTTTAAAAATTAAGTAACAAGTGCAATATATTATCATTATAAGATTATTATCTGCAATAAATAAATTTATTTACAATATTGTTATTTTATTTTTATATAGAGCTTATATCATGTTTGGTTACATAAGGTCAGGTAATGGTGTCCCGGCTTCTGAGCAGGAAAACCAGAATCAGGATTTATAAAACTGTCATACGGTCCATCCTGAAGTACGGTTGCGAAGGACAGGAAAGGAAGAGAACCAGCTGTTAGTGGCTGAAAGTAAGGCTCTCCGTAAGATTTTGGACCTAACAAGGAGAGAGGATGACAATGGGCCCGAACCAACGTCGAAATTGAAAATTTCGTGGCTTCGTTGGCTCGGTCACTGGGAGAGGATTGAAGGGTGAAAAGGGCCTATTTGAGACGATCGGATGGGCGACGCCCGGTCGGTCGCCCCAAGTACCGGTGGAGGCTGACCTGTGTGAGCTTTAAGCCCTTAACTGGCAAGAAATCGCACAGGACTGAAACAGGTGGCGTGTTCTCGTTTCGGAGGCCAAGACACATTTCGGGTCCCTGAGCTAATGGAGTTAGTTTGTATCATGTTTGTGTACATTTTAAATTTATAACCCACAAGAACTATCCTATATTCCGGTGTAAAAAGTATTATATATTCATCCCAATTACGTCACAGGTTAAGAGGGCGTCGACAAAGGGTGGAAGTGGGTCCTAAATTTCGTGACGTCACATTTCAAAATCTATATGTTTAAGCTTTTTTAAAACACGAAATTTGGACTATTAACGAAAAACTTCAAAATATTACATACATACATACATAACTTCACGCCAGTTCCCTCGCGGGGTAGGCACGAACAACAGAGTGCCATTTAGGCTTATTCTTACACACCTCACTTGCCTCTTTGACATTCATAACTCTTGTCATGCAAGCTCGTCTGTTCTTAAGGCTCCTGACATCACCTTCTGCTAGTACACGATCAATTTGATCATGGAAGGTGTGTCGTGGCCTTCCACGACTTCTGCATCCATCCACTTTTGCATTGTATATCTGTTTAGTCATTCTTTCATCATGCATTCTTTCCACATGCCCGAACCACCGGAGCATTCCTTTCCTTACCTTCACCCCGACACTCTCTTTCAGACCAACTCTCTTTCTTACTTCGGTATTACGAACGCGGTCCGCGAGCGTCACTCCGCAGATTTTGCGCAGTGCTCGCATCTCGACCGCGTTTACTCTACTTTCATGCTCTTTCTTCCATACCCAACTCTCGCTTCCATACGTGAGCGTAGGTACCAGCACCGCGTTGTGTACGGCGAGCTGGGCCTTCTGGCTGAGGTTCTTAGCGCCTAGAAGTTTACCTAACGCTCCATTTAAACTATTCCCCAAATTCACTCTTCTTTCTATATCAGCGGTGTACCTTCCATCCCTGCTAAAAGCACATCCAAGATATACAAACTCATTCACTTGCTCCAGCATAACATCATCGACCATTATCCTTGCATCCTTCAAAATATTTCCAACTTTTATCTGTATGATCAGTGTTTAAATGATTAAAAAAAACAGAGGGTGTGCGTCTCGGGACGCCCGACAGAAATGATAACTTAAATTAATCTAAGTTGAACTATTTAATATCGAAATTGTTTAACTTGAGAAAAGCTTAGGTTATTACTTAAATTTTGTGTATATGTCGGAGAAGCATCCTTCTCAGTGACATCGCCTTTAGTGGTTATCAGGTAAAATGCGAGCACAAAACACAATAGTCACGGTTTATACACTTTTAATTTAGATTTAAACAATATTTTGTCATCGTTTAAGACCGAGCAGCGGATTCAGGGCACCGATCTTAATTTAACCTTTCCTTTTAAATTCTCAACGATCCAACTCGATCCGTTGCTCCAGTGTCACGCAATAACTCGCCCGTTTACCTTAAGTACAGGTGGCGCCCCGACCCCGCTCGAGGCACGTGCTCTGCTCTGATTGGTCGCTTGTTAAATTACAATATTCATAACTTTTATTAGGGTAGGATGATTTTTAAGTTATAGAAAGATTTAACAAATCAAATTAAGAATTTTAAAAGTAATAAAAATGTAAGCAAATAATATTGTGCGTAGCTTCCTCCGACATATATTAATATAATGATGTAAGGAAAGGTTATTTATTAATAAAATCTTTTATTGATTATAAAATATATTTTATTCTTAGTTACAATTCTTTAATATGTACATTAGAAGAAATACGGCTAGCGCTGTGGGTTAGAGTGAGAGAGGAGGAGCCTGCCTACCGCTGCCGTATGCGTGAGAGAAAGGGAAGCCAGACAGACTGGAGCCGTAACGCGTTACGTAACGAAGCGATTTACCCTCCCGTAAGAAGTTAACACTACAAAAATAATTTCAATGTAAATAAAATTAATTACGGAACTGCTGTTTTAATTTAATAATTTCTTGGTGTAATATTGCAAAATATGTGATGTCACATTAAGGAGGGACAAGTCTCATAAATGTGACCAGCTATGTATGACAAGGACGGGTTAGGGATAAAAAATCATGAAATTCGTGTGAAGGAATTTGTGGATCGCCTCTTTTCTAAGATGCATATAATTTGAAAAATTATTTCATATTTTATTATTGCCTGAAGCAGGCAAACAGGCGGCCGGCCCACTTGATGGAAGGTGGTTATCATAACCTACAGATGTTTGCAACATAAGGGTGTTGCAGGCCTCTAAGAAATTTTATAACGCCCTTCTTAAACGACTCCATTTCGTTGCGTTATTATACATAAATAATACTTATTATATAGTATTGTTAAATATATAATGCAAATAAATATTCATTCAAATACATTACGATTGTTGATAACCATGACCTTAAGTAAAATATTGAGTCACCAGGTTTAATAGTCTATATGTTACATGACTCACAGAACATCACTATTACGTCACCCACAACAATAAAGTACGACAATTATGTAATTTGTTTAATGTAGGCTTTACTATCAAGAAATATGTAACTTGATAGACATACAAACGTCAAAAGTAAAATAAACGGTTGGAAACAGTATAATTGAGTAAAATATTTTATACTGACAGTTCTATCCTGAAAAATTACATTAACTTTAGTGGTATAGTTATTCAAGTATAAATAAACATAGCCACAATCAAAACCTATAGTTACGAAACAAACTTAAACTTCACAAAATACAGTATTACCATTATCTTAAACCTATGATCAAGATTGCACACATTCTGCAAACATGCTGGGGAACCAATACAAAGTCTCTTTGGTGTCTTGTGTGTCTATCCATGCGAGACCTTCCTTTACCATGTGATTTAAGGCATTCTGCGCTCTCGTTTCATTCCAACTGTAAAGTAGAAATATTCATATCTTATTAGGTAAATAGATTTTAAAATATTATAATGATTGTTTGTTTAGTCAATGGTTATTGGGATAAGAGCTTCTAAAGTCACAAAAACTGTTCAAAAACAAGAGATAATGAATGAGGATAAAGGATATTAATAGTGTGTAATTAATCATTTATATAATAGTTTTCAGGTTTTTTCGCATACCATAATGAAATGGCAGAATATACTGTACACATAATTATTTTACAATATTACTTTACAGGTAAAGATTAAATTGATGTTTTGGGTAACTCATAATTGTTACATAGTTTGTTATAATATATTAATACGTGAAGCAAAAACTTTGTACCTCTTTTTACGAAAATTGCGCGGACGGAGGAGTATGAAATTTCGCGCACTTATAGTTTATATAGAGAAGAAGAGACTATTACTAATATTTTTTTTTAATTATGCATAAAAATACATTAAATCAATAAAAAAACATTACACACACTACCATATATTTGACACACAATCGCATATAAACTCTTTTGTTTATTGTTCAAGTCAAATTAATAGTGTAGCCTTGGCGAAATCTGTGATTATAGAAGTATAGTCTTTGACTCTAATTATTATGGTCGAATTTCGAGCACGGGCGACCACTTATTAGTATTGTATGTCATTTTAGACCACGGACCATTAAATGCCCTGAACTTTTAAAGGGCTTGTGAGGGGCCGTCGGAAAGCCAACACAGAGGCCCCTTGACAAAAATGTAAATGTGGAGTGACACTGACCGATGATTATCCCTGTCCACACCACATCAACATGCACCCAAGGACAAGCCCCGGTCAGTGTAGGACTATTGTAGGAAATGAGAAATTAAACTTATTTATGAAATGGGACATTGGTACAATATAGGCCGTACAATACAGGTCTGTATAGATGAACTATTGAAGCCAGCCTGAGACAATTAATAATTTATTATTCCTAAACTTCATTATAAGCTTAATCTGTATCTTCAACAAGGTTTAACAAGGATAATTTCAGAGAGGTCTGTCTATTTTATATACAAAAAATTGTAAATTGTTGTATGAGAGACTAGTTTCTATTCACTGTTTTATTCAAAACCTTATTGAGTTTATCAAAACTACATACCCCAAATCGCTAGTTAGAATACTGGCAGATACCCAAGCTGTACCCAAAGCGCTGGCCTTCTGTAGAACTTGAGTCTGATCTAAATTGAGTTCTCCAGGCACTGATTGCACTAGCCACTTGCCCTTGCTGATTGGGACTACTGTAAACCTGAAAATATAGAAAAAAACTTTTAATAAGTAGGTATATATATATAATTTTTTTATGTTTGTTCAAGTGGATTCCAGAATGATTTAAATAATAATTGGTCCCGTTTGATGGCGAAGGGCAGGACATCGTCTGCCGGGTACAGCTAGTATATATATAAAAAGATAATAAATTTAATTTTAATTATTAAATTTTAGTTAAAACTGTATTGTTATAACAATATGATGTGATGAGATTTCAATTCTTTATTTATTATACTATTTTATTTTTGCCTTCATATCCAGTTTGCTGTGATTTGTATGTAGTAAGTAGAACTTTGTCCTAGATTGGATTGAAAAGGTACAAAATTAAATAAATTTTAATATTAAATTATTTGTTTGTTAATAGTCTGCTACTGCTGCAAGTAACAGAAATTAAGGACAATTTTAGAATACCCATTATTACCCATTTCCAAATATTTTCAACTTCTTAACCGCAGCCAACAAGTCCTCATTAGTTATTTCTTGGTGTTTCTTCGCTTTACCTCTAGCTGCTATGAGTTTCATTCTCAACTCTTCTAAAGTTATAAGACCTCCGTTCTTATAATTTGTTGCTAAGCATACTTCAACTATTTGAACTCCAAGTTCATAATAAAAATCACCAATTCCTGAAATGATTTAGAATTTGTATCAACAAATGGACAGTATATGGTATGGCCATGTAATAAAAATAATGTTAAACTGGAGGACAGCTAAGAAATAAAGGTAGCCCAAAAATATTGAAAGAGTGAGTGAAAGATGAAATGAAGGTTTGTGGTATAACTGAGAATGTATACCAGGGTGGTGTTATATGTAAAATTAAGTAAACTGATTTTCATACATTATGTACATTATGCTTGTTCCTTGATTTAATTTAAATTAATTTTACATTTAGAAAGAATATTGTGTTATGTTTTCTTAACAATGATATGGACTATATTAAACAACCTTACATGATATATTAACTAACATATACACATCTTTCAATAAAAAAAAACTATTGTAATATATTACATATTGTCATGCCTGTTTCCCATTGGGGTATGCAGAGATGATGGATCTCCACCTGCTACGATCCTGATAAATTGCAATATCAATAATATGAAAATAGCAAACTTCATGAAATACCTAAAGTTAACCATATAAGCCACCTGTGTTACCATGTTTTGTGCAAATAAAGAATTTGAATTTAGGCATACAACACCTATGCAAAAATGTTTAAACTACTATGAAATATGGATTAGTGTAAGCAACCAAATTTATTTTTCTAAAGAGGGAAGGCCAGACCTTAAGATTAAGGAAAAAAGTGGGTGTTGTGTCAGGACTCCAGGAGAAGAACACTCTATCAACAAGAGCACAGAGGGCCTAAAGCAGTCACCTTTGCAGAATTGGTTAGTGAAATTGATGTGTCTAGATATACTGGTAGTTGTAAGACAAAGCATAAAGGGTTAAATAGAATAGAAAACACTTTATTGTTCACTGTATACACATAAAATAAACAATTTCCAGTAGTCACATTAAACAGTAAAAGTAGGAGCAATGGGCAGCCTTATTGCTCTAGACTCTAGAGTAATCTCTTCCATACAACCCGGGCTATGAATTAGCTTTAGCTTTGTGGTTACTGAATTATAAGTAGTAGTGGAGGCGGAGGGAGAAGAGGGGGAGGACTGCTTCTCTCTTCTGCAACTCCTATGTCTGGGAAACATATAGTTCGTGTGCTATTAATTTTTGTATAAACATAACTTTACAGACTAGTCATAACAACATATCAGACTGGTCACCATTTAGTCATTGTTGATTATTTAAACTATGGGGACCAGTCTGTTCTGTTTACTGTCTCCACTCTGTGCAGGAACGGAAAAAGAGTACCAATTCCTGTTGCCAAGCGACCTGTCATAAGAATCAATGAAACAATCCACAGCCAGGTGGTAGGGCATTTGCCCAAATGGATGGCTACCAACCCTGGTTGTATTCCGGCATCAGTGACCAGGTTCCAATTTCTGATTCAAGGCCGGCAGCACCCCTGATATTGATAATGTCCATAGGCAACGGTAACCAATTTTTTTTTTTTTTTTTTTTTTATTGCTGGAGTTCAGCAGACAGGCAGACGGCCCACTCGATGGAAAGCGGTTACCATCGCCTATGGACATTTGCAACACCAAAGGTGCTACAAATGCGCTGCTGCTCTCTTAAGGGAAACTGGAACCTGGTCACTAATGCCGGAACACAACTCAAGTTTGTTATGGCGACATACTTTAGACCAGGGGTGGTAGCCATCCAGTCGGGCAAATGCCCTACCACCTGGCTGTTGGGTTGTTTTGTCGCCTCTTACGACAGGCCGCCCGGCCGCAGGAAATTGTATTCTTTCTCCGTTCCTGCACGGATAGAACTTTCCAACACTGTTGGGTTGTCGGCCTGACTGCTGTGCTTCAGCAATAAAAAAAGCGCAGCCGAGATAATATATAGATAGACAAGTATACTTACCAAGCACAGACCAAAACCCTTTACCCGATGCCAATGGATCTACACCAATGGCGGCGCACATCTCTTGAAACTGTCTTCGAAACTGAGCGTTCTTTTTAATTTCATTTTTGTGTTTTGTAGCAAATTCCTCCAAATTTTCTCGGAAAACTTCCAGTTGCTTTGACAATTGTTGAAACTGATTTTCCTGTATCTCAGAACCTTTTTCTCTGTACTTTTCTTGCTCAAGGCGTTGTTTTTGTATAGCACCTACTCCTGCTCGACGTCTCATAATTGAAATACTTTTTGACTTTAATTTGGTAAACAAATCAGTTACCTACAAATAGTCAAATACGTTTTGTAAAACATAAAACTTTTTGACAATTTCTGATTTTCGTCATTATTTTTTTTTTAGTTTATGACTTAGCAACTAGGTCTATGGATGAAAAAAAAAGTTCTGTCTCTTAAACCATAACGTGAAGGAATAGTCTATACTTTACTGATCACGTACACATGATATATATACACATATATTTAGCGGATTTTTCTCGTCATTAAATCCTTAAATTAGTCTGAAAAGTTCAAATTATGCTTTTCGCAATTTTCGGCAATAAAAGCCCAAGCGCCTATCAAACCTAGCAATGCAATATTACAATGCAGTCATTTTGTAAATGAAAAATTTAATTTGAAACGACTTATTCGTCATTAATTTTTAAAATAATAATTGTGCAGGTACCTAATTTAATAAATGTCTCTTGAGGCTATAAAATCTCTACATAGAAATCAACGACTAACAGAAACAACTTTGTGAGAAATGAGCTTCAAGTTACTCTTTCTTGTTAAAAAAGGCCTTAAACAAAAACTTTTAAAGCCAAAATTGCATGAAAGATTTACAAAGGAATAACAAAAATGTATCAGAATACATAAAATCGTGCATCCCTGGTGGGGATCGAACCCACGACCTTTGGATTAGAAGTCCAACGCGCTATCCTCTGCGCCACAGGGACTGATAGTTGACATGTCAAAATAGATTTTCTTATTTTACAAATCAGAGTAGTTACAATACATTATTTTAAATTAGTCATATACCAAACAGGATACTACGTAATAATTTATATTTTATTATTTTTAGTTATAATTTAGTACGTCTTTTAATAAATTTGGTTAAATATAATAAGAGTACTGAATTTGTTAATCTAATAAAGAAGGATCTCCGGAAATGTCAACAAATGGGCAAACGTCAGATTTGTGTGTTTGGGAAGTTTAAAATTTTCGTGCAATTTATGTTCAAAACGAAGAAATTTTTAGTTGCAAATTAAACACGATCGTTTAAATGTATACAGAGAGAAATAAAATATGAAAATGGAAAGTGCACTTATAGATGAAGCACCGCCGGCTGTCGCTGATAACATTGACCAGCAAAACACGAAGTCTGCTGAGAATTTCCAAACATTTATTTACGATTTATTCGACCAGAATGGAATACTTAATGATTTAAGAGCTTATCTACGTGGTCACATTGTGAACGTTTTAAAAAGCGCACAAACGGGTAAAATTATTATAAGTCTATTTTTTTAAGAGCCTCAATAATTCCTTATATCATGTCAGATTTGGTTTTGAATTTAATAAACAGTGTATAAATATAAAATAAACGTACATACAAGTTTTTTATTCATAATAGTTATATGAGGATTATAGACTCGTTAAAAATATTTTACATAATCAGTTTGTATGTATAAAAGGGTAAAACTATTTAATATCTAATTATATGTAAAAAAACATTTGCTGCACAGCCAGTGGTTACTACGAGAAAACTTAGAATGGACTATACATGTTAATATATAAATCTTATAACTGATAACAGTGACTGGAGTAACTGAATTTTCATTTCTTATTTAACCTTGCAACCACTTTTTTTTGTATCTATGTACACCAAATGACAGCTATTAGCTGTTCAGGAGTAACTTAAACTTTTTGTTATTTCCAGGTGACCCCCTTCCATGTCAGAAGCATTTCGCAAAGCGTTTAGAATTGGCTAACCAAGCTTTGAACATCCTTGTAGCAGAATACTTATTGCATGAGGTAAGATACTTTCCTTAAATAAATGTAGCTAAAATCATCATCCTAACTCTAAATCCCAGGTTTTATTTAAAACATTCACACTGCGGTAGTTGTGGTCGTGGCGAAAAGTCACTATTGACATCATAGTTTTCGATCACACAACACTCACATTGACCCATGTCAATAGGTGGGATAAATAACTGTTCCACTTGGGTTTACAATTGTAACACCAGGAAGCATGTGGAATGGGCAAAATCGCTGTTGTGAATGTGGTTGTTGTGACTGTCTAATGGAACATAGCCAAAGTGTACCCTGGAGTCTACTGTTGTACTTTTTCTTTTCCAGTTTAAATATTCTACAATAGCTTTATTAACAATGTTTTCTTATTGTACATCAATACAAAATCAATTTAGACTATATCTAATTATGTACAGGTGTGTACATGGTCTTATTGCTTAAGAATGCATTCATCCACATATCCTCAAGAACAAATTTAATAAAATCAATGGTGGTAGTATATATATTTTATTTTTTATATGGTTACATACAACCAAACATACACATATTTACTTAGCAGATATAGACATTATCAAAAAGTAACTGTTCATCAAAACATCTTCAAGTACATTCCAAAAACCTTTTTATTTATTTATATTAATATCAGCCCATAAATGTATACTGCTGGGGCTCAGGCCTCCCATAGTAGGGGGAATGGAGAGTATACTCCCCATGCTTGTCCAAGGCGGCTTGGCAGGTTTGACACATCGGTTATCTTGATGTGCAGGTTGTTAGCATGTGCTAATTGTAAGAATATGCATATTATATCTCAAAACTGACTAAGTGGTGCATGCATTCCAGCCAGGATCGAACCCACACCCTTTAAGTCCAGGATGTGTGCGCTAGCCATTATGCTAACATGACTTCTAAACTGTAGAAATTAAATATTTATTTATTTAATTTCTATTACATACTTATAATTTTGTGTAAACATTTTCAGGAGTTCAACTATAGTCTGTCTGTGTTTGTATCAGAAATACCATTGGCCAATATGGTTTTTGCATTTGCCAAAACCCTCATGCTGAATAAAGAAAGTGATCATGAGAATCTGAAGTTCATCGAACATGATATTTGGCGTATACTTAATTACTTGGGTTTGTTAGTTTTATCTGTTTGGAGAGAAAGAGATGATTGGATTATGTTATGTTCAATAGACTCTGTAATGTATTAAAAGATTTTAATGAAAATTTTAGGAACTAGCTGTTGCCAGCGGCTTTGCTTGAGCAGATTAAAAATAGTCATAGTTTGAGTAGCCCTTGTTGGCTCCCTTAGTGCTTGAATTTCCAAAAGTGCCGATATGTTTTTTTTATTGCAGGAGTTCAGCAGATAGGCAGATGGCCCACTTGATGGAAAGCAGTTACCATCACCTATAGACATTTGCAACACTAAGCTGCTACAAATACGCTGATGCTCTCTAAAGGGATACTGGAACCAGGTCACTAATGCTGGAACACAACACAAGGTTGTTATGGCGGCATACTCTAGACCAGAGATGAGGGTGGGTGGTAGGGTGGTAGCGATCCAGTCGGCCAAATACCCTACCTACACCTAGCTGTAAGTTGTTTTGTCACCTCTTACGACAGGCTGCCCGGCCGCAGGAAATTGTATTCTTTCTCCATCCTTGCACGGATAATATGTGTACATTTATTTCTAACCAGAAGCAGGTAGATATATAAAAGTATGTGCCTCTTACTTTAAAAATAATGGATTTTCATACAAACTTTCAGCCTCTTTTTCACTCCTTCAGAGGTCGAATTTACAAAAATCCTTTCTTAGTGCGCACCTATACTTTAGAAGGAACCCCAATGCAAATTTAATGGTCCTAACCCTGGTAGTTTGTGTTGTGACGTTGATAAGTCAGCCAATCAGTCAGTCATTGACGCCAAGTAATTATGTATATATATAATTAGGTATTAGAAAGGATTATTTTTATGTATATTTAACTTTGATATCATGCACTGTTTAGAAGATATGAATATAACAATAGATTCCTATGCGAATGATGTACAAGACATAACTAGTTATATAATAAGGATACTATTAGTCCGTTTTAGCATTACAACAACCAAGCTTTATGTTAATTTCAGGTATGAAGTGTGATTCAGAGCATATTTACAATATAATAGACATGTACAAAAGTGAAGGAAACCCACCACTATTGCTCTGTATACTGAAATGCATGCCTTTGTATAACGGGGAATCACATAATGATGATCCAGGTATAGATATAAATTAATATGTGAAGAGAAAACTTTGCATCCCTTTTCAAACATGTTGCACGCATAGAAGTGTGATTGAGTTTAATTATAGTTTATGTGAGGAAGGTGTGCAGTAGGCTAAAGTTTATATATATTATGAGTTCTGTTAAATACTTATTAAACAAAATACCTATCGTTTACGTTCATACTGCCAATGGCAAACAATAGGTTTGCCATTAATCTAACATGCATAGAGTTTATCATCAGAGAATTTCAATATATGAGCCTGTTTTGAAAAAATATCCCAATGGGTAGAATTTAGATATTTGACTTTTTTATTACAACACAAAGCTGAAATAATTTAATTCCTAAAACAAATATCCTTAAGCTCATACCTGCGATAGTGGCAGAATTATAAATACTAGGTTATGCCCGCAACTTCGGCCACGCTTCATTCCCGGGATAAAAAATATCACACATTGTATTACATTAAATTTTCTAGCGATCAGTAAAAAAATCATGTTGGATTTCGAATTTTTTAAGCTGGCCATTTTAAATCATTCCAAGAAAAAATCCCGCGGGACTCCTTAAGTCTAAGGATTGGCTGTCGATCAGCGAAAACCGTATCGAAATCGGCCCAGTAGTTTTTACCTGAATCCGAAATAGACAAACAGACAAGAAATCTAAAAAAAAATTGCATCCTGTTCTCCGTCGTTTATGGTCTATTCCAGTTGGATTTTTTTATAGCTTCAATGTACAGACAGCGTTTATATACATTGAAGCTATTTAAACAAATGTTTAGAATTTTATAATATTGTAGATAGTAAAAATCGGAAATCTATGAGTGTAAGTAAGTATGTATGTATTAAGAAATAATTTGTAATTAATGTTATAAAAGTTTTATATATGTCGCTTACGATGTTGCGCCATAAAAGGATTAATATAGAGATATATTCTGACCAATAAAGCTCAATAATGTTCAAACTTAAAATTTTAATTAATCACGGTCACATTTCGGGCACTAGATGATCACTAGTATTTTTTAAATATATAAATATAGGTAGCTATGTACTGTTGTGGATTGCAGCTAATTCATCAGAAGTAAGCACAACATCGAGTGTAAAAAGTTCTGATAGTCACGGAGAAAAACACGCAAAAGTCCAAAAGAAAACATCGAACCACGATAAGTGCAAACATTACATACACTGCAAAACGTGCCAGAACAAAGTTCACAGTTTAAAAGAAAAATATAGGGCGAAAAAGAGAAACTTTGCTGAAGTAAGTATTTTTTTATAGAATATTTTTTATTGCTTGGAGCTAGTTAAGAGGCTCGAGCGCCATAAAGACCCATTAGCTGCACAACTCGTTGACACAAAACAATATGTGTACCGTCTAAAAAGGACACGCTTAGCAACTCTTTAAGTTCATAATATGAGTTGACACAGAATGTGCCAATTTTAAAACGCCATTGATAAGATCACGTCTGATTATAGCTTTTGGCTAATGACAGATAGAGATGAAAGGGGAAAAAAAGGGTCTGAAGCGGCAAAGAAACTGACGTTGGCTGGATGGATAGGGAAATACTAGGGACGATACTAACGCCTTGCCAGTGTATAACATGTGATAGGGGTATGAGATAAAATAATCGGCAGACGCACGCACATTACATATCCCCAAATTAAGGAATATATGCCTGTGTTGTGGGTAATATACAACGGAATACTCTGGAGCCGATCCCACACACCCAGACTATAGTAAATAACGGAGAAAATTCGTTTCCGAAATTTACATACTAGGATTCGAACCCGGAGCCTCTGCGTTGCAGTGAGGTCGGTTGATAGTAGTTAAAAGGGACAGGATAACGACGATGGGATAACTGGGATTAAATGACAATTGTCCAGCAAAAATTACTCTGACAAACTCTTAATCTTACATGACTAAATAGTACATGTTGAGACAAGTCATTATCTCTTCCTTTTAGATGTTTTATTTTATATCCTCACTACTTTTTTCGTGGAAGCTAAAACCAGCATTACTTAACCCAGCTTTACATCTGAAGTTTTTCTGGCGTAAGTCTCTAAGCCTAAGACGACAGTACTATTTGTCTACATGGGACTCAGCTGTGAAACGTTGAGTTTTTCAATCATAAGATAAAAGTTATCCAACGAATAAATTTTGAAATAATTTTACTATTTTATTTGCACAACTGTAATGTTTAATTTAAGTTGTAATTTATCCTATTAATAACTTTTATCTGGCAATTGAAAAATCGGCCCTTAGCTAAGTAATTAGCTAACTTGCGAATATGTTCTTATTGTATAGTTTAGGCCAGGAATTCCCAAACTGAACTATTTGGGTAAGAGACCCCTTTTCCAAAATGAATTGATACCTCAGATCCCCATAGCTAAACTTCTTTAAAGAATCTCTTAAGTTTTTTTTTGTTGTATTATTATGAATTACCAATTTAAAAACTTTGTTTTTGGTTAAGCGATTAAACTTGACATCATTTTCTCATCAAAATTTAACTAAATAAATAGGCATAAAAGTAATTAAAAATCAAGTATAATTAATAATTATTAATACAAATCACGTAAAAATACATAAATAGCTTATTATTTTTTGAAAAAAAAAACATTAAAATCATAAAGGAAAGATAAAAGTACAACAATGATACTTCCTACTTAAATATTAGTTATTCTTATAACAAGTTGGTACACGTAACACAACTTATACAGTATCTTAAGTTTTTTTTTTTATAATAATCAGCAGACAAACACACACATTGTATATCCCCAAATTAAGCAAGTTACGCTTGTGTTTTGGGTAATATACAACGGACTACTCTGGGGCCGATCCCAGACACCCAGACCATAGTAAATAACGGAGAACATACGTTTCCGAAATTTACTATACCAGGAATCGAACCCGGAACATGTGTCATTAATTAATAGGGGTCGATTTTTAGACCTCGTCGACCCCCGAAATCAGTTTTCGTTTATGTCGACCCTGGGAAACCGATTTCGATCCCAGGGGGTCGATATCCACCACTTTGGGTATCCCTGGTTTAGACAGACACTTATTTAATCGAACACTTAACTGGAAAATTTATGTTCCAATGATTATATGTATTTAACAATTGAACAAAACAAAATTTAAAAATTGGCTTTTTGCAAGTTAACTAACTATTTACCTAATGTAAATCAGAAAACTCACAGATGATAAACTTGGCGGGCTTATAACTACAATTTAGTTACATACAAATAGTAACATAGCAACAGCTTTGTTACCCTAGTTACTCTGGTATTTGTTTTTTGTGAATAGTGGATCCCACAATATATTTTTATTTTGGACTTACTTAAAAAATCAAATTAAAAAAGCTATTTTATTTGCAGTAAAAATGGTTGCATTTCAGAATACCAAAGACTCCAATTTAACTTCAGTTAGTGTGGAGTGTTTCCTGAAGAGTGTCAGTGCGGTGGAAAGAAGCCTCATTGATGAGGTTTTGTTAATTAATATCATTTTATCATTAATTAGTTTTCCAGGAAGTAGCTCTTTTTACTTCATAAAAACTTAATTAAGGTTTTCGATATAAATATAAGCCTTCAGTGAAAAGTTATTTAACAAATCGTGAAAACCGCTTAAAAATCCGTTACGTGATTTAAAAGTACATATATGTATTTTTATACATTTTATCACGCGTGTTTCCCATCTGGGTAGGCAGGGACTATGGAACTCCACTTGTGACGATCGTGTCAAACAACTATCGCTTAAGATGCTTTTTACTTGTGTGTACGTCTCAGTACTACCGGCAGCAAGTCTACCACAATGCTGTCATACACTGCTGTCAGAAGTTGTTAACGGATATACAGACAGCCGTGAAAAACGACTTTGTTTTATACTATGTAAAGATATCATTTCAATGTATCGATTTGTTTAAAAAATTCATTTGAGTCAATAATATGATTGTAATCGATTTTAAAGCCTGTGTTTTATATTTATATACTAGGATATGCCCGCAACTTCGTCCACGCTTGATTTGAAATTCCCACTGTATTTCCGGGACACAAAGTACTGCAGCATTTAAAAAATAATGTACGCTATCGTTTTAGTGAAAACTGTCGGAATAAGCTAACTTCTATGCACCCCAACAACTACAAACCGCTTCCGGGAAAATTCCCGGTATATAGATTATGACGCCGTTTATTACATAAAATTTGCTATCGATCAGTAAAAAAATCACATTGGAATTCGATTTTTTTAATCTGGCCTTTTTAAATCATCCCCAAAAAAATTCCCGCGAAATTCCCAGGATAAAAAGTAGCGCAGAATTTAAAACTGCATAGAAATAAGCCTAGTAGTTTTTACGTGAATCCCGAAAAAACAGATAAACTGGCAACAAATCTAAAAAATATTGCATCGTGTTCTTCATCGTTTATATAGTGTATTCCAGTTGTTTTTTCGAGGTCTTAGTATTTTTCTGTCACGAAAAAGCGTTACGGCCGCGTGGAGGAGCGGCATAAATTTAGACTACACGTGGTAAGAGGGGGCATAATTTTAGAGTAGACTATGGAAGCGTTGTTTGTTTCCCGATCGAATTCAGTTTTTTTGTTTGATAAAATAAATATGTTTAATAAAAAATGCATTCAATAAAATGTACCTAACCTAACCAAATCATAATTTTCAGTAAACCTGCGATAAATCGAAATGTGTGCTGGGACATATAGTAGAAGTGTTGCGATTCGTTTTGTCACTTATCCGTTGCCATTTGTTTTTCCACTTATCCGTTGCCATTCGTTTTTCCACTTATCCGTTGCCATTCGTTTTTCCACTTATCCGTTGCCATTCGTTTTTCCACTTGTCCATTGTGATTCGTTTTTCCACCTGTCCGTTGAAGTTTCACTTCTACTCTGTGTCCCAGCACACATCTCGATTTTTTTTCAATGTCTTCAATGTTCAGACATAGCATTTTTAGAATGTTATAATACTATAGATGATAATATTAGAAATTACTGTAATTATAACATGTCATTATGTCATCTACCCTATTATATTATCCAGCTACAGGCTCAGACGAATAAAAGTATAGACGGAGCCTATGTGAACAAAATCGACTCATTGAAACTATTCTACTACTATCTGTGCTGATTCGCGATCACTCTTTGTGCGAATGCGGTTTAGAAGAAGGAATAGTGGAACATATTATATTCTTTCACTGCCCTAAAATTACCACCCATATATATGATATATTTATTACCTTCAGAATGTGATCACCTGCGAATGTCAATTACCTGTTAACTCTTGTTCATACTAATTTTGTGTAAATTTCTATATATTAATAATATTTATTCATAATGTAGTTAGTTTAGCACAATTATTGTTTTATGTTGTCCTCAGGTTATCAGAAAAGATTCTTCACCGCTCAAAGTTATTATTATAATTTAATATATGATCGCCCTACACCTGTCATTTTTACACAGTCACTCCACATTGACAAAATCAGCGCATAAAATGTTGGAGCCATCGCCGACCAAGAATAGAATACAATATCTGTACTGATTCGATTAATTATTTAATACCAAGTTCTCGTAACGCACCGGGGCGCGATTGGCTTCCTATTCCAAAATCGGCTTTCTTTAGCCGGCTTCACTTGGAGCTCGGTCTACCTATTTTGGTCGTCTGAGGCTACTGATTAACGATTATAGTACTTTTAACGTCGCTTTGGTTGTAGTACTGTTATCAAATATCAATTTATTATAATAATAATAATGTCTTGTTATATGTCAGATGTTTCAACAATTGAAAACTGTTTACGAAGCAGAAGTTGATATGTTGAAGTCTGAAGAGGAACATCGAATCAGGAGTTCTGTTGCGAATCATGCAGTACGATTACAGAAGCAACGGGACGAGGTAAGTTTGTTTCATTCATTCATAGGTATGGGGTTCTTATACATACGCTTTCACCAGTAGATAGCTATATTATTCCTGAGCGTCATAGACTGTATTTGACTGTGATTAATAATATGAGTAAAAAGTGTTCGACGCCCAGTGAAAAGTGGGCACGAATCAGCTTCTGTTCGATCCTTGCCTAGTATAAGGTAGGTAGAACATCGCTCCATCAATTTTGCTGTCTACCCTCTTTCTATGTGAGGCGACGGCCAATGCACAGCAAAGTAAGGGCAGCCATTTTGGGTTTCTATTCGCTGTCAACGTTTAACGAGACCATAACGCGCCGTGCGCTCATCAGTTTTTGAATAGTATTCATTATACTTACTGTGATTACTGGCCGTGCCAAGAATTAACTATATGTCGGTACCTCGGGGCTCAAAGGGCGTAAGCACCAAAACTCGATTTTTCAAGAGAGCCGAAAAACGAAATATAAAATTTATTTCGGACATAACTTTTTGATTCTTGGCCTAAGTAAACCATTCTAAAATCAAAAGTCTTAAAACTTTATGATGCAAAACACTCTTAAATTATATTTCAAATCGATTTAAAAGTAACAATAACAGCTTTCCTATACGCCCCGGAAAATTGCATGTTTGGGGCGTTTACACCCTAAAAATGTATGGATGTGTGATCAGAGATGGTTGTAACTGCCAATTTGCCTACTAATTTTATCATTTTGTAGACTGTTGCTTTATTTTCTTCAGTTGATTAAATATCAAGTAAAGAGAGAAAATAAGAAACTCTTTTCTTTCTTTATTTGCCTGTTTAATTTCAATTTTATTTATTAATTTAGTATATCAATTTATCAACTCAGACAACTAATTATACAAATAATTATTAATTTTACCTATACTTAGTTGCTTGTTTTACCTAAAAGCTATTCAATAACTCTTCTTATTCATTATAAAAGAAAATGACAAATAAAAGTCACTTACTAATAAAAATATTATTTATTATACAAAGTATAAAATTTTGTCTTATTTTTATATAATTTCAGTTTTAATGACACACATCCTGTATTATGTAATGCAAGATATAAGAATAAGTACAATTCTATAAAAAAATATTTATTTTGACTTTTAAGTTATGTATATGGTGCCCAATAAAAACTAATGATTTATATAAACTAGCCTGATGCTGACAAAAAGAATCATGAAAATCAATTTAGAAATAAAAAAATTTGGTTGAACATACTTAAAAAAATAGTTAGATGAATTGAACATCCTCCTATTTTAAAGTTGGCAAAAATAGTAGATACATAATTAGCCTTAATTAATCTCAACTTGACTGTACCTGCGCACGCCTTTGCTTGTAGCTAATATCATAGCCGTCATAAAATTTACATCGAACTATACGTATGTTAAATATTAAAAGGGCGCATAGAAACAAGAGTTAATTGTTGGACGTATGTGTCATTATTATTATTTAGGTTTGTGACTTGGCAGCTAGGCCTTTAAGCCAGATCTTAGATTACTATATAGTTTCTTCATTTGCTTAAGCTTATATATAGCTCAGCTCAACTGTAGGTTATCAACTAAAGCCATTCAACGGAGTTCTTGTGACAACTGAAAAGGCCACATTTGACTATACAGTTCACATTTCTCACAAAAACACATAATTACTACTCAAAAACTATCAATATCCTACAACTATTGTTCATTTTAGAGTAATTTTACACATTTTTAGGAAATAAAACTGCACAGCACAACATCTCCTTTCAGTTCCCGCCAAAACTCACGACGTATGTGTCATTTTAATTTAGAGTACAGAAATAATGAAGGGCGTATCGGGCAAGTTGATTCTTTAAAAATGAATATGTGCGGGCGTAAGCACCATTATGTTACTAGGTATGTCGTTTACTACCCTCGCATTTATGATCATTAACACTGGTTGCTGTTACGACACAAAATCTAAAAATTCGTGTTTTATTTTCTACAAAGAATTGGGTCGTAAACACCATTTTTTGGCGAATTGGAACACTTTACATATACTGATCGATAGAGGAGAAAAAATTAAGTAGGGCTGCATTAAAAAGTAAATTTCGCCGAAATGGCGGTTACGCCCTTTGAGCCTCGAGGTATCGATGTGCTTAGACTTTGTCAAGTGTTAGCTCTAAGGTGGAGTTTAGTGCCGTGTGCTGTTCCTGTGTGTAACCTGAACCGAGCCAGGGGAGGGCTGATCTCAAGGTTAGTGGAGCTTCTACTTTTCTAGTGCAAGGATCTAGGTCATACATACCTCTCTCATACAGTCCATTACAAACTGAATCAGCATTTTATCCGTGGGTTATAGCGCCCCACAGCTTCTTTTATAAAATTGATAAAGACATCATACCATACGCCTAATTACCTTAAATAAGATGAACTTGAACATCTGGGTATAGATGGAAGAACGATTCAAGGGGCGTGAAGAGGAATTAGAGCGTAACGTGCAGCAGAAGAAGAAGTTCCTGTGGGGGTTGGCGCGTGCATTGCGCGAGCAGCACGCTCACATGATGAGGGCCATGCACGACGTCAAAACGGAGACGATGCGTCTAACTGCTAAGGTAACGATGATCTAGAATTAATTATTTTAGGCTATACAACTTTGGAAGGCGCTGCCAGTTGCTATTTGACAAGCAAAATCGCTACTGATGTTTAAATCAATGATCAGAAAATATTGCCTGTCATTGGAATATGTTGATATTTATTTATTTTTTATTAAAAAGTATCCAACAGTATATCCATAAATTTAAGGCCGAACAATACATAACAATTAATCTAAACCAAAAATGGATACTTAAATCTAAAAAAAGAACAGAAACAAATAGTAAGTTACACTACACCAAGTTTAATTAATCAATCTATCTAATTCTGTGAAACTTCTGACGGGAAATCTAAACACAACTAAATGATTTAAGTCTAAATACAAACATTACATTGCTTTTGAATCTTATTAATAAGTTTACTAACTACTGATGACTTAAATATTTGTATCGAAGAATTGAAAATGTCTGTCACAAAAATATTTGTTGTAGGTATTTTTTACAACGGCGCAGATATTCATTTTGTCCGTAGTTAGTTTTGGAAACAAAGATAGCAAACAGTTTGAGTGAGGAAGAATTACGAGAGTATTTAGATGAATGTTTATATATAAATAAATATTGTTACGAATTGCAGGACTCGAATTAAATTGCCATTGAAATTTATTATAGAGTTTATTAGAACTACAAACACGTATAACACAGGTACAAATATAACCGAACTCAACAAGTCCAAACGTAATACAGAAGATCGTAATTCAATAACACGCGCAAAGTCCGTCACTAAATAGATCACCGAATGTACACAAGTCTCGCCTTGATCGCGGTTCTTGCTCGACTGCCTTGTCCCTCCATTGAGACATTGCTTTATACTGCACAGATGCAATATGTCTGCTCGGCCGCTTGGACCGAATTTCCTAGAATCAGTTTGTACTTTAAATCCGACACACCTGGCTAATGACTGCCATTAAAGATTACAATACACAACGGGCTGTTTTCTAATCAGAAATTTGAAACACAAAGTAAACAAAAGAAGTCTAAATGCCGAAAGGTAATAAAATGTGTTTCTACAGGTATGCAGGTGTGAATTTGTCTTTGTCGGCGTCTAGGTCGTAACAATATGTACAAAATATTTATTTATCTATAAACATTCATATGATTTTTAGATACGTATTTGTATGTTATGTATCTATAATATTATAAAATTTATAATATAATGTTCAGACATTGAAGTACAGTGTATCTGTCCACATTCCTATTGGTTGAATATTTTAATAATAATATTGTCACCCACAGGAAGACAGTCTTAAGACTCAACTGATAGATGCCGAACGACTCTTAAAGAAACGCGGCGAAGAAATGCGAAATCAAATATCCAACGAATTAGTAATCCTTGAAAATCATCTCGAATCAATGAAACAGGAACGTGATAATATCAATAAAGAACGTACCGAATTAGAAAAGTTAAAGAATATCACGGAAAGCAATAGTAAACTATTAAAAATACATAATATAGACAGCGAAGAGGTAAAAAATCACTATGAGTTACTCAAAAATGAGTTTACGATACTCAAAAAGTATATAAAAGCAACTAAATTGCAACCAAAATGTGTCATAGAAAGGAGTACTTTAACAGATTTGAATGATATAAGTTCAAAAATAAGTGTCACGTTGAATAATAGTCATGAAGTTGGCTATGTTAGGAATGACGATGGCAAACTGAGAAGTAGTCAAGTCGTTAATGATCTGAAAAAACAGAAGAACGTTAACTTTAGTCAGGTAAGTTTATACAATAATGTTTATAGGTTAAGAAATTTTAGATAGCACTTTGTTAGTCTCCAAAATAAACTTGAATTACCATGAAAAATTAAAATTTGAAAATGGAGGACTAACATCAGTCAGGTAAGATCATACAGAAATGTATAGGTTTAAAAATTTTAGAATGCTAGATAGCATTTTGTTTATCACTAAAATAAACACAACATAAACAGTGAGGATAAACTAAAGAGTAATCAAAGTTGTTAGTGGTCTGTGGAAATTACCGCACTTTAACTTTAGTCAGGTAAGTTCATACACAAATGTAGGTTCACAAGCACAATCCTCCGGAGTATGGCATTGTACGGGGCCCCCGTATGGATTCATGCACTTCACCGGCAAAACAGGACTCTGCTGAGGCGAGCTCAGAGGGTGAGGGACCTGGGGTCCCCAGAAGCTGGAATCGTGACGGTGGAGGCAATCCGGCCCCACCTGGCTCGTTGGGTCTCGCGGAAATGCGGGACCTTGACGTTCAGGATGGTGCAGATACTTACCGGGCACGGTTGCTTTGGTAAGTATCTGCACCAAATAGTTGGGCGGGAACCTTCCCCGTCTTGCCACGAGTGCGGCGCACTCCAAGACACGGCGTTTCACACGCTCGTGGAGTGCGCCGCTTGGGGACCCCAAAGGGCCCTCCTAGAGAACGTCGTTGGCCCTGTGAGCTCGCTTCGTAGCATGGTCGAAGCGATGCTCCAGGGTCAACAATCTTGGCTTGCGGTCTCCTCCTTCTGCGAATCCGTCATGTCGCAGAAGGAGGCCGCTGAAAGAGCGAGGGAGGAGGACGCGTACGCGGACCCCATCCGCAGGAGGCGGACCGGCGGTCGCAGGCGCCGCTACGCGCATCTTCTCCTCCCATAATTACCGTCACAGGGGGCCGCTGTCACGGGGGCGACAGCGGACTTCCCCCCCCTGCTGTACGAAGTGGGTCACTCTGCTCCCCGGGGTGACCCAGTTACAGGGTGTAGGGGCGTCATGGTGCAGTTACTCTGTACAAGATCCCATGACGCCCCGTAAAAGCGCTATAAATGGGGCGCAGGTTTAGGTTTAGTGGGTAGTTTGGCGACCGTTTCTCGCGACAACTTCGTTTTAGAAGCCAGCGTGGAGGACCGGTCGCTGAGAGTCCCACACACCCTCGATGCAGGCCTTATGCCTGCATTGAAAAGAAATTGGCCCTTCCCCCGAAGGACCCGAGGATGGTGTCCAAACGTTCGTCTGCCTCAAGCGAAGCCGGGGACGCGAACTATGCAAATCCCGAGGACCCAACTCTGAGGCATCTGAACGAGGAGAACGAAAGGCTCAAGACCTTCGCTAGACAGGTGAAAATATTTCAGTTATTTTAAAAGGCTGCACTGTCACTACACAGACGCATTGGCGAGCGCTAAATAAGCGAAACATCTGCGGAATAGACATCGGTCGGTGTAGACATCATTTGGGGGTAGGATGTCTTCCCAGCCATGATTTTCAGAAGAGGAAGAATTGTTGTTTTGGCATCGGGTTTAAAGAGAAAACATAGAATCTGGGTCCATTCCTTTTTTGTTAGCATTTTTATAATGCCTGTGTCCAACTGAATATAATTCCGGATAATTTCGAATCATATTGACCATTATTTTTATATTCGGCTTCCACGATGCGAAATTCTGTCCTCCCGGACAGAACACGTGGAATCTCGTTGCGATGCGAAACACGACTAAGGGCGCGTTCCTTTAGTATCTCACAACGCCAAAAATGCTCCGTCTGCCGTTCCACTAGGCGACCGCGGTCGTTATGGTTGTGGAGTAAACGTCACTAATGACGTTGTTGCAGACTCATTAGTTTAAAACCTATTTTTCTCATAAAATATAATTTTGAATGTGATTTTACTTTTTATGTCGAAACTGTTTTTTGTCGAGTGAAAATTATTGAGAGGAATACACGTATTAAATATCCATTGTTGTGTTTAATAAGTTTATTTATTTGAAATGATACAAAAAGCAGGATATTTCTATTTAAGATAAAATATACCTCTCTTCAACGACCACAACAGACGTCATGATTTTCACTTTACACAGCGCTCACAACGGCCCATCTCTAATGGAACGTAGCCTAAGCGACTGGCCTTCGGTGTAACAGCAATTTCGTGGCTACGTGCGAAACGGTATTGAAAAAGGACGCAACTATACAAATCTCGCTATAATTTGAGCGAGACACAGCATATGCGGAACGCCATACAACTGACAGTTTTTTCGCAATTTCGCTGCCGAAAACGAACGCGTCGGTGTACTAAAGGCGTTAATGAAACTATATCTGAATGCCTTGCATTTATTTCAGAGATGATTATGATGAAGATATAATTATTCCGTGTTTCCCTTCAATGGTATAATGGAATTGACAAAGTCGTTGCTATCCGTGTAATCTAAGTATGAGGAACAATTCTCAACGCACATAATTACGTGTATGGAGGTATCATGGGACTGTTCTTAAAAATGAAAACGTTGTTTTTAATGACTTTTGTATTTAAAAGTATGGATGAGTAGAGACAGTCGTATTTTTAAAGTCCTAGTCCTTCGTATTTAATACTTGGTATACTCTATGTTGTTTGGTTTTTGACATATGTTGTATTTTAGGTTACAGTAAGAGTTATTAAAATTACATTTTAACGATTTTAAGTTCGGCATTTTATTTTATTTTTTTATTTTCGACGTTTCGGCCATTTATTCCAACTTGTTCATTTCATTATTTTATTTTATATTTTGTTTGGTTATTATTTACTCTATGGGAGCCTATTCGAATTTAAGTACTGTAAGTGTCTGACAAAACCTTCGTTATAAATCATTCAATGTGCGTGGAACAATATGGGCCTTTTCATAGAGGGCCTAAAACGATATTTAAAGTTTCCACGAAGTTGGCAACGCGTCGGCTCCCCAAGGCAGATGTGTAGGCGCGACTGTAACCACTTACCATCAGGTGAAACCGTTGCCTGTACAAGCAATCAAAAAAACATCAGTTTATAGAATCCTAAAAAAACAACATTTGAATAATTATATTGCTTTTGTGGTACAGCAACGTGAGCACATAGACGAGTTGCTGAGCGAACGGGCGCGCCTTCAAGCGGAATTGGCCGCGACGCAATTCCGCGCGGTTACAGAACCGCCATATTGGAGGCCGAGAACCGCACCCACTGTTATGCCGCGTCACAACTATTACGTCGAGAGGTAATAAAGTCTACATGCAAGAACTATTCTAATCCCAAGTAATAGGCGTGATTTGACAGTTCTTATTACGACATATTCAGATATTAAAACCTCCAAATCGTTAACAAAGTTAACCGAATATTACGAAAAATCGACTAAAAATTATACGACTTTGTGATCGTTAAATTTATTGCAAGTTGATTTATTTTGGTGTCACACAAATACCTCACAAAATCAATATGAAAAACGGTTCAGTTTCGTCTGACATCGTCCTTCGCATATCGCATGCATTTATCACAATTAATTAATCTATAGATTTTTTATTATTTCACCCATATAATATTTATTCAATCGTTTTTATTCTCAAATACGTATTTCCTGTACTTATTATATGGTACTGTTTTAGTATAAATACATAAACAGTCTATGGTCTTGGAATAAATATGACGTAAAGTAGTTTTTTTATTGAATGGAACTGAGGTAATGAAATGCAACAACCTTTGGTAGCAACACTAAAATTAAAAATGAGACGGCTTAAAACGTAACTGTTTTTGAGACTTCGCCATCGATTAATACGACATTACAGAATTAATAAAATGTCATGTTATTTCGTCATTTGGAGGAAATTAATTGAAATTTATGTTTTATAACGTATAATGCATTAGTAAAAAAATATATGTATACTAACAACTCAATAAATCAATGGTTATTGGCTTTCAGTTTAGTTGATTTAATTAAAAGTTACTTTCTGTTGAATTTCTTAAGTGTCAAATCGGGCTTCTTATTTTGTGATTAATATAGTCGAAGTGGTTTTAGAAATCAAATCTCACCATTTGTACGCGTACTTATGCCTTTGGAAACCTTAGGCAGTGACCAGCTTCTGCGCGCGGACTGTATTGATGATATTCGTCAAGTAAAAGGCGTAGGTAGCACTGTTCAAGTCCCTAAATTCTATTGTTCACCACAAGTCATTCTTCTTTCTCTTTTTGATATTAAAAAACACTACTAATCTTTAAATAAAATTTTCATATTTCAAATCCAATCAGAAAAATATTGAAAGAATTAATGTTTTTTTTTAAATTTCAAGTAAATATCGTAGTTGTTGAGAGAAACGAGTCAAATAGTGCATTAATTACTGTTTGAGTAGTAAATAAATTATTCTCACAAGTGACGGGCGATGATGTTTTAGTAGTCTTGAGCATTTTACGTGTGGTAAAAAACAAGTAACAAAAAAAACTTCACTCAACTGAACTGACGATCGCGATGGCCATACACGGTCCAATCGGCATGATCAAGCCAAAAGAATTGAATTCCGATTGTTCTGTCAAGTATGACTGTCATGTCAATCCACACCCAGCCACGGTCATTTCTATTTGATCGATAGGCTCGATAGGGAAGATTGGACGATAGGCAACATGGTATCACCATTATTAAATGATAGGTTGAGTAGCAGCGCAAGCGCAACTCCCGCCAGCAGCGGGTGGCGCCTCGGCGCCGGCGAGGAGCTCAGTCTGTTCTCGGACGCGCACCCGCGCGTACTCCTTCCGGGCGACGAGTTGCCCTTCATTGGGGTACTCAAGGATAGGCACCACGATTACAGGAGGTAAGTTATAAAACACTGTTCAGAGTCCGGTCTAGCACCGGCAGTATCTTGAAGGTGTTCACAGAGAGACTCGACTTCCCTTTCCTTCGATGCTAGGTGAGGCTACTTATCTTATTAATAGCGAGGAATATATGACACCTATCATTGTAAGTGATCTCCCACAGGACTTGCAATTAATGTACAAAAATAACCATAAATCGATCAAATATAATCTAAAAAGATCCTAAATTGATTCTCAAAGCTTGGTCCGCTATGGGAATCAATCAAGCTTACATGTGCTGACCTGGGACTAAAACAGAACCATATACTAGAATGATAATAACACCCCTTGTGTTATCAAATCAGAATTAAACACTTGAATGATGATAACAATTCCTCGCCTCTGCTCCTATTTTTGATATAACAATATTGTGTACACGACACTGCGGCACGAATAAACCCATGAAGTTTCTAGGCCACGGTCGAATGTGGTTTAATGTATATGAATGTAAGCATATTAGACAATAAATTTAAAAAAAAATAGTGGATAGTCGAAGGCGGAGTGGGGCCCATTCTTTCTGCTTTTGTGTTCTGTTCTCTCCGTCCTACTAACATAGATATAATGTTTGTCACTAACAAATGATGTAACATCTGAAATGGAAACAAATTATTATTATAAATATGATAGACAGATACCTAACACTTAATTGCTCACCAAAATAACAGACACAATATAACAATACTTTTAGACAAATTAATAGGCGGCCTTATCGCTTATAGTGATATCTTCCATAAACAAATAAGTATCTTAAGCTATAGGATATTTATTATATATGACGATGTAAGTGCTGAGTTAATTTTGGATTTTTCAAATATTTTTTTGCATATACGTACTACATAAACTATATAAATAATAATTTCGTTTTTTTTGTATTCACTTTTTTTTTGTTGCGAAGCTGGCAAACAGGCAGACGGCCCACCTGATGGAAAGTTACCAACGTCGACGAGCAAAGTCAATGCGTTGCAAGCCTTTAGGATGCCACGTAATCAGGGAATTATTTTCACAGGCGCCTAATAAACCAATGGCGTATTCTCCGTCGACGCTTTTCCCCCTTGGCTGCCAACTCAAAAACTAAGATCCGTTCGCCAGCTCAAAGAGATGAAGAACAAGCAGGTGTGTTTAGTAATACATTAACCCGTTGACGCTTTTTGGACAAATAAGTACATTCTTAAAAATGGTTCTTTTTCAAAAAAAAAGAAAGACTGAAAAAAATTGTGTGTGTGCAGTTCATACGCAGTAAAAGTGAAACTTTTAAATTTTATTGCAGGAATTCAGCAGACGGCCCACTTGATGGAAAGCGGTTACAATCGCCTATGGACATTTGCAACACCAAAGGTGCTACAATTGCGCTACTGGTCTCTTAAGGGAGACTGGAACCTGGTCACTAATGCCGGAATACAACTCACGGTTGTTATGGCGACATACTTTAGACCAGGGGTGAACTTCAGAGAATATACTCACAGAAAATTCTTTAACTTTGATTAATATATAAATATAATTCCTTTCGCCTACATCCGTTAACATATTATAATTCAAAATAAACTTCTTAAATATCACTTTCAGTTTTTCACTGCTTTAGTCTAAAAAATATTATTATCAGTTTTATTTCGGTCCATATTGGACCTATGTTTAATCATCAGTCTTATTGACTCTCTAATCTGTGCTGCACAATGTAAAACTCGTATCTCATTCTCTCGTAGGCTTAGTTCTATACATTTATGGGTTTATCTCTTTCTAGTGTCGCTTTAACGTTTCATTGAATTTCAAATCACAAGAAGTTTCACTTTAAAAAATCGTTTTCATGAAATTTGTCATTATATTTCACGCGAGAAAAAGCCGATGGCAAACTTCGGTTCAGATTCACACGTTAAGGAGGGTGGGACGGGTCCTAAATTTCGTGACGTCACGTTTCAAAATATCTAATCAATTCAAAAGCTGTAAAACACGAAATTTGAACAATTAACAAAAAAGTTTAAAATATTTCCAACTCTTTCGGTATGAGAATAGTGTTTAAATTATTATAAAATAATTTAAATGGAAATAAAAGTAATTACGGAACTGCTGTTTTAGTTTAATAATTTCTTGATGTAATATTGCAAAATATGTGATGTCGCACTTGAGAGGGAGGAGTCTCAGGAATGTGACCACCTGTGACAAGAACGGGGAAGGGGTCGAAAATCATGAAATTCGTGTGACGTCATTTGTGGGTGGCTCTTTTTTATAAATCTACAAAATATCGTGGTCTCATAGATTTTGTATAAGCTTATTTAGTCGTAACTTCACACGTAGAAACAGTTAATAGCGCATTAATTACTGTTTAAAAAATAATTAAAATTATATCAGCATTTGCTGAGACTGGGTCCAATTTTAGGACTTATCGTTTCTGTTGTTTTACGTATGTATGTATACATAACTTCACGCCAGTTCCCTTGCGGGGTAGGCACGAACAGCAGAGCGCCATTCAGGCTTATTCTTACACACCTCACTTGCTTCTTTGACATTCGTAACTCTTGTCATGCACATGTTCTTAAAGCTCCTGTTGTTTTACTGTTTGATAACACTCGTATGTTGTATTTGTCCTAAATAAAATGTGTCTTTCTTTATTTCTATCATGATATTTTAAAAGTAACATTGTTATTATAACGCCTAATTTTTTTTATATGTAAAAATATTAGAATTTATGTTTCATTGACTTTTCAAAAATGTTATATTTCTTGTTTTTGTTGTTCCGGATTTGGTCAAAAAAGCCCACATTAAAAATCCATCTGTATATAGACTGCATATTTTAGTGTATTGTGGTATATATGTTTCTAGGTAATAATAGCGACAATGAAACAACCCCTATACATATCCAAGATGACGTCAGCTTCATTACAAATGGTAATGAGCCTCTCGAAACGCCCGAGTAAGTCTATCCCTTATGCCCCTAAACACCTGGGATGATGTTAGTGGCTGCACGCAGATGTAGCTAAAGCTTTAATGCGTTATTTAACATGCGATATTATTAATGGCATTAAACATCAATAGATAACTCACGTATATGTAGCTAATAGTTAACACTAATATTAACCCAGATGTATCAAGGGCATTAGGACTAATTGCAAACTTATACAGAATGAATTAAAAGTGGGAGTAATTTTTTTTTTAATCTTTCGACTTATAATTTTTTAGACATAAGGAACCACTGGGTTCATTTTGTATAATTTTTTAATTAAAATATATTTAAAAAGCGTATTACTATATCTAATACTGCTCTTAGTGAAATGCATCCGTCGGTGCAACGCCTCAATGCCGTAGACTCTTCAGAACGTCCCAAAACAACAATTAATCCGGATGTTGAAAAGCATAGGGAAAAAAGCCCGAAATCTATTATAAGAGAAGCCAAGCCAAAATTGAAGTAAGTTTATTTTTTGAAATATTAATTTGACAGTTGTAATTTAATTTGGTAACAATTTTTCAGGAAAAAACAGTATAAGAGTGTTGTATTATAATTTTCATATGTATGTGATGTTGCTAATTCCCAAGTTGTCTTTTTATTGCGAAGCTGCTGAAGGAGACAACCCATGGGAAGTGATTACCGTCGCCTATATGACGATTTGTGCAACACCAGGAGCAAAGGCGAGGCGTTACCATCCTTTAAGATGTGATAGGCGCAGGATGGAGCAATCAAACAGGAGTAATGGAATAGGGTATATGAGATGGGGGAGGGGAAAGTGGGCCACCGGAACTAGCTCGAGTGTTTGACGCCGATATTCTGGAAGAGCGTGGTATCACACAGATCGAGCTGTAATCAAGATACAGCATGGCTCTACTACATCTCCGTTTTTCTCCGTGCAGGAACGGAAAAACAATACTAATTTCTGCGGCCGGGCGGCCTGTCGTAATAGGCGACAAAACCCACAGCCAGGTGGTAGGGCATTTGCCCGACTGGATGGCTACCACCCCTGGTCTAGAGTATGCCGCCATAACAACTTTGAGTTGTGTTCCGGCATCAGTGGCCAGGTTCCAGTTTCTCCTTCAAGGCCGGCAGCACATTGGCAGCACCTCTGGTGTTGCTAATATCCATAGGCGACGGTAACCACATTCCATCACAGTTGGGCCCTTAGGTCGTCTGCTGTGCTTCAGCAATAAAAAAAACTGTTAAGTAAAAAATCAAAAAAACTACTAAAGCCAATCCACGTAATATCTCTCTCAATCCCTTAGACGCTCCTAACCTCTACACAACTTATGCAGAATTTTCAACCAATGGTAAAGGAAAAGAATGGCTAGTAAGATATAGAAACTTTGCTAAAATAACGCAATATATCGGTCAACTCATGCTTTCTGACGTTTTATCATTTGAAACACATAGACTAAAACCGCCATGCATATAATAAATGGTAAAAAAAACTTATTTTCCTTCCAGTAAACAAGACACACCGAAAGATCAGCAACCACAACACTCTAGAGAGAAAAGTCCGAATTCGGTTTTAAGAGAAGCAAAACTTCGCCTACGGAAGTTGGAAATCGAAGCAGAAGCTGTTGAACAGTCCTATTTCGAATTCAAAAAACGTCAATCGCAAGTAAAGGAGAAAAGGACGAACCTATTGCATAGCAATGAAAGTGTTACCAAAGATATTGTTGGTGAAATTGGTTAGTCTAATTAATATTCTGTAAATAAAGTTTTGTTATGTGATTCAGGATGCAAAATAAAGCCGATTTTTTAGCATGTTTTTGAGTAAAAGAAACTAAATATCATAAAAAAGGTATAAAAGTTTAAACTTTAGTCTTTAAACAAATTCGTAGGTGATAAATACAATAAAATGTATGTAACAATAACTCAAGATTAAAGATTACACGCGTGGAAAAAGTAGGTTAAATATTTTAAAAAAAACACTGTTACTTCACTCTATGTAGCAATGCTAAAATTTGAAGAATATGTACCTCTTGTTACAGATGCAAAACAAAGAAAATGCATTGAAAAACTCGATGACAAAAATAAGCAAGTAATTCCATCCCTAAATAAAGACGTACAGCAATTAGCAAAAATTGATTTTGAAAAATATCTCAAAGAATATAAAGCGAAACTTCAAATAGGGGAAACACATTTCAAAAACAGAGACACGGCCGCTGTTAAAGTTAAACCAATACCAGAAACTTATAGGAATATAGATAATGTTATTAACAAAAAGAATTATCTAGAAACACCACTAAACGAATTTCGGAAGCTTTACAATTCCACTGAAAAGCCGCTTAGAATTAGGAGAACTCTTGAAAATCAGGAAAATCGAAAATTGTCTCCGAAGACACCATTGGAAAATAGCACTCATTGTTGTAAAGATTTATTGAAAAAAGCAAAGGACAATAAAGGAGCAGAATTAGAAATTTTGAAGAAAAATATTAGTAAAATATATAACTTGAATGAAGCTATTGTTGATAATTCAGTTGAGAAACATTTACGCTCGCCCCTATCGAATCACAATGACCACGAATTAAAAAATCCAAAACCAAATCAGATTGAATTAGAATGTAGCTTAAAATTAGATACATCAAAACCGAAATTTTTCTCATCACCAGTAACACACAGTTTTGACTCTGAATTAAAAAGTTCAGTAGAATTAGAATACAGCTCAAATTTAAAGACTAATACTCAAAAAATAGTATCACGAAAATTAATTGGCGATGAAAATGTTCCAAGAGTCAATGTTAAAAACGTTAGTGAAGTGATTGTAGTCGATGACAACCAAAGCGAGATGTTAGCCGTTATCAACTCAGTCGACAATAGGGATGCACAGATAGGACTAGACTCGAGCTTGATACCGAAAACAAATAATAAAAAATTAGAATCACCAAAATCGATTGTAGATAAAAATTCTCCAAGAGTCGATGTTGAAGGCATTAGTGAAGTAAATGTAGTCGATGACACTCAAAACGAAATTTTAGCCGTTAACAACTCTATCAATAATAGGGATGGACAAGAATCTGATGTCGATGAAATTCGACCAAAAATGACTATAATAGTTAGTCCTAAAATTCCGAAAGACACCAATGATCGTTCTTTAAAATCTCATCGAAGCGTATCTCCAGAACAAGCTGCGAAGTTAACTCGAAACGATGTTTTAGACGCCATTTTCCAAAAAGAAGGAAATGATCAAATATCGAGTATACAGATGCAATTGGAACTGTCTAATGATGTTCTAGAAAATTCCGTGAGCGATTTAGATAAAGAAGAATACAGAGACGACTTTTCGGCAGATGTCGATAATTATAACAGCAGGTCTGAATATGAGAATGAAATACATTCGCCAGTGTCAATACTCAAAACTTCAGAGGATGAGAATTTTTGGGAATCCTAACGAAACTCTACATTTTATACAATAATATTGTTCGTTACCAGAGAAAAATAGTATCTATCGAAAGCTGTTAATTTACGTTGTTGAAGTCCAGTGTCACAGATTCTTAAAAGAGCCTTACCGTATATTATGATGTAGACTATAAAAAAATTGCGTTAAATTTTAGAAACATATCCCAAAGTTCATCAAAATGAATATATATTTATTTAACATGTTATTAGAATAAAAATGAAGTTGATTTTGGGAAATAAAATAACATGCAAAAAGAACCAAGATTGTTTTATTTTATACTAGCTGGCTACGTGAACATTATCAAAACATACATTTTTTACGTTTTATATAAAAGTATAAATACACTACATGTTAAGATGCCTGTCCAATCATATACAGATAAAGCCTAGACAATTAGACATTGCACTGATATTTCATTAATTTTCACTATCAAAATGTCGGAAAGTTCCTTACGAAACATGTTCTGTTTGTTTTACCCCTTGTTTAAATTGTGCTCACTTCCACGGCAGCAAGCAGGGAAGTGGATAGCGAAAGTGCCCACTTCCCAGAAAATGGGAACTAATGTTCGACTTACAGCGCGTTCCAATAGTAGCTCACAACGCCCAAAGTGCTCCGTCAGCCGTTCCACAAGGCGACCGCGATCGTTGTGGTCGTGGCGAAAACGTCACTAATGACGTCATCATTTTCGATCTCACAGCGCTTACAACGATCCATGTCAAGAGGTGGGTCGAATAACCGGACCACGCTTGGGTTTACGATTCTAACGTCGGCAAGCAAGTGGAACGAGAAAAATCGGGGTCGTGAACGTGGTCTTTGTGAGTCCCTAATGGAACGTAGCCATAATATTCTGTGTTTAGTAGATACTTGCACTGCCTATATCCCTCACCATTTTCCTGCTTATTGTCGTGGAGTAGGTTTAATGTAAACTTTTGTTTACATTATTCAACGAGCCCTGCTGTATTTTACACAAAAATTCCAATTTTATATTTTGACAATGTAATGTATGTGCAATGCAATACAATAATACGATAATTTTACATTTCTCAACTTTGTAAATTTAACTTCGTGTTTTATTTGAAAGGTTACCTTGTTTAACCTGCTTCATGTTAGGCTTCATATCGTTAAATGTGTAGACAAACATCCATCCTTTAAATATTATACCAACTTCATTAAAGTTTGGCATTGTGATACGAACATCAAAAATTTAATTAAACACAACTATAAATGCTAAACGCAGTGAAATTATCATTTAAATTATTATGAAAAAAAAAACAATACACAAAATTCTTACACAACTGTCCTTATTTGTCGACACAATTCATATTAGCATTCATTAATATCTATAATATTATAAAATTCTAAACATGCCGTTTCTGTACATTAAAGCTACTTAAATAAAAACAACTGGAATACATTATATAAACGATGGAGAACACGATGCATTTTTTTTAAATTTCTTATCTGTTTGTCAGTTTGTCTGTTCAGGATTCATGTATAAATATACATAATAACTACTGGGCCTATTTTGATGCGGTTTTCGCTGATCGACAGCAAATGCTTATACTTAAAATCTGCGCTACTTTTTACCCCGGAAATCGCACGGAATTTTTATTGGGAATAATTTAAAATGGCCAAATAAAAAAAAAATAATTCCAATGAGACTTTTTCACTGATCAACAGCAAATATCTATGTAATAAAATGTGTGATTTGTTCATCCCAGGAATCCCGCGGGAATTTCGTTTGACGTTGTTCGGGTGCATTAAAATAAGCTTATTCCGAGAGTTTTGACTAAAACTATAGCTTACATTATTTTTCAAATATTGCGGTACTTGGTGTCCCATGATTCCCGCGGGAATTTCAAGTCAAGCGGGGACGAACTCGCGGGCAGATCCAAGTTTGTTATAATTTTTTATAAATTCCAAACCTTCATGGGATAGGGAAGCGGACATATTACAATAATTTTTAATACCTTTATACATAAAAAAGAACAGGCGTTAAAACAATATAAATTATTTCAATTACTTTTTGAACAATAATTAAAGCGCTATTTGACCTCATTTATTTGTACCTTCTTGTGACGTCATTAGTAGGTACGCTCGTATTAAATCTATGAGGCTACGACGTTCTGTAACTGTTTTAAAAGTATCTCAGTTGATTTGGCTCTCCGCTATTACTTAAAACCAGGGAATTAATAAGCCAATGTAATAACAGCCCATAAATGTCCCACAGCTGGGCTCGGGCCTTCCATTATTGGGGAACGGACAGTATACCCGCCACGCTTGTCCAAGGCGGCTTTGACACATCGATTATCTCGATGTGCAGGTTGCATCACCATGTTTCACCCTCACCGTTGTAAGCACGTCGTAATTATAACAATATCCACTTTAGGTCGGGAAACTGCCTAAGTGGTGCAGGCGTTTCGGCCAGGATCGAACCTGCGCCCTTTGAGTTTGGGACGCGTGCGCTAGACATTACGCTACCACGACTATAAGCCAATATTTAACGGTTAATTTTTGTTTTTCAATTTGTATGAATCTACCAAAGTGGTCCATGTAAACAGACTCGAATCATTCAATATGTCGTCGATTATCGTCGTGTCACTCCAGTTCTGTGCGTGTCAACGAAATTGATTCAATTTGAATAATCCATTTAATATCAGCATTTTTTCGTGCGTTTTTGCGTTTTGTCTGAGTGCGGAAAATTTCTAAGATATTTACTTTATATGGGTTTGATTGTGTCAGTGATTTTCGTAATGAGTAGATTTTTGTTAATTCGTGAAAGAAGTACACTCAGAGTAATAATTACGGTAATTTAATGTGCTACTTGTAAATTTCACCTTGTCCGCTAGATGTCACTATTGTACATACATACATAACTTCACGCCAGTTCCCTTGCGGGGTAGGCACGAACAACAGAGCGCCATTTAGGCTTATTCTTACACACCTCACTTGCTTCACTATTGTAAATTTATCGTATGTAACATCCGAGACTTATTCATTTGGTTTTATAAATATGAAATTGACAGAAAACTTAATATGCAATAATTTAAATTTAGACTGATTCGATCCAGGAAATACCTTTAAAATAATAAAATGAGTGGTTCTGTTGTTTTTATATCAAAAAACAATAGAACGATTTGTGACTCCTTCTATTTGAGAGCAAATATGTAGCATCCAGAAGCCTTTTAGAACTAGTTTTTCATACCTAGTTCTTCAATGCCACACTTTTACAAATAAGGACAGTTTAATTGTCAATTAATACAATACTGTAGAAAACTAACATCAATGTCAAAATAACTAAACTATGTCAATAGAAAACCCATACGTAAAACATCAAACAAATACAGTAATATTTATATACAAGTACTATTCAATAAAAGACATATTTACACAATATACAGTAGACAAAATATGAGATTTTTTTATCTTCGGTTCGTTGACATTATAATATATTGGAGGGTAGAGGTAAGGAGAACAATATATGATAAAAGGAAATGTCCGCCAAAAGCCAATTAAATTGGTGGCGCTGCTGTAAAGCCAGTGGTTAAATAAATCGGCACACTTTAATCCGTCTCTTAGCAATTAAAGACAGGGTTTACCTACAGTAGCGCCATTCTGGACGATATTTGACCTATGTTATACTACTCGACCAAGCTAACTAGACGACCGCGTACCTCCTTAACACCGTTCGCAGTTCGCATGTGTTACGCTCGTCATTTCTGTACTTAGTTGTTTTGCAATAATAAACTGTTGGTTGGTAAGCTTTTTCTAGTTGTTTTTTATCTGTTTTTTTGCTCCTTTATCCTATTTTTACTATTCGTTGCAAATATTTTTATTTCTTTATATTTAAAAAGGAAAATAAAAATATTACTATGTAACCTCGTTATCGACTCATAAATTGGTATTTTTAAAGAAAAATAAAATTAGATGTATAAATTAAAATTAATTACCATAGTCGTGTTGGTATTTTTAGATTTTATATTTTGCAATCTGACATTCATCTACTTGGCTTGGTCGGATAGTATTTATGCTCACCATTAGACATTTTTTCAGTTTATCTGCCATGTGAGTCGGTCCTATTTACTTCTATCTTTCATACATAATATGATCATAGAGAGATAATAATTATATCATAAGGAATAACAATCGTCCACTAATAAATGTAACTGGTACCACGCGCTCCAATCACAGTTAGCGTCAATAGTCCTTTCTAGTTTTTTTTGGAAAATCTCAACTAAAACCTTCAATGAACGTCTATTATTTAAAATGTATCATTTAAATTTAAATTAGTTATAATTTAATTAAATTCATCACATAAAAAAAAATTGTTTTAAATAACAAAATATTGATTGAGTCTACTAGTATTCTGTACCTAAACGTAAGAGGAAAGAAAACTTGTGGCTCCCTCTGAGAATGTAGGTTTTAGAGTATTTTAATTACAGAGTTAGGTTTCTTACTGGATGATTCTCATTCCTAATTCTTCCATTGCGAACAAAAAAGTGATATTTTTTATATAATTCAATCAACCCTTGGTACTTTAAAACAATGTAAGATACCATACACAGCTCTGTCTTTAAATTTATTTAAATTAGTCCTGCTAGTCCAATTATTTCTATAGTACAGGTAAAACTTAAACGCGTTCCTGAAGTTCATACAAGTCATTGGGAATAACACAATTATAAAATTCAAATAGAGATGCCACGAATTTGTTTGGCCGAATACCGAATAGCCGGCCACGCTCTCGGCTGAAGCGCCGAGTATTCCGCTACCGTACGTTCGACGTATGACACACGTGCAGTTCTTACGTAGCAGGTTTAAATTGAGGCAATAATTTGTTAACCTTTTAAGACGGAACCACCACACATTTGTTGCCGAACTGTCACACACGGCTAGTTGGGAAGCACCACTTTGTGGTCAAATACAGATAATTGAAACGAACGTTGGACTGATGCTTTCTCCCTCTAACTACATAGAATTTGTATTAGAGTAAAAGAGACGATATGATTCTCTTGGTTTTGGCGCGGCAATTTTGATGGCAGCTGGCAGATTATGGAAAAAAATAATATTAAATTTGTCCCCTTTTAAGGGTTAATTATTTTATTGTTATAAGTTTTCGCAAATGGTAGGTACACATAATGACACATTAAAAGCTGGCCGAAACGTAATATTAAAATCAAAATAATTCAATTCAAAACATAGTGTAACTATTAATTTTGATGGAAATATATTATACAATTTTGAGCAAAATGCACTTTTTTTTAATGATTTGGTATTCTGTGTACAGCCAAATACCGAATAATATCCGAATATTCGTGGTATCTCTAATTAATTCAAAGGGCACGTAAAGATATGAAAGGTAATAAATACCTATTGCGTTCTCCCTCGCACGTTGTCCGGATTCGCATGCTGTTTCTTTCTGAGCTGGACACACGTAAACTTCCGGAGCTAAGTTCTCTCGAAGTGTACGTAAATTTTGCACGCACTAATACAGTAATAACTTTTGTAAATATTTCTTTACATTATAATTTTCCGAATTAATTATCGCCGGCGATATTGCTAAAGTCATTCTAATATTCGCAGATTAAAATTATATACAATTTCTGAAATAATTAATTTTTTTCTAGAGTTTTTCAGAGATGTCACTTCAGTTTTACACAACTAATAATTCTGCCGGATGTACCTGCGCAGTAGACCAATTATAGTATCGCGCGACAGTGTACGAATCGTGTAAGCGGAACAGAGCTAAGAATAAAATTCAAAATAGATTATTACACGTCGGAAACCGGTCTGCACTTTTCTGCACAAACGATAATTGCCAATCGGAATTATAAGTCGTGAACACTGTACCTCTATTTTAAGTAGTACATGTTAATTATTTTTGTAATTACAACATTAATATAAATAATTCAAATTCTGTTGCTATTATTAAAAAATAAAATGTCATTTAACTTGTTTATAGAAAAATATAATTTTGTAAGTAGAAAAAATAATAATTTCAATATAAATACAATTTTAGAATATTCATAAAAGACATACGTTGCCAATTATTTTTCTTCATTTTATACAAAGTCATTTTCATTCAATTAATGTCTAATTTTTCATTCCTCATAAGTTATCTATCCACTTAATTACAAACTCACTGATTATAAAAGTCAAACAATTGAATTATAAATATGTATACAACCGTCATTTTTAGTTTGTTTATGGTATATTTTATCCCTTGAAGAACTTTTATTTTAGTCTGGTATAGAAAAATCAGACCTAAACATACCAAAACATATATATCACTAACAAATTTTTAAAGTCAGAAAATTTATACATTCAAATCAGTACGTCAAAACAATTTCATATAAATGTCATTATTAATTTAAAAAAACGGTTACTTGTTGATTTTGATTCAAAAACATGTAAAGAAAAACCATCATTCAATTTGTGCAAGTGTTCGAACTAGTTGATATTATATATACACTAAGTTTTAACGGATTTAAGCGCGTGTTTACGTTTAATTTTGAACTACTGTATATGTTTACTCTTCTTTAAAGTAATTAACTATTATTAAATATTAGTTATTTGTGAAACGAGGACTGTGGTTCTGTAAAACTTACTTCAATTTTTTTTTTAATAAAACCGTTTCATTTTATTGTCGAAGTATTGTAAGTGATGGACGGTTTACATGTTACATTGTCCAAGACGGATTTGTGGGTTTCACACATCGGTTATTTGTTATTTTATTTGTGACGTTTCATTCACCATCAAACGTGATACTCTTAAGAATTGAATATTTAGAAATTAAGTTAATGTAACAATTGACCAGAGAACTGTATAATTCCCGGGCAAGATTCGAACCCACGTTATTAGAAGCTGCGAACGTCTTAGAAAAAGAAAAAAAAACTACGTTCAAAGAAACGCGCGCTTAAATCCCTTAAAATACAATGTACATATAGTCGAGTAGCAAAAACACAAAAAAAATACAATTAGTTAAATTTGATACTGTCTTAATTAAAATCCAAAACTAACATTTTGACTAATATTTTTGGCTGACAACGTGGACCGAGGAGAGTTGGGTCCCGTGACACGTAGCCAGTTCGACATCTGTGGAGAAAATAAAAATAACATATTTATCACTAGCCGTGTTGCTTCACTTAGTTCGCGTAGTACTTTCATTTTACATCTTCTTAAGAGATGCGCATCCCAATTTTTTTTTATTGCAGAAGATCAGCAGACAGGCAGACGGCCCACTTGATGGAAAGCGGTTACCATCGCCTATGGACATTCGCAACACCAAAGTTGCTACAAATGCGCTCCTGCTCTCTTAAGGGGGACTGGAATCTGGTCACTAATACCGGAACACAACTCAAGGTTGTTATGGCGACATACTTTAGACCAGGGGTGGTAGCAATCCCATCGGGCAAATGCCCTATCACCTGGGTGTGGGTTGTTTAGTCGCCTCTTACGACAGGCCGCCCGGCCGCAGGAAATTGTATTCTTTCTCCGTTCCTGCACGGATAAAGAATACTAGCAGTGACACCAATAGCATGCTCACTCTTTTTGTAGATCGATGGGACTCGCCACTGTTACGTAAATGGGTGCAACTGCACACCCAGTTAGATGCATGAGTTTGTTTGTTTTCTGCCGCCTCGCGGCCCGGAGGCAGGGTCCATAATTGAAATAATTTTGGTATACATGTCCCTTTGACGCCGTGGAGTAGAAGAAACATTGATGATAATTATAATCACGCGGGTGTAATGCCCTATGGTATTTGTTTTATTAATAAATTGTTGTGCCGTGAAAATATGATTTGAAATTTACATTTTGACAACATTGAAATAATTTATAATATAAAACTGTATAATATGGAAATACTCAATTTCTGAAATAAATAAATTGGACCTACTTATGCAAAACAGAACCAATCCACAAACATGCCAAAATTGGGTGAAGGATGCAGAAGACTTTCAAAATGCATCTTCTATCGACTCCATAAAAATCATAACGAGAAAATATAATATACAATATTCTAAATGTTTTTTTTCCAAAATATAGACATATTTTTTTGTACGCAAATTTTTTATAAAAATGGCTTTTTCTCAAAACTGTCAGTATGTGGGTTGGTTCCATTTGCATAAGTAGGTCCAATTATTATCATTAACCCTGTAAGATATTGAAATGAAATATTATAATGGCCCTACTCCATCTGGTGCCCGCTAATTCCGCTATTTCAATATCTTGGCGTTGCGAAGATATCAAAAGTACGATTCCATTGCAGTAGTGTCAAAAATTCGTATTCTACTAAATCCATAATATCTTCTCGATATCGTCGCGACAGAATAATAGTAGAAAGTATTACGATTAGCAGAAATGGCGTTAGCTGAAATGAATCTAGAAAACCTACTGACATTTTAAACATTTATTTCGCGAGTTTATCCTACTAATATTATAAACGCGAAAGTTTGTCAGAATGTATGGATGTATGTTTGTTACTCTCACGTAAAAACTACTGAATGGATTTTGATGAAACTTAACAATAATATAGCTTACACATCAGAATGACACATAGGCTATAGTTTATAAAGATACAGTGGGATTTATCCAAAATATAACGATTTTCCAACACCACGAGGGTAAAACCGCGGGGCGCGCAGCTAGTTGATTATAATAATTTATAAAGAGTGGCGTGCCACCGGAACGCCATTGAAATTAACAGAATTCCGAAATCAGGCAAACCTATGATTGTAACTAGTGTTCGGCGATTTTAATGAGATAGTAATAGCAGAATCGGGTCCCTGGGCTAATAATAGTGACAGTTGTGTTTAAAGCGTTTAAAGTAACGTCGTTAACGATTGACATATATACCAACAAAATAACAAGACTCGAATGTGTTTAGGCCGCATAATTTTAAAAGTTAACTTGTTTTTTTAAATAAACCTCGTATTTATCTTAAAGCTAAATTTTTAAGCTTTTGTCAGATTCACTTTTAAAGTATTGTTGAAAATATATCGATAATAATTAGATGTTCTTTCTCCAAGAAATAACAACATACAAACAGCTTTACTTTTATCTAATCTCATTAATCTCTTGATATACACAAGGTTATAATCAAGATCCTCACCTGTAGAGGAACGGATCTGTTCAGTTCTTCCCTAGAGTCCTTGTTGGGAGTCGAACACCTGCTCGCAACCGGAGAAGCTATCACCCTCAACCTCTTAGCCTTCGGGGTCCTCATGCAATCCGCGGGAATACTCCAGGAGGAACAGATCGAAGTGCTGTCGTCGCCCATGGACGCCGGTTGCCACCTGGTAATAAATACATTTTAATCTTATTTTCACGATCCCTTAGTTCAGGGATTCTCAAACTATTCTGGGCCAGAGATCCCTTTTCCGAAATGAACCGATACCTCAAACCCCCCATAGCCAAATTACTTTAAAAATCCTATCTCTAGTTTCTTTTACATAGTGGTACAAAATATCTACTTTACTTTACTTACTTTTATTGAGTTTTTTGAAAGTATAACAATGATACTTCCTACTAAAATATTAGTCATTCTTATAACAAGTTTGTATACGTAACACAATTTACACAGTATCTTGAAACTTTCAAATAAGAACTTGTGTTAATGAATAGGGGTCGATCTTTAGACCTTGTCGACCCTCAAAATCAGTTTTCGTTTGTCGACCCCTGGGAAGCCGACAAGACCCCCAGGGGGTCGCTATCGACCACTTTGGGAATAGGTTTTTTAAGTTTTCTTGCAAAGAAAGTTAATAATTACAGTGGCCTTTAAAGTATAGTTTAGAATTTGGTAATATTATAGATTATGTGTGTTTACTTGTTCCTCTCCGTCGGCGAGTAGAGTGCGATGGTGTGCCTCCATCGGTACACGTTTGGGAATTGGTCCGGGCTGATACTGCACTCCGAGATTGCTTCGAACACCAGCCTATCCATTTTTGTTGGCTCTTCACTGAAAACACACATTTATATTGCTACACATTATGGAGTGTTGTTATAGTTGGGCCATTCTATAAATTCACGTTTAGTATCTATCAAACTAATTTAAGTAGTTACTATAGTGAACTATCGATGATGATATAATTTTAAATTGTAACCGATATAGGAAGTCACACATTACTGAATCAATTTAAAAAACGATTGATTATTTAAAAAAGTTTACTCTTCCAGACATCTTTAAATACAGAAGTCTATGTATATCAGAAACTTTAAATTATTATTCTAATTTTGTTGCCTCTTTTATTTTTAAAATGTAAAAAATATACACTTTTCTAATTAAGCATCAATCTCCACGTGGGTTCACTAATATTTAAATAAAAGTTGTTGACAAACATAACATTGTTATGTGTTACGTTTCTGAAGAAATAAGCTAATTATGGTTATTTAATTCGATGTCATTTATTTTGATACTGTTACAAAGTTGGTTCTTCAATATTTATATGAAACTTCAAACGGGGCTTCTTAAAACAGCTCACATATTAATTAATTAATGTCAATCGCGCTGTCTTCTTAAAGCTAGCTCGATTTAGGTCTTAAATCTATAATAAATACAATAATTCCAAAATGGCACTACCACATAGGATTTATCAATATATTGACGATACTGCGTCTGCTGTTGCTGTATGCTGAGTAAAAATAAACAATATGGCGCCACACGCGATCGGGTTTTTTCGGGAACTGTCGGCGTGTTTTCGGTACTGGGTTCAAAAACTTCTTTAAATTTTGAATTACAGCGAAAAACGAACTAAAAATAGTTTTGCCATAATATTTACATATTACGATTATAATAATAACAGCCCATAAATGTCCCACTGCTGGGCTCGGGCCTGCTACTACATTAGAACGTACGGAAAGTACACCCGCCACGCTTGCCCAAGGCGGTTTGGCAAGTTTAACAGATCGGCTATGTGATGTGCAAGTTTCATCACGATGTTTTCCTTCACCGTTGTTAGCGCGTGGTAATTGTAAGTCGTGGTAGCGTAATGGCTAGCGTACGCGTCCCAAAGTCACAAGGCGGGTTCGAATCGTGGCCGAAACTCAAGCACTACTTAGGCAGGTTTCTGTATATTGTTACAATATATTACGATCGTTCAATTTATTACAAAAATATGTCTTTATTCAAAAACCCAATTATGATTACAGTCACATACCCATATATGAACGGTTCAGCGATGGCCCTGTCGGTGGCCTCCGCCATATCGTCGGCCTCCCTCTCAGAATTGTCAGAGGCCGTGTGGTAGCTGTCATCACCGTCATCATCGTCCGAGTGACAGGACGCAACAGACTCATCATCCGACACCTAGTGGTGATGAATAAAAAAAAGGTTATATTATAAAGGAAAACCTTCACGAAAATGGATGTACGTTTGTTGCTTTTTCACACCAAAACTACTGAACGGATTCTGATTGAAATTCACAATAATATAGCTTACACATCAGAATAACACATAGGCTATAATTTATAAAGATATAGTGTGAATTATCCAAAATATAACGATTTTCCATCACCACGCGGATGAAAGCACGGGGCGCAGCTAGTTATATATAAAATTTCAGCTTATGTATATTTATAACTGCAAAACACAAAGAAGTCTCTACCTATTGTAAACGTTAATTCATAGACTTCTTTCTTTCTTTTCTTTATTTTAAAACCAGCTTGATCCACAACAACGTGTGAATTTAGTTATTATAACGATTAAGAGGAAAATTCTAAACAATAAATCAAGATCGAGCTTCAAAAATACTTTGAATGAAAATTAGTTTGAATAATATCTGTTTAGTATTTTCGATTAAATGCTTTTTTATGGTGCCATAGTGAAATGATAGAAACACTACATTTGCCACCTTTATAAGAACTCTTCGATTATCTCAAACTGCCATGCGTTTACTCAATTCATCTATCTTTATATATATAATTCTTCTGTACGTGTGTTGACAATGAACTCCTCCTAAACGGCTGCACCGATTTGAATGAATTTTTTCGTGTGTGTTCAAGTGGATTCGAGGATGGTTTATATTCACAATTGGATCCGGTAGGTGGCGCTGCAATCGGGTACTAAATTTTATTTCTTCAGGGCAGAACAACGTCTGCCGGAACAGCTAGCAATATTATAAAATTCTAAACATGCCGTGTCTGTACATTGAAGCTATTTAAAAAAACAACTAGAATACATTATATGAACGATGGAGAACACGATGCATTTTTTTTAGATTTCTTGCCTGTTGTTTGTCTGTTTGTTCGGGATTCACGGAAAAACTACTGAGCTGATTTCGATGCGGTTTTTGCTTATCAACAGCAAATTCTTAGACTTGAAATCTGTGCTACTTTTTATCTTAGGAATCTTGCGAGATTTTTTTTTGAATGATTTAAAATGACCGGATTAAAAAAAATCAAAGTGATTTTTTCAGTGAACGATAGCAAATTTTATTAGATAAAATGTGATAATATTGTATTATCCCGAGAATCTTGCGAGATTTTTCCCGGGAGCGGTTTGTATGCGGGGAGTTGTTCGGATGCATAAAAATTAAGTTTATTCCAACATAGTTTTCAGTAAAATTATAGCTTACATTCTTTTTTAAAATCTGCGGTACTTTATGTCCTGGGAATCCCACGGGAATTTGGATGTCATATTCTAGTAAACCGCATCGAAATCGGCCCCCAGTAGTTTTTACGTGAATCCCGAACAAACAGACAAGAAATCTTAAAAAGAAAGCATCATGTTCTCTGTCGTTTATCTATACATATAATAAAATTGTAAAGGTCGAATTTCTATACAATGAAAAATAATGCTAAAAACCAAATCAGAGGATGTAAAAAGTGAAATAGAACTAATTTAGATTTTTTTCAAATTTTTTGTTTCTCTGTTTGTCTGTCTGTTTGTACCAGCTAATCTCCGAAACGACTGGACCGATTTAAATGAAATTTTGTATGGTGGTAGTTTATATCCCTGATCAACATATAGGATACTTTTGATCCCGAAAAATTTAATTAAAAACCGCACCACGCGGACGAAGTCGCGGGCATCAGCTAGTATAGTATATTCCAATTGTTTTCTTTTTAAATAGTTCCAATGTACAGATATAGCATGTTTGTTGTGGTCGTTGAAAGAGAGATATTGTGATTTTATATAGAAGTATCCTGCTTTTTGTGTCATTTCTATTATATAAACTTAATAAACACAACAATGGCTATTTATACGTGTATTCCTCTCAATAATTTTCACTCGACAAAAAACAGTTTGACATAAAAAAAATAAAAATCATATTCAAAATTCTATTCCTAAGAAAAATAGGTTTCAAACTAATGAGTCTGCAACAATGTTTAAAATTTTATAATATTACTAGCTGTCCCGGCAGACGTTGTTCTGCCCTGAAGAAATAAAATTTAGAACCCGATTGCAGCGCCACCTACCGGGTCCAAATGTAAGCTATCCTATCTTTCAAGTCGGATCAAACTGCACACGGTGTGCAAATTTGATTAAAATCGGTCAAGTAGTTTAGGAGTCCATCGCGGATAGATAGATTCTTGAAACAAAAGTATAAATGCAAGTTCAAGGGTATAAGTTTCAAGGTTGCCCACAAGAAAAATGTTAATTTCCACATACCTCTGCCTCGACGACATGGCACTTGGCCATGTCCACTGTAATGATCGTCGGGTGAGTATCACCCGCTGGCGAATTGATGCTTATCACAGGTTTCTCAATATCATTCGTGTGCAGTTTACCGTCACCTGTAAGGGCAGAACTTGTGAACTCCCCCAATTGTGGATTGAAAGTCATTTCTATCCTATTGCCTCAAGTATTTTAAAATTTTCTTGTGTTTCATAGTTGTTTCTTTAGGATTTTACAAGTTGTCTAACTCCTATAAAGTATGCATACTGTAAAAATAAGGGAGCGGACTGTCAAATCAACTGATATACTTTATACAAAATTACAGAAGTCGAGAGCGTACCTACTTATGACGTCATAAGTAGGTGCACGTAAAAGGAATCAAATAGCGCATTAATTATTGTTTGAAAAGTAAATAATATTATTTCTATCAATATATTTTGAAAGTTAGATCGTGGGTTCCCAAAGTGGTCAATATCGACCCCCTGAGGTCGAAATCGGTTTCCTAGGGGTCTATAAATCGAGCCCTATTAATAAAGAATACAAGTTCTTATTTACAACTTTCAAGATACTATACACTCTGAATTTTTTATTTTTTTATCTTTACATTGCGATTTTAATAAAAAAAAACAAAAAAATATTATCTACTTAAATATTTTTACGTAATTTGTATTAATAAATATTAATTACACTTGATATTTACTGAATTTCATGTCTATTTCTTTTGTTAAATTTTAATGAGAAAATGATGTCAAGTTTACTCACTTAGCCAACTGCAGTTTTTAAATTGGTAATTTTTAAAGTAATTTAACTATGGGGGTCTAAGGTGTCAGTTTGGAAAAGGGGTCTCTTGCCCAAAATAGTTTGGGAATCTCTGAGTTAGATGATTACATATTACCTCAACACCTGTTCTTTTATACGTAAAAATATTAGAATACATTGTAACATGTGTCCGCTCCCCTATTGTTCATCTCTTACCCTCAATTCATACTTTCTCCAAATTCACTACATAATTGTGTATATGTAGTAGGCTCAGGGTTGGGCAGTATTTGAAATACTTGTAATTGAAATACGTAATTGAAATACAAATACGTATTTTGTATTTGTATTTCAATTACTTCTTAAAAATGTAATTTGTAATTAGTATTTCAAATACCTGACGCTGAGGTATTTTGTAATTAGTATTTCAAATACTTATGGTTACAAAATACATTTCACAAAATACATTTAGCTACCTTAGTAATGGGTGTGTTCTTCAGAAAATAGCGCTTGATAGCTTTCATAAGCAAAATGGTGACCGCTAAATATTAGGTACATGCTGCAGTACTGGCCATTTAAAATAAATATTTTTGTTTGGCTAAGATATATAATTTCAAATTAATTTTACTTTGAAAACACGAAATTCTTTTTTAAAAATTAGTCATTTATTTATTGATAAGTGTTGTTTTCTTCGCATTTGAATCTTTTTCCTCATCATGGATAGTTAAAAATTCGAGTACATATGGATTAAGAGTACCGTCGTGGCAGCAACGCGGCAAGAGCGACAAGCAACATCAACGATCTTTATGAGCGAACACTACAATGAACGCACCACTTGTTATTGGTTTGCCCGCTTCCATTCTGGAAATTTCGACCTTTTTTTTATAGCTGGAGTACAGCAGACAGGCTGACGGCCCACCTGATGGAAAGCAGTTACTGTCGCTTATGGACATTTGCAACACCAGAGATTTCATCAACCCGCTGCCAGCCTCGAAAAAATTTTATGACACCCTTTTTGTAAAAGGTTCTACAGAACCGTTGCGTACATGCGCGAAGCGGCTTAAGGAAGTGGGGGTGAAATATCAACACATGGCGAGCGGTTCGATGGTAGAAAGAGGGCGAATACACCATTCTATACAGTTCTTCCGAATACTCCCCGTTATACAGTCAGTAGAATACGTAGAGAGAAGCGAAGTCTCTCATAAGGCCAAGCCTATCTAGACCATCTGTGAGTGTGGAATCATCAACAACGTGAATGGCTCGACGTTGAATACAGTCTAGGCGATCGAGTTGGTAGCCAGGTGCTCCAGCCCAAAAGTGTGAGCAGTACTCCATATGCGGCCTCACCTGGGTTTTATAAAGCACAAAGCGTTGCCGCGGTGTGAAATATGCTTGGACCCGTTTAACATTCCCAGCTTCTTAGAGGCGAGTTTTGCCTTGCCTTCAAGATGGCCCCTGAACATCGTTCGCGATGTCAACACTGAGGATCCCAATACTCTTGGTGGTGGTAAGGGGAGTTCCTTGGAACTGAAGCGATTGCTCGAATGGAGTTTTTTTAGCAGAGAATACGTAGACCTATGTCTTCTTGGGGTTGAAATGGACAAGGTTTTGTCTCCCCCATTCAGAGACTCACTCTAAGGAATACTCTACTTCAGATACAAATCTAACCCAACTTTTCTCCATAAATGATCGAGGGAAGTTTGCACGACCAGAGTACTGAGCATCGACTGTGCTATCATCCGCATTGGAATGAATGTTGCGAATAGACAACATATCATTGATATGTAAGAAGAACAACGTTGGCGATAGCAAACAACCCTGGGGCACACCAGCATTGATGGGCTGGAAACTTGAGCAACAACCGTCGACAACGACTTGAATGCTTATCCGTTGATTTTTGATTTTTATCCGTGCAGGAACGGAGAAAGAATACAATTTCCTGCGGCCAGGCGGCCTGTCGTAAGAGGCGACTAAACAACCCACAGCCAGGTGGTAGGGCATTTGCCCGACTGGATGGCTACCACCCCTGGTCTAAAGTATGTCGCCAGAACAACCTTGAGTTGTGTTCCGGCATTAGTGACCAGGTTCCAGTCTCCCTTCACAGATCAGCAGCGCATTTGTAGCACCTTTGGTGTTGTAAATGTCAATAGGCGATGGTAACCGCTATCCATCAAGTGGGCCGTCTGTCTGTCTGCTGAACTCCTGCAATAAAAAATAAAAAAATGCTGCGCTCATCAAAAAAGCTGGATATCCAGGTGCAAGGCCCTTCGGGTATCCCAAACGATGGCCGCTCCGATAGAAGAGCCCTGTGGCAAATCCGGTCAAAGGCCTTAGCAATATCTAGAATTCTAGACTAACTGCCAGTGCCCTTTGCTCTCAATGGCTTCAGCCCAATGGTGGGTTAGGTAAACCAAGACATCCCGAACTGAGCGACCGTGGCGGAAGTCATATTGCCGATCGTTTAGCAGCTGGGAATCTTCGAGGTAACACAAGAGCTGCGTGTTGATAATACGCTCCATCACCATTGAGAGCAAAAAGGTTATTGTTATAGGCCTATTCGACGTGTCTGTTACGTCCCCTTTTTTGGGGGCAAGGTGTACCTGGGCAATCTTACACGAAGCGAGGACACAACCCTTGTAGTAAGAGAGAGTAAAAAGTCGGGAAAGGACTGGCTGGGGACAGCTCAACTAAACACGTCTGCAGCACAAGGGCAGGATTGCCATCAGGGCCAGAAGACTTTTTGACGTCGAGGGAGAGGAGAGCACATCGGACTGCTTTTTGAGTAAAGCGCACCTCCGACATTCTAGACTCACACTCAGGGATTGTAGGTGGAGTTTCTCCTATGTCTCAAGAGTTGAATTGGCCGCAAAGATTTCATCCAGAAGATTGACTTTATCTTTGGCGGCGTGTACCAGACGGTCGTCCACTGTGCGCAGAGGTGGAAGAGAAGCCCGACAAAAGTTTCCTTGGACAGCTTTGGTGAGGGCCTAAAAAGCTCTAGTCCCAGAAGAGTAGCTAGAGAGGTACTCACCCATTCTGCCGATGTGATCGAATTTTGCTCTCGCGAGCTGTTTTTTGAGGGACCTGGGGGCGGCATTGTATCACTTTTTCAGGTCAGAGGAACTTGGAGCCTGACGAGCCCGCGCTGTAGTCCAGGCTGGATAAGCCTGTTTCTTTAGCTTTACAGCTTCACTGCTGTGCTTATTGAACCATTGTGGTTTACTCGTACCACCGATAGGTACAGTTGAGTTTGGAATTAAACACGTTATTCGCTGCAGTACTACATCGGCGATCCAATCTGTGCCCGGATCAGAAGCTTCCGACTAGAAACATAACTGCCTCCATGGGTAGGATGCATAGAATTCACGGAGTCCATCCCAATCTGCTGACCTGTATCACCACACCTTCCGTCGTCCAGTGGGACGAGTCCGATCGGGAATAGGAAGGGGCACCACCAAAAATACCAGACAATGATCAGAGGTTCCCAGTGGAGCACTGATGAAGATCTGGTAGTTCTCCGGGTGTATGGTCAGCAGAAGATCCAGCAAAGAAGACTCATGATCCACTCTATCCGGTATTCGGGTAAACTCCGTAATGACCTGAGTGAATCCATTGGCGAGAGCAAATTCGTGGGCAGTAGTCCCAGACAGATCAATTCTCGGGGAACCCAACCACTCAGCGTAATGAGCATTAAAATTCTCAAGTATGACTACCTACGCAAAAGGATACTACCCAAAAACTTTGTCGGTCACCTCATGAACGAGTTCAAAAAAGCGAGCTGTTTCAGTCCTTGTGCATTTCCTGCCATGGGACCGATATAAGCACGCATAGATCCGGGTGGAACCACCAAAATCTACGCGTACCTACAAGATGGAAATGGTGACGAATTGTGAAGCTTGCCTGGTGGCACAGGTAGGTACAGGGGTGGTACCCCTGTACCATGAGGACCACGAACACTCTGCCAAGAGTGTGACGACGGAGAACAAGAAGAACAAGATGGAAATATCCCTATCTTCAAGGCCGTGGAGATTAGAATAAAATAAATATAATAAAATTAGGTTAACTTATTTCAGAAAAAAACGGCAGTTACATAGGCAAGGACCTAATAATAATTATTATTTGATTTTTTGTGAGTATTTTATTTACATAAACTAACACCTGACGGTAATTTGTAATTTGTATTTTGTATTTTAAATACATATACTTGAAACGCTGTATTTTGTATTTTATATTTCAAATACCCGACTTAAAAGTATTTTGTATTTCGTATTTTAAATACATGCGAGACAGTATTTTGTAATTTGTATTTCAATTAAAGGAAACCATGTATTTTGCCCAGCCCTGAGTAGGCTTACATATATAAGACAACTTCCTGCCAAATTTCATCCATATAAACTTAGTTGTATTATTCAACTCCATTAATTCTTCAAAAATTAATTCTGTAACATACTTCTTTATAAGACTTATAAAAAAAGAACTTGAGATATAAATAGAATATGAAATATAAAGAAAAACAATTTTTAGCTGGACGTGTTGCTGTGGAGTTTCTTGCCGCTTCTTCTCCTTAACAGAAATAACACGTTGCGAAGCGGTGTACATAGACTAGGAAGTAAAATTAAATTTTAACTTATATGTATGACCTTCAAAAAGTGTTATCTAGTGGAACTTATATTGAATAAAAACTTTTGAATTTGAATTAGTACTACATACTTATATTAATCATCAATATAATAGTAACTGTCTCTGTTACGCTTTTACGGAAAAATCATGTTACGGATTTGGTTGAAATTTGGTTTTTGCTGCAATCTGATATAATATCAATATGTAGTCTCAAAATCGTGAACAATTTTATCCCGGAAAATCAGATGGATTCCGGGATAGAGTCAAGTAAATATTCCAGGAGCTAATAGCATCTAGATTTGAATTTAATGCATTGTAACACATATTGCTTATTTGCCCTCAAAATAAACTAGAGTTTACTAAAGTTTTCAACCCAGTTTCGCCTAAAACCCTAGAAAAATACAAAAATAAATTTAAAATATACACAGGCAGACAGATGGACTTGAGGTTTTTATAAGAGTTTTTCTAACTACACTAAATGAGTATAGAGCCCTAAAAAGATGAGACTTGCTTATAAAAACATGTTTAATATTTTTAATAGAAATGATTAATTTAAACTTACCAATTATATAAACCATCTAACATTCAAATTCAAAACATAATAGATATTAATTTAGAAAACTTACCAATATCATGGTCGAAAGTCAATCTTCTAATAAAACTATCACTCTTCGGACTCGTCGACAAGATCGATCTATTTTTCCTAAACGAGGCATTCTTTTTGCTGTTCCTCTCAAACTCCACTTTCCAATCGCATCTACATTTCGCTGCTTTGTCCCAAATCTCCGTACACTCTATTTCGGACTTTGCTGGTCCTTTCATAATGTCAGATTCCGTTAATTCCTCACATATAAAACTAGCTAAACACCTCACATGACTCTCTATAACTTGTGAAATTTTCACTCTCCCACTGCCTCTGTAACTAATTTTCCTTTCATCGTCAGAACTAAATATGTCATCGTTGGGACATCTTAATTTGACTAAAAATTCAACTAAACTGTTAACATCGTCCAAATCTTTTGTTTGCTGTTTCAATATATACACAACTAATTGCGCTAGCCTTGAATGTATCAGCGCAAAGTCAATTTTCTGAAATCTTTCATCGTCCATGTATGTATTAATTGTATTTTGGAGGTGAGTCGCTTCTGACTTTAAACAGTCCCCTGCAACGTCCATTTCAGCAGTTAACGAGAATGTTAAGGAATCTGCTATACGTTTGGCAAAAACTTGACATGTCCGTTCTATACATAACAGTTGGCTAACCGTGTGATTTACTACTGGTGGTGTATCACCGTTAGTCAAAGGTTTAACAGTAACCGTACTGGTAGGCTGTCTGCACATTCTTTGTCTTAATGGGTCTGTCTTCTTCCAATGAGACGGTTTGTCTGTTATTTTACATATCTTCATAGCTGAGCATAATTCTGAGATTGGACTCATCGCTTCAATCAACGGACTTTGTGTGGGAGACATTCCTAAACTTATTCTTGATAATGATAGATCATCAGGTGAATGTTGGGACTGTGCACAACTATCACTATAAGCAAATGAACATGCGCTTTCGTATTTTACACGTAAATAGTTTTCTAACAAAGACATTCCTTCTGGAGTACGTAGATCTGTGAATGTGTCTAAAAATGGCCAATATTCCTTCCAACCAACCTTCATCTGTTCTGCAAGATTTCTGAAATGGAGTGTTAGCACTTTGATAAGTATATTTGTTTCGATCGATATAAAATAAACTGGATGTCCACAGACAATTAAGCTAACATAGGGATTAAAATTGTGCACTGTCTTTGCCATTTGGGAACGAAACTATAAAAGAGCATTTGATCGGAAATAACTCATGTCTCAATAACTAACTATTCAAAAGATAATATAGTTCAAACCGATTTTTGTCGAAAGTATTTTTTTGAAGCACAACTTCAAAATATTAAAAAAAAAACCCTTTCAATTTTAATAGACCCAATAGTTTTTGAGAAGAACTACTGTGAGATGCAAAAACAAATAGATATAACTAAAAAAGAGTTAGAGCCCGGTCAAGCCAGACTTACAAAATATTATCTGTTGAATTTTTTTCTGTATACTCACACCGCCACAGTAAAGAACGACTGACTACTATGAACCTTTAGTTGTAGAAGTTCACTGAGCTTGGGTGTCAAATGTCAAAATGGATTCAATTCATTCATCGCGAGGGTAATTTATTTTGCAAAAATTTTATGATACCACTTTGGTTTTCATCAAAATCGGCCCCGAGATTCCTTTAACTGTTTATCGCTATTTCTTTTAGTATAAGATTTGGCCTTGGAGACCTATTTGAAAAATGCAACGTGTATAGTTGGAGAGAACAAGTAGTATGGAAAGTAGAATATTTTGTTCAAATACAACCCTTTCCCTTGGTTGCAGTTTGACGTTTCAAAGAAATTGATTTTGACAAGTTACACTATGGCTACGTTCCATTAGGGACTCACAATGACCAAATTCACGACCGCGATTTTTCCCGTTCCACTTGCTTGTCGTTTTTACAATCGTAAACCCAAGTGAAACGATTATTCGACCCACCTCTTGACATGGGTCCTTGTGAGCGTTGTGTGATTGAAAATGATGACGTTTCCGCCACGACCACAATGACCGCGGTCGTCTTGTGGAACGGGTAATGGAGCATTTTGGCCGTCGTGAGCTACTAATGGAACGGTCTACTTGATTTGTTATAATTATACAGCTGTGTTTATTTTTTCAAAATCAGCCGATTTAATTCCTGACAAGAGTAATTGATTTTCCATAAATCGAAATGATGCCGCATTAATTTTCGTCAAAATCAGCCTCGAGACTCCTTTGAGTGTTTTTCGCATTTAGCGTAATTTAGGATTTGGACCTGAAGGCCAACTTGACAAATTCACCTGTATACTTTATCCGTGCAGGAACGGAGAAAGAATACAATTTCCTGCGGCCGGGCGGCCTGTCGTAAGAGGGTACTTAACAACCCACAGCCAGGTAGAGCATTTGCCCGACTGGATGGCTACCACCCCTGGTCTACAGTATGTCGCCATAACAACATTGAGTTGTGTTCCGGCATTAGTGACCAGGTTCCAGTTTCCCTTAAGAGAGCAGCAGCGCATTTGTAGCAACTTTGGTGTTGCAAATGTCCATAGGCGATGGTAACCGCTTTCCATCAAGTGGGCCGTCTGCCTGTCTGCTGCTCTGCAATAAAGAAAAATACTAAATAAGCGGGTACACCGACCTGCCAACAGTTTCCAATCCTTTGGTGATCTCCTTGAGCCTGAAGGAGGCGGGTGCAACTCTACACCCCACCGCACTCCTGGGTGGGGTTTTCCACCTCTTCCTGAACGCTTCAGCATCACCGACCTCCATTGGGCCTGCGTACGCGCGGATCTCGTAGCGCGGACCCATCGGATCATGGTTTATGTCCTGTCAATCCAAAATTGGAAATTTTTTATGTTGTTTCTTTTCCAAATACTACATACATTATGTCCTGGGAACCCCGGACTTTTTCTGAGAATTGATCACAGGGCTAAAAAGAACATGTTACAATTAAGGCTGTGCGAATAATTGGAACTTACGAATTATTCGTTCCGAATCGAATAATTCGAAAATTCGAATTGTTCGAAAGTTCCCGAATAATAATTTATTCCAAATTATTCGCCAATTATTATATTATTCGCAAATTTTCGAGTATAGTACAAAGTAACTCTGTCTGTCAGTCTGTCTGTTCCGTTTTCACGAAACCCTACTGGACCGATTTGGTTGAAACTCAATATATATATATTTTCAATGACAGGGATGAACATAGGATACTTTTTATCCTGATAAATGACGTCATTCCCGCGGGATACATAACAATATCGAAAAAGATGACACTGCGATCGCATCCTTTTTGAAAACTACTGAACATATATGAATGAAACTCTACACAGAGCTGGCTTTTATCCCGAATCAACACTTAGGATACTATTTATCCCAATAAATTATGTCGTTTGCAGAAAATAGACAGATTGGCTAAAGAGATGGCGCTGCAATCGCGTTTCAAATCACTAACGAATACCTACATTGTCATAGGAAACAAGTCATTCATTGTATTACTTCTCAAATCAGGTTGGCTTTGACTCATCTCTATGTTTTGCTGGGCAGTTGTTTAGACTATATGGACTTAGTTTCCTTGTTATTATTATATGTAAAAAACCGAATCAAGTTTTTGTGTAAGTAAAATAAAGCTACTGCCTAGGACTTGGCACGCGGCGCAGCCATGGGGCAAATTCGTCTAGACATAAAGCTTTATTTTTTTTTATTGTCTTTTAGATACACTAAGAAGTTACATAACACGGACATTGGACATGTTGTTTAGGTATCTAAAGATATGATTATCCCGTTTTTGTCAAATCCGCCATTTGCAAGTACTGGGTCTGCTATAAGGAGGACAGAGGTGAATCCACTTACTGGTGGTAAAGCTGGTGTGAACGGTCTGCCAATGGTAGGGACGGCACTTTCATCCTCTGTATGCAACACCGGCACATAATATCTCTCTCGGAGCATCAATGAGATTCTTTTTGCTGTATCCACTGTACTACTTGATGAACGCTTGCAAATTACCTATAGGAAACAAACAATAACATAGAAAAATACAGGTGTATCTTCTTTTTAGGGTTCCATAGTAATTTTAGAATAAACTGTCTTTGAGACATTGTCTCGCCTGTCTGTCTCCATATGTTACACACGTTGACGTCTCAACAGTTGAGACATTAACTTCTCTTTTCATTCTTGAAATCTTTTTGTAACTTTTTTTTATTATTTACCTATTTTACCAAAAAATTCCGATATTGGATGGGTTTGTGGTAAATAAATCCTTCTTACTTTCGCACACTGACCTGTCGGCCAAAGACTGGCGACTTGACAACTGTCACATCAGACAATTGAAGAGAGAGAGAAACGTCGTCAAATTCATCATCACCATGATGATGATGAGTGTAAATCCATAATAATCTGTCTGTATTAGGGTGATGTATATATATCAATATCATACAAAATTACATATTATTATATATTGATCAGGTTGTTTAATGTAAAAATAAAGTATTTTTTATTCTGTTGTTTTATTATAATTAATAGCTAGGAATTCATTGAAAAGCATATGCTTCTATCTTACAAATGGTATGATCGAAGAGTAAGAACATAGATTTCTAATACATGACATAATACACATAGACAACAAAAAAATGAAATAAAAAGAGATCATGGATTAAATTATTCACAGAACAAAGTATAACATGGGAAAATTAAAAACGTAGTTGCATGGTTGCACTTTCAAGTTCACTTAATTTATAATTTATTCTACTGCTAACTTTTATTTTATGATTGAAAAATCGGCTCTTAGCCTTGATTAAATTAATATTATTACATGAGGTTTATGAGCTCGTTAAAAAAGTATTATTCGTTGATCTGGCCGATTGCCAGATTTCAAGGGTGCAAGGGTAAGAGGGAATGGAGATAAATGGACTCACCCGTAATAATATGAGCTGAGTAACCGGAGCGTCTGCGATACAGGAGCAGCAGTGCGTGTTCTCTTGTTATATATCTCCCGCTTCACAACTAGATTCACTTGCCACTTATCACCAAGCTCTTGGAACCCGATTAGTATTGCAATTGGGTGGATATCTCAAATGCGCGCGCGATGCGTGAATGTCTTTACGACGGATCGATTCAGACTGATCGTTGAGACGCGGAAGTGCGGGGTAAATTACTTTTTCGGGGAATCATCGTTCGTTACGCGTGGCGTGAACATCCTGGGGCCCGGGGAAAAGGTGACGGCTCCCATTTATAGTGCTGACTAAGTGCTGTTGTCGTCGAGGGGAAGACGAGCAATCTTTGTGACTGGTCTCGTTAAGCTGCCATCCTTGGTGCTGAGTTCTACGACTCGGACGACGTCATCCTTTCCGGGCAGAATCTTCTTTATTCTTCCCATCTTCCACTGGAGTCTGGGAAGATTATCCTCCTTTATGAGTACCAGCTCACCAATCTTGGGTCGACTGGTTTCCGTAGTCCATTTAGATCGGGATTGGAGAGTGTGCAGGTAGGATTTCGACCACAAGGTCCAAAATCGCTGAGCCAACGCTTGCACTAAGCGAAAACGTCGTAGGGTTGATGGAGGAGAGGATTCATGGGAATGTTCGGGTAATGCGGTAAGTGGGCGACCTATAAGGAAATGACCAGCGGTTAGGACTTCGAAGTCTGTAGGGTCTGAAGACAGAGGGCAGAGTGGTCGAGAGTTGAGAACGGCCTCAATACGGGCTAAGAGTGTAGAAAATTCTTCAAAGGTCAGATGCTGCTCACCTAATACGCGATAGAGTAATTGCTTAGTAGATTTCACGGCTGCCTCGTGCAGACCGCCAAAAGAAGGAGCTGAGGGCGGATTGAGCAACCATGTGATCTGCTGTGTGGCTAGCTTGTGCGTAATTCTATCATCATTGGCCTTTAAGAAGTTTTGTACTTCTATGAGCTGATTTCTTGCGCCGACATAGTTTGTACCGCAATCAGAGCGAATTAGGGTAGGGATTCCGCGCCGACTAACGAACCTTTGCAATGCCGCAAAAAAGGCGTCCGTAGAAAGTTCCGAGACAGCCTCTAAGTGCACTGCCTTGGTGGCGAGACAAACGAAAACACAAAAGTAGCCTTTGAGAAGTTTGGCATTGCGTAGAGTACTTGATTTAATTAGGAATGGTCCGGCAAAATCCGTGGACACTTGACTAAACACCGGTTGTGGGCTGACTCGATCAGCCGGTAGGTCGGCCATAAAAGGGGGATTCGGCTGAGCTCGATGCCTAAAACAGCGTACACATTTAAAGACACGGTGACGAATGACTCGCCTTCCAGATAAAATCCAGTATTGTTGACGGAGTAGTGCGTGTAGTGTATCTGCGCCCGGGTGGCAGTGTATAGTGTGGAAATGATCTATAATTAGGTCCACAAGGGGGCTTGAACTGGGTAAGATGAGGGGATGTTGTGTGTCATATCTAAGGGCTGAGTTGGACAAGCGCCCTCCTACTCTAAGAAGACCATCCTTGAGAAAGGGCGAGAGGCGTTGTATTCGCACTGTACATAATTTGTTAGTTTGCAGTCGGTGGATGTCTTCAGCGAACATATTTTGTTGGACTGAGCGTACCCAGTGTAAGAGCGCTTTCTTACGTTCGTCTACGGTAATGGGACCAACGATGCGAGAGTGAGAAGATACCAAGCAATTGTGTGCAAAACGTTTAATACATGCGGTTACGCCTACAAGTGTGTCTAAGGAGCTGAATCTCGTGAGTAAATCCGTGTCTAGATCAGGAACCGCGATGTGAGCTACCATTTTTCTGGGTTTTAGACCAGGCAGTACGTGATGACCCAAAGCAGGGGGCATCGTGGGCCAGGTATCAGGTGGGGCCTTGAGCCAAGTAGGCGACCACCATAGGTCATAGGCTAAGAGTTCCTGTGCTGATATTCCCCTGCTAGCACAGTCGGCAGGGTTAAGAGCTGAGGGTACATGTCTCCAAGTAGGGTTACATGGATTGGCTGCAATGGCAGAGACTCGATTGGCCTCAAAGACCTGTAGGGATTGAGAAGGAGTTTTAAGCCAGGCGAGTACGATAGTACTGTCTGACCAACAAAAGTGTTGCTGAATGGTAATGTGGGCAGAAAGTTGAACAGAGACGCGAGAAATGAGCAGCGAAGTGAGGTGTGCAGCTGAAAGTTCCAGCTTTGGTATAGTCTGTCGGGTTTTAATGGGGGCTACCTTGGATTTAGAAACAAGTAGTCTGACGTGTACCTGACCCGTGATATTCGTTTCATGAAGATAGACTGCGGCTGCATATCCGGATTCGGATGCATCGGCAAAACCGTGTAGGGTGTAGGTGGAATCTTTGCTGGTGCAAATTGTTCTGGGGAGTCGAAGAGCAGAGAGTAGAGGTAAGTCTTCAAAAATGTGCTGAAATTGAAATGTGACATCATTGGGAGCCGATTCATCCCAGTCTAACTTTAGAGTCCATAGGTGCTGAATGAGCAGTTTTGCGCGGAAAATAACTGGGCTGATCCATCCACTAGGATCGTATAAACGAGCGATGGTACTGAGTATTGACCTTTTGGTAAATTTTTCCAGTGTAGGTACCGAAATGTGATATGTAAATTCGTCCGTTTGGGGTATCCATTGCATACCAAGTACCTTGATTGCATTGGAGTCGGGTACAACATCAAAATCCTTGGGTATGTCACATTGATCATCCGGGAAGCGTTCTAAAAGCTGACGAGAGTTTGAGGTCCACTTTCGCAAATGAAATCCCCCTAGGGCTAGTAACTCAATGAGTTCAGTCTGCAGAGCTATTGCCTTGTCAACTGAATCATGCCCAGTCAGAATGTCATCCACGAATATGGAGTGCGTAAGAACCTGTGCAGCCTGGGGAAAACGGTGACCTTCATCAGTGACCAGCTGTATAATAGATCGATTGGCGAGGAAGGGGCTGGGTCGTAGGCCATACGTGACAGTGGACAGGGCGTAAGTGAGCAGAGGTTGATCTGGAGAAGAGCGCCATAGAATGAGTTGGAACCGTCTGTGGTCTGGGTGAACTAGTATATTTCTAAACATCATCTGGATGTCTGTACTAAAGACCACTTTGTGAGTACGAAAATTTAGAATGATGTCAGTAATATCACGTTGGAGCGGTGGGCCAGTGTGCAGACAGTCATTAAGACTGACACCATTAGAGCTCTTACAGCTGCCATCAAAAACCGTGCGAAGTTTTTCAGAGTTGGCTTTGAAGATGCCATGATGCGGGACGTAAAAATGGTCTTTTCCTTTAAATGTGCTGGGGTGACAAAGAGCCATGTGGCCCATGTCAATGTATTCCTTCATGAAGTCGATATATTTTGAGCGGAGGGTAGGATCTCTTTGGAGTTTGCGCTCCAAATTAAGGAATCGTCGTAGTGCAATAGCGTGGGTTGCACCGAGCTTAGGTGCCTTTGTAAGAAAGGGAAGGGATACTATGTATCGCCCTGTGGGATCACGTGTGGTGGTAGAACGAAAGTTCTCCTCACACTCGTCAGAGGTTGAGTTGTCCTTTGATTGCACTTCTTCGACTTCCCAGAATCTCTCCAGAGCGGAGTGTATTTCTTTATTTGAGTGTTGGGGTTGTAAACAGTCAATATTTACTAGTGCTGAATTAACTTGAGGCTCAGGCTTTGTGTAGTTTGGATTGATAGGACCTAAAAGAGCGAAATTGAAGATCGTGCCGAAGGCTATTGGCCTGCCGGGGCCCAAAAAAATTTTGTTACCATCCAAAATTTGGCCCAAGACATCAGAACCTATAATCAAGTCAATAGCGGCTGGAAAACGATAAGACGAGTCTGCTAGGGGAAGCTGTGTCGAGTCGAGGAGTGGAACAACGTCAGGTAACATTGTTAATGGTAAAAGACCTGTCAAATCTGGTAGAATGTATGCCTTTGCGCTAATTACTGGGACTTCGGTGTGAATAGGGCGGAATGTGATGGTAGTTGAAGAACTAGAGTTTTGAGTCTGCTGATTACCGACTCCTGTAATTTTTAGTTCTGTGTGCTCGACAGGCAAACGTAATTTTTGTGTCATAGTTTTAGTTAACAAGGTTAGCATGGAACCGCTGTCTAATAATGCTCTTGCCTTATGAAATTCTCCAGCGTTGTCTGCTAGTTCTAGGGACACAGTGGGTAATAAAACTGGTGGATCGTGTACTGTAATGTGCTGAGTATGTGCTGAAATATGACTGTCATTTTGGTTAGCTTTATCAGAGGAAGTAACAGGGCTGCCGGGCAAGTGATTATTATGATAAACTTTATTATCATAGTGCTGAGTATGAAACTGGGATTTATTTTGTTTACGTGATGTAGTGGATGGTGTATATTGTAGCGATGGTATGGGTGGGTGTAGTGTAGTATTGTGTAAGTGAGTAGCAGGTAGTCATTGTTGTGAATTAATAGGTGAATTACGACGAGAAGAGTTTCTTGATTCCGTGGTTGGGCGGGTGTGTTCTTGTCCTCTTAGTTGTGGGGGCAAGAGGTGAGAATTGTCATATGTGGGTGATTCAAAGCCACTGCGATGTAAGGTGGTATGGTGTTTCTCGCTATCACATTCTCTACACCGTCCTGTGGATCTGCACTCGTCAGAGTAATGGGGTCCTAGACACTTACGGCACCGTTCATGAGCTTGGATAAAATCCCAGCGCCCTTGCGTAGGCTGTCTTAGGTATTCACCGCAGTTCAGCAACCTGTGTCCTCTAACGTGACACCAAGGGCAGTAATAATTATTGGTCGGTGCTGGTGGGTGGGCGGAATCTTGTGCTATGGGCTCGAAATATTGTGTAGACTGTGGGTATCCTTGAGCGTACTGTACAGGGTACGCTTGACTTTGTAGAGGATATGCAGGGCGCGTTAAAGGTGGGCGGACGGAAGTAGTGGGCTGAAAACGAACGTGCCGAATTTCTGGTCTGGGTGCAGAAGCGCGTGGTTGGTACCGTGCTGAGGGAGAAGCACGTTCAGTTTGTCTGTATGTCGGGCTGAGGGGAGGGGGGGGTGGGTTATATGTCTCAGTTTCTGTGCAACGTGCATGGTCTTCTAAGAATGTGATTACATCCTTTAAGGTGGGCAGAGTGTCTGAAGACCCATGCGTTCGTTCAAATAATGTGCGAAGCTCGCCCTTTAACTTCCGCACTACTATTGACACTAGGACGTAGTCTGAGTCATGTAGTGGTAAGTTTAGGTTTTTAAGCGCCGATTGGGTTGAAATAAGAGGGGCTAAAAATAACTGTCTGATTTGTGAGCGGGTGGTGATGTGGGGTAACTCTAGTATCATATCTATAAACCTATCAATGAGAACTCGGCGATTTTCGTAGCGATTGGCAAGTGTTGTCATCGCTACATCGTAGTTCTCATCGGTAACCTTGAGGTGTGATACCATACTGAGAGCTTCTCCGGAGAGGCAAGAAAATAAATAGTGTAATTTAACTGCACCTGACAAATTACCGGCAGTGTCCGTAAGGCTTTTGAAAATTGTTATGAAAGATGGCCAATCCTCAAGCTTGGAAGAAAATTTGGGTAGATCTATTTTGGGCAGAACAGTAGACGTGGAGAATGTGGGCGAGCTTGGTTTGATGCTTGAGCTGATGGTGATGTTTGCCACCAAAATTTTTTCATATGCTTCTATAGCCGAGGTGTAGTAGTCAAAGTACCATTTTTCCACTTTGTCGTCAAGGTCTTTAGAGTCCAAGATCTCATAATATACTGTATCCAACTTGCCCTTTATATCGTCCAATTTTGTAAAGCGCCCTATGAAATCGTTTACACTATACTTTTTGTCTCCTTTTAATATAAGGTTAGCTATCTCTAATAGGAAAGTTATGTACTTATGGGTTTGCATAAAGATGGCAGATTGCGATTTGGTAGGCATGACGATGAGAAGTGCACAATAAGAAAAGGAAAAGCAAACGAAAAAAAAAAATTTTTTTTTTTTTTTTTTTTTTTTTTTTTTTTTTTTTTTTTTTTTTTTTACTAATGCTAATAAAGAACACGCAAGAAAGCAGCCAGAGAAACGTAAGAAATACGAAATAAATAAAAATGATTAGGAAAAAAAATATATATCAAACTGTCGTGTGCGCTGAGTCTTAATAAACACGAAGCTATATATAAGCTATAAAAGTTGCACGGCAAGCTAACCACACCGAGTGAAACGAATATAATATTCAATATTATTATATCGATCCGATATCACGTTTAGTGCAAGTATTCGAGAATAGGTGTGCTGAATAAAGTACAGAATACGTACTCGAGGTTATATTAACCTACCTACGTACCAAAAAATAGTTATCGTGTAGCAATTTGCGTAATTATCTGAGGAATGTGGAATGGGTATTCAAATATATAAGGGCAGAAGTAATATGTTTATAAGAAAACAAAAAAGAAAAAACAAGGGCAGAAAACGGGTAAATGGGCAGATTGATAATGATTGTTTATTTAACTTTTTAGGTATGCGAAAATTTACAATTTGGTTTGAATTAACCATAAAATGGCAAAATACGGTTGTTGCAGACTGTATAAATAGGTCGCCAGTTGGAATATTCGGTTCGAAAGACCATATGATCTGGCCGATTGCCAGATTTCAAGGGTGCAAGGGTAAGAGGGAATGGAGATAAATGGACTCACCCGTAATAATATGAGCTGAGTAACCGGAGCGTCTGCGATACAGGAGCAGCAGTGCGTGTTCTCTTGTTATATATCTCCCGCTTCACAACTAGATTCACTTGCCACTTATCACCAAGCTCTTGGAACCCGATTAGTATTGCAATTGGGTGGATATCTCAAATGCGCGCGCGATGCGTGAATGTCTTTACGACGGGTCGATTCAGACTGACACAATGTAATTTGTTTTATTTCTTGACTGTTTTTTTTTTTATTGCAAGAGATCAGCAGACAGGCAGACGGCCCACTTGATGGGAAGCGGTTACCATCGCCTATGGACATTTGCAACACCAAAGGTACTACAAATGCGCTGCTGCTCTCTTAAGGGAGACTGGAACCTAGTCACTAATGTCGGGACCAGGGGTGGTCGCCATCCAGTCGGGCAAATGCCCTACCACCTGGCTGTGGGTTGTTTTGTCGTCTATTACGACAGGCCGCCCGGCCGCAGGAAAATTGTAATCTTTCCCCGTTCCTGCATGGATGAAACTGTTTGTTCGGCATTCACGTAAAAATTACTAGGCCGATTTCGTTGCGGTTTTCGCTGATCGACAGCTAATTCTTAGACTTAAGCTTTGCGCTATTTTTATCGTGGGAATTTTTCTGGGAATAATTTTAAAATGGTCAAGATTAAAAATAAAATCTAATTTTTTTACTGATCTATAGTAAATTTAATGTAATAAAATGTGTAATATTTTTTTATCCCGGGAATTCGGTGGGAATTTTTCCGGGAACGGTTTTTAGTTGTTTGGGTGCGTAAAAATTTTCTTATTCCTACATAGTGTTCACTAAAAAGATTGCTTACATTCTTTTTTAAATGCTGCGACACTTTTTGTCTCGGGAATGTCAAGTGAAGCGTGGACAAGGTCGCGGGCATATCCTAGTTAATATATAGTATTATTTGAATCTCACCTTACAAGAATCGGGATCCGCGTCTACACCATACAGGCGCTGAACGAATGCCGGATCGCCGACAGTCGTGAGCACCAAGTTGCATATTTCCGCGTTCATTGACTTCGCCGCCACATGCAGGGCGTTGTAGCGCGAACCCTCCTAATATTCAGATATACAACACATACACATTACATACATATGACGAGTCTTCGAGCAGTGCGTCCTCCCCGGCCTGACCACCTGCGGGGTCAAGACGTGGACACTGACGGCAGGATTGCTAAGTCGCTCAACGGGCTATGGAGCGAGCTATGTGGGGTGTTCCACTTATAGATAGAATTAGAAATGGCTATATACATCAGAGGACCAAGGTAACATAGGTCGACATAGCTCGCAAAATTAGCAAGTTGAAATGGCAGTGGACATCTGTCGCAGGCCGATGGGGCAGACGGATCCTGGAGTGGAGACCGCGTCTCGGTAGGCGTTGCATGAGGAAGTCGGAAAAGAGGGACGAGTAGCGCAGACTTGGGAAGGCCTACGTCCAGCTGTGGACTGCGATTGGTGACCACACAAGTGTACGTATATATTATAATAGTACCGAATATGAACAGGCTCGCAGCCTCCTAGAAGAAATTATTAAGTCAAATATAACCTAACGCGTCAAATAGCGTATTAATTATTGTTTAAATTAAAAATATTTACATTGTATGTATTATTGTTATATTATTAAATATAAGAGCACATTTCGCAGAATATGCCTTTTACTAGCAATTGGTAATGTTTACGAATATTCTAAGGAATTTCTTTGTTTTTTTTTTATTGCAGGAGTTCCACAAACAAGCAGACGGCCCACGCCTCTCGACAGAAGTCATAATGTTGTACACTTACTTGCAAAATGGCAGGTGTGTTCCCGCTACTGACGAGAAACCTCGGGTTGTCCCAGACGCGGTCTCGCACGATGCCGGCCTGTCCCGTTTCGACAGCCTTCCTAAGAGCTACCATATCCTGAGGCGACGGTGCTTTGAATGGGTAAGGTTTCTCCCCCATTACAGCTAGAAAAGTACATTTTTTAACTTAGTTGATTTTCCAATATTTAAAAATATATCTCTAAAATCATTGCCTTTACAATACCAAACTTAAACATGTTTTTGAAGTGAATTTTTTTTTAGAATCGTGTATTGAAACGCGTTGAACTGAAAAAGCAACACTAAAAAGAGATAAACAGATAAATTTATAGGACTAAGCCTGCGAGAGAATGAGATAGAATACATTATCTAGACATACATATAACAAATCTGTAGAGGTCAAATTTCTGTACAATGAAAAAAAAAATGCTAAAAACCGAGTCAGGGGGATGTAAGAAGTGAAATAGAACTAATTTAGATTTTTTTAAATTTTTGTTTCTCTGTTTGTACCGGCTAATCTCCGAAACGACTGAACCGATTTAAATGAAATTTTGTATGGTGGTAGCTTATATCCCTGGTGTCAACATATAGGATACTTTTGATCTCGAAAAAGTAAAGAGTTCCCGTGGGACAGTGAAAAAACCGCACTGCCAAACCGCATATATATATATATCTGAATGTATCTATTGAGTATATGAGAGCTCTATAAGTAAAACATACCTATATACTTATTATTAGAACAGAATGTATGTAATCTATGAATGTATGTAATGTTGACGGCCTCTGTGGTTGAGCGGGCTAAGCCTTTGCCGACCTGCCTCACTACGACGTAGAGGCTCCGGGTTCGATTCCTGGTAACTTGCTTAATTTCGGGATATACAATGTGTGTGTTTTTCTGCCGATTATTAATCATTGCAGAAGAAGAATGATATGTGAGTGAAATATGTCATCTATCCTATTGCCAAGTATATGGCCCGCTAATAATTACAAAATTTGAAGTATTTAACATACCTTTGAGCATTAAGATCATAATTATTGTTCCAAGCAGGTCATAGTTAATTTTAACTGCCTGCTACGGTCATTATGTGTGCGACCTTGCATAACTGTTTTGATCGTAATATCGTACATAGTTGGTTAACCGTTTTCAAGATTTCGATTAAAACTGGTTTAAATTGAATTTAAATATATAATATTATAAAATTCTAAACATGCCATGTCTGTACATTAAGGCCATTAAAAAAAACTATAATTGACTATGTAAACGACGGAAAACACGATGTTTTTTTTTAGATTTCTTGTCTGTTTGTCAGTTTGCGATTTTCACTGATCGACAGCAAATTCTTAGACATAAAATCTGCGCTACTTTTTAACTTGGTAATCCCGCGGGATTTTTTCTGGGAATTATTTAAAATGGCCAAATTAAAAACGCTCGAATCTCGTGGTCGAGCCTAACATAATAGGAGAAATAAAAGCTCACAGCCTCCGCTGGCTCGGTCACGTAGAACGGATGAGAGAGGATCGCAGCGCGAGGAAAGCGTATTTGGGACGGCCGGTAGATCGGCGTGCGGTCGGCCGTCCCAAATATCGCTGGAAGGACAGAGTCGAGGCTGACCTGTCGGAGCTACGAGCCAATAATTGGCAAGAAACTGCGCAGGACTGAGAAAAGTGGCATGCTCTCGTTTGGGACACCAAGACCCACTTTGGGTCGCTGAGCCAACGGAGTAAGTAAGTATATTTAAAAAAATCAAATTCAAATGGTATTTTGTCACTGATCGATAACAAATTTTATGTAATAAAATATGTGTTACTTTTTATGTTTGTTTTTTCTATATACGTATAAATTATACGTAAACTAAAGGTACAATTGAACGCAAATTTAGTGATAAGACCAACCTTTGTGCACAATTCGAATAATACTAACTTTTAATTTTCTTCTAATGTCGTACAAAAAGAAACTGAATTCGATCCGGAACCAAAAAACGCATCCATAGTCTACTCTAAAATTATGCCGCCTCTCACCACGTCTAGTCTAAATTTATGCCGCTCGTCCACGCGGCCGTAACGCTTTTTCCTGACCGAAAAATCCTAAGACCCCCCGTCTATATAGAAATTTCACTTCAAAAGTGCACAGATAAAAAATAACATGCGCCGGCGTAGACGTCCAGCATTTATGTTTACGTTTTTCTTACACTCGTACAGATACCGAAGTGTAATCACACTGCGATTTTGCGATAAAATTAAATAAACAATTGCATGCGGGTTAAGTAAAACCGATAAACAAGGTCATTGATCTTTTAGCATGAGTGTACGAATAAATTTACTTCGCCGTGTATTTGACGCATAAAGGATCAAGATTAAATCGCAAATAACTGCTATCAGTATGTGGGATCTCCAGGGGGATTGATCAATATATGTATACTTACAGTTATCATTTCCATCTGTCGTGTCTGTTGGTTCTGCTCCCCTCAGAGCGAACGTTAAAGCATCCTTTTGGCTTCTGAAGGCTTTGAATCTGGCCACTTTGTATCTGCGAACCAGCTCCAACGCTTCCGCTTTATTCTTATACACATGCAGGACTTCTGAAGAAGATAATAGTATAGACTTATCGGAGCTGTGGCTGATATATAAGTTTCTATATTCTGTGTGAAGTTAAGGTCAAAATTCAATCAAAATAGTATTTGCGAGTCCGTACTATTTTTTTTATTGCAAGAGTTCAGCAGACAGGCAGACGGCCCACTTGATTGAAAGCGGTTACCATCGCCTATGGACATTTGCAACACCGAAGGTGCTACAAATGCGCTGCTGTTCTCTTAAAGGGGACTGGAACCTCATCACTAATGCCGGAACACAACTCAAGGTTGTTATGACGACATACCTTAGACCAGGGGTGGTAGCCATCCAGTCGGGCAAATGCCCTACCACCTGGCAAGGCAAGGCACTATTATACAAATATGAAAATTATACACTAACATCTTTATATTCGTGGATAATGTAGTTGGATAAACATTGATTTTGTACTATATACCTTTTATATTATGTAACTTTAGTGTATATATGTTTATTATCCTAAATAAATAAAATAAAAATAAAATAACTTTGTATATTTATTCCTTGATTATCATGTATCATGTAAAGCTGACAATCAGGTAGAAATAATATTTTCTTAAGTATTCGCGAATAGTATACAAATTAAAAGTACGTTTTAACGGTTTTAAGCGCGGTCGTTTATTTACATACATACATACATACATAACTTCACGCCAGTTCCCTCGCGGGGTAGGCACGAACAACAGAGTGCCATTTAGGCTTATTCTTACACACCTCACTTGCCTCTTTGACATTCATAACTCTTGTCATGCAAGCTCGTCTGTTCTTAAGGCTCCTGACAAGGTCGTTTATTTGATTTCTCTTAATCCGACGTTTCGGCCTCGAAGTTCGAATCGGTTCGAAGTTGGCGGTGGGCTAAATAAAACTTTAACAATGCTTATTGAAACTTGACATTTTTGTATTCCGTGATCACCGATACTGAAAAGTGGCCGAAACGTCGAAATAATAAAAATTAAATAAATTACCGCGCTTAAAACCGTTAAAACGTAACTTTATAATCAGGTAGAAGGCTCACCTAAAATAGTTACCTATAGACGTCTGCAACACTAGGCGTGATGCTAACACATTACCAACTTTTTGGATTGGTATAGGGAGGGAAAGGAATACTTGAAGATAAAAATTAAAAGCCTTATAACTATTACAGAGTTAATCCTGTAGATAGTAGGTATATTTCGTCTTGCCATTCTAAGCTTGGTTGTTTGATAAAAAAATATAGTATTTTAAAAGCTAATTTTTCAATCATCAAATAAAACTCATCAGTGGAACAAATTTTAATCTGACTGAATTCAAAAGTGAAACAATTCAACTCTTTCATTCACGCAACAGTAATTTTTAACTTTATCACTTTATTCTATGAATAACTTTTATATGGTGCTTGAAAAATCGATCCTAAATGATATAAGAATGCATTGCATAAATATTTATTGATAGTAATTATAATTCACGCCAATCTTGATAAACTCTCCAATCTTGCAAAAATTCTGCGCAATATAATTTTGTACGAAAAATCGTTTATTACGCAGACAATAGTGGCTATAAAGTTTTACGTAAAGTATAAATAGATAAAAGTATGAGCAAATATAATGTAAACAAAATACATATAGACATTCTCTAGAACGTTTATTTCGCGTACAACAATTGTCTGAAAGGAACTTCCTACTGAGGTCTTCCCTCTGCGCCAAGACACGGGGTTGTTTAAGGATGTAATAAAATTACTAAGAGGCCGCTAACGCGTTGGCGACGCCACTGAAGTTGCAAATGTCCATCGGCTGCGGAGAACACTATACAATAAAAAATATTAAGGCATAATTCAAAGTGTACTGTCAGAAATTCAAAACCTACTTCCGAAGTAGTTCTTCTACTTTATCTATATATCTTCTGTTTATTTTTAATTTTTTCTTCTTTTACTATACAGGATGATTGTTTCTTCTTATTTTCTGTGCGCTTGAAATGGTCTTCAAACCTTTTCGATTTTATCTTGTAATTATTTGTCATATTTGTTTTATGTTTTATATACTGTGTCACTTTCTACTTTATGCGTTAGTATGTATATATGTCGTTAAGTATTATTTGAATATGTTATTGCTTAAGTTAAGTATCCATGATGGGTCCAATACTAATCAATGAGGCGATGTTGGCACTGAAAATCTGCGCTATGCTGGAGGAAATTCCAACACAGCTTTATGCTGAGTTGTCAACCTCATTTGTAGTAAATGCGACGTACAACATATTAAATTTAATCATAGAAATGTATAAATTATTTATACATTCTTGTATTTTCGATTTACTAGCAAATAAATTCTTTCTTTCTTTAGCCAATCAATGTCTGTTGCTGGACGTAGGCTTCTACAAGTCTGCTCCACATATCCCGGTCTGCCACATTCCTCATCCAGTCACTGCCGACAAACTTAGGTTGTTGGTCCGGGATGGAGGGCATCCTATGTTACATTTACAGCGATCTCCAATCTAAGACATGTTTTCTCTCATGGCCATGAATACTATGACAGAAGTGACCTGCCCATTGCCACTTTAGATCACTAATTTTGCGAGCTATGGCGGTTACCTTGCTTTTCTTACTCTTATACTAATGCCCACGAGTAAGAAATAGATTTGGTGAATATCATAGTGTTGTCCAGATGAAGTTGACACAATTGCTTCTCTTTATGCATAAAATCTTCCAAAAAATAGTGTTAAAAATACTATAAACAGATATTGCCAAAATCCTTTAATTACTTCATAGTATATAGTGAGTTATGTTGTGCTGTTTGTACATTATATAGACACCTTTCACTTAAAGTGAATGGTTAGACAAAGCAAGTCTTTGTTTAACATTACATAGTTATTAGAATGAACTAATACTTTCTCCACAACTTTACCTGTTTAAATTCAACACTACGCTTAACATTAAAAATTCACAATGGACACTGATGACTGTCCATTATGAATTTTGTATCTATATAGAATGTAGAATAAATGATATCTATGAAGATATCAGACTAATTCATACCTATAAATAATGTTATCCTTATAGGAATGGACAAAGAATAAAATTTGCTGTGCCCAGGTAGGTGGCCTGTCGTAAGAGGCGACAAAACAACCCACAGCCAGGTAGTAGGGTACTTGCCCATCTGGATGGCTACCATCCCTGGTCTAGAGTATGCCACCATAACAACCTTGGATTGGGTTCTGGCATTAGTGGCCAGATTCCAGTCAACCTTTAGAGAGCAGTAGTGCATTTATAGCACTTTTGGTGTTAGAAGTGTCCATAGGCAATGGTAACCGCTTTCTATCAGGTGAGTCATCTGCCTGTGTGCTGAACTTGCATGAGTACATAAAAAAAACAAAAAAATGAATAAGGATTTTAGTTAGCATACTATCAAAGTATTCTATATAGTGCAATTTAAATCTTGTAATGTATACATTATAAAGAAACACTTAGAAAAAAAAATCATTGCATTTCTGTATATCTATTAGCCAAGTAACCAACTTGCCTTAAAATTAGACAAGTAATTAAATTTAATTACTCTGAAAATATATTGCAAAAAGATAATAAAAACAGTTTCTGAATCTGGCAATTAGCCAAATCTAAAGATAAAAGGAAAGGTCATATCTGAAACTAAAGAAGTGTGAATTTCTATTGACCTAGATATTTCAGACATTGTTATCAGTGAGATAAGTATAAATATGTTAAAAATGAGACCACACATAAAGATACTATTTACATATCTTTCTTTAGTATTTATATGTATGTATAGATGTTTATTATTATTATTATTACTTTTTGTAAAATTGTCTATTAATCTATTTTATTTTTATCATTATTTAACTAAATCTATTCTATATTATTTGTGTTGTATTATTGTCCGTGGCTCCACCTGCTGGTCCCAGGTGGTAAGGTTAACATTACACTGAGTCTGGGTCCAATATTAGGGCTTATATAGCTTCCTTTATTGTTCTCAGTATTGTTAAAGTGGTTATTATAGTGTCTTAAATAAAACAATTCATTCTTCTTTCTAGTGAAAATGGTGAATATGAGAGTTAGACAATACAATAACCAAGAGTAGTATTAAAAGGATTTTTTAAATGTTTATATGTTGGTATAGTGATGCCACAAGCCTTGGTGTCTTCATTCCATTGAATTTAAATGAATAGGCAGTTAAATAAAATGAATTTAGAATTTAGTCTTTGTGTATCCAGACAGTAATTGAGAATAACTCAGTGGCATTAACATCAGTCCTGATTACTCCTGATTAAACATGCAGAATTATAGTACAGTCATAATCGGTTATAATGATGATGGAGGGACCACTATAATTCCATTTCTATGACTGTAAGTCACTACATGCATAGGTAAACAATAACATAACAATATTTATTACCAAACAACACAGCCATATACAGTGGGCATATATACCACATGATGTCTATTTAATAATACTGATTCTCAGATTGAGCTTTTGCTACCTAAACATTTATTTCTAAAAAAGAAGTGTATTATTATAACTGTGGACAATCTATGGATGTAAACAAGAGATAAGAAGGCATTATGAATCAATGAATAAACCCGTGTTTATTTTTTGACTCAGTCCTAGTGAGTAGACCTGTGTAATATCTGCAAGGGATTTCTAATTAAAACTAGTCTCTCTATCTAAAAGCAGTGTTACATCCAAAGTCACTATATCCAAATTTTCCTCTGAAAATAAATTTTAATTTCAAGAGACTAAGTATTACCTCACTATAACTAAAAATTTGTTGCAATTGAGATTGTTATAAATGAAATTCAGTGTATATGGCCTTGGTAATAAAAATATACTCCAAAAAGTACACTCTTGGAACACTATGTCCACCAGGTATAATGATGAGGATTACAGTCAAATTAAAAAATTTCTACATAAACTACACTAATGGCCGGTTCATATATGTTAGTAACCATTCACCTTAGTACTGATCATAACATTAAATGAACTTTAAACAGTAAAGTTTTTTTTATATATAAATCGGCTGACAAACACATATTGTATATCCCCAATTAAGCAAGCTACGCTTGTGTTATGGGTAATGTACAATGGACTACTCTGGGGCCAATCCCAGACACCCACCAAATGCACCACCAATGGCAAAGTTTAATGACATAGTAAGATATAGAAACATGGCATAAGTCATATAAGTACTATGTATAAAATGTAGTTTACACAAAAGTATATTATCTAGAGTAAAAAGGCTACTCAATGCAAGTAAATTATTGTGTGGTGTAATAAAATGACTCAGTATAGTAGCAGATAGTGTCGAAATCCTTTCTTTATATGTAATTATGCCACTACATTTAAATCTTCATAAAATAAATCACAACAGGCTTATAATTTAGTAATGCTCACAAAATACCTTCATCTGGTCCCTTCTTGATCTCACAAGGGATATAAACTCCATAGTAGATGGTTGGCGGCTCCAAAGTCGTAGGGCTCTCCGGTGAATTCTGTTTTTTTCCAAGTCCTTCGAAACGCAGCAGTCTACTAAATAAAGCTATAGCTCCGTCTTTCTTCTCATTTGGGGACGTAGACAACTCCTCCTTCACTACACCCACGTCTTTACAATCAGGAATTAACACAGCTTTCGACATATCGCCTAAAAATGATAAACATTTATGTTTTGTTTGTGGCGAAGGAAATAGTTTATTATTAGGATAGTTATTACCTGAACATTAAAACTTGTCATAAAAACATGACTGGATATTTAAAATTTAGCAAGCGTTCACTGTTTCAACACATTTTAATGAAATATATGATTTCTCACAATAAAAAAAAACAATACGGGTGTGTTTGTTGTAGAAAACCAGAAAATACGTTGGAAGAAAACGTCGTAGCTGACGTTTCATATGTACTCTATGCGTTTCACAGAGTTTCACTTTCATTTCAACTTATTTTATTTACTTAGGTTTATGGCTTCATCCGGTAGTTGACAGTATGAAAAATATAGGCTGATTTTTATATATATCGTAGAATACGATCTAAACATGTCAAAAATAAATTGTTTTAATTAAAATAATAAATACTAATTTATATTTTTGAGAAATAAAATCGTTACATTGCAGCCATTAGTCACGTGACAATGAACGCCAATCAGAGCGCGTGACGTCATAGTGTGCAAAACACAACAAGTTGTTAATGAATTCTCAGTGAAAATTCATCGTTTTCCATTAATTTTGCTGTAAAATAATAGTATTTCCATTGTTATACACTGTGTTTATACGACTACAACGAGTTATAATAAATGCTAGTTTTATAAAAACAAATACCAGTAGGTAATTTGCCAAAAATCGACGTTGTTATGCTGGGTGCCTTTTTCGCAACTAACACCAATTTGTGCTCTAAAAACTTCTGTGTAAGTATATAACATCACAAACTACTATGGATACTACGTATTATAACATTAAACAATAGCACTTAGTGTTAAAATTGTGATTAAGATATGGCAAAGTATTATTTTTTAATAATTATTTTTGAGGTTATGATAATTTTAATATTCGTAAATGTTGATGCTAATGGTGAAATTTCTTTTGTAGATCATCGCGAGTATGTTATGATGACGCCATAAGTTATATGCATTTGAAACGTGATTGCAAACTCCTGTATTGTAAAGTGTAAAATATACCCAGATCATAAAGTGCTATCGAAATTATCGTCATCGCAGGAGTGAAGAACCAGTATGCACTTCTGCGGATTGTTATTGGAAAAAATCGGAAGCTATCACAACTGTGAACCAGTTTAAAATTTGTAGTAGTAACCCTAGTTTACCATCAAATTCAAATGTACTTATAAGTTTTCAGAAGTAGGACAAAAAATGAAACTTGAGGATTGTGCATTATTTAAATATTAACATAATCCTGTTCTCAGTGATACAGCCAGCACTTATATGTATCAACTTGTTTTAAAATATAATGAAAAATGCGAGTCATTTTTAAGAAATGCAGTAATATCAGATGCTGTCATTAAAAAATTTAAGTGGAAACAAGGGAGTAATTTAAAAGCGGTCTTTGGCATGAATTAAGATATGGATGGATAACAGCATCACAGGCTTTTGAAGTAAGTAGATGCAAGACCCACAGTCAGAGAAAATTTGGAGCTGAAACTTCATAAAAAAATTAAGAAATGTGGTCTCATATTAAGTCAACAATATCCAATGACTGCTGGTTCACCGGATGGTACATGTGAAAATTGCATAGTAGAAATTAAGTGTCTCTACAGTACAAACCATATTCAAATTATATTAAAGATGGGAAGCCTACAAACAAATATGCTCAATTACAAATATAAATATATTTGACTGCTGTGGAAACATGTATATTTTGTATAGCGGATCCAAATTTTTCTAATAGTAAAAAATTTAAACTTTCTGTATAGCAATCAGTTATGAATATGTTAATGATCTTATTACTGACAGTTTGTTACCATTTTGGAAATGCCATGTGTATCCATTACTTTATCAAAGCATATAAAGTAACCACTAGGTAGGTTCTGATATCATCATTTTGTAATAAAATAAAACACAAAATGATTTTGGAGTTTTATTTAATGAGGCAATCTTATAAATTAACTAAACTACCATGCTCTAGGACTAGGGTAATTAGGTTAGTTCATGACTACTTAAAGCCAGTTCCTATATCTTTCTATTCACTCACACAACCATCAGTTGAATCTTGACATTATTTGTATGAAGCTTATGTCAAATTTTAAGTGATGGTAAGGTAAAGGAACTCGATAAGATATATGAACCAGCCATTAGTGGACTTATCATCTATGAAGTAAAATTGTTCATGGAAAAGATATTTATTTACATATTTTTTATTTGTATGAAAGATTTGATCTGGATGTATTGAGTGGAATGGTGATAGTGAGGACTCGGTGTGAGTAACGGATGAAGTATATAAAGACAGAGTGTCAGTGACTTCTTCCATTATTAATTTCTTTGAAACTGCTTATACTGGATCCAGATGGCCTTAATGATTTCACAGAATATTTCACTTAAAATGGAAATGAAGAAACTGATTTTTGTGAAGACTACTAGTGATCCTGCCTGGTCCACAGTCTGGCTTAGCTTAATACTGGATTGAGTAGCTTTACTTCTATATTTATGTGTCATCAGTACTTAAACAGATTTATTTGCTGTTCTAAGACCTTGTAAACCTTCTTCCTGGGGCAAAACTGAAAATAAATTGACAATATTATTATTAGATTGTTTCAAGAAAATTAATATTGGAGCTACTCACTATTAATGTAAGAACCTGTGGTTGTGTTAGAAGTATTTTCAAGAATTAAACTAGCACCACTGGCTAATATAGTAGTACTTTCAACTGATTTATTTACACACTTTCTTAATAGCATCATCTTTTGTTCTTTATTGTTATATATGGTCGATTTATTACGGCCGTTTTCAATAACTTATCTAAGATTACAGATAGATCGCTATCCCCGACCATTAGTAACAGTAAATCTATCCCTTGTTTGCGTTTCACAATCAAGGATAAGTGCTATCTATCCATAGCTAACGATAGATAGCTTCTTCCCTCTCACTTATCCAAGCCTCTTGAAACGTTCCGTTCTACGATAACCATTTAACGACGTTACGCTTAAAACTAGACATTTTTTGTTTTTTTTTATTTATTTATTGTATTATTTACAATAATAAATTACTTTTTTACAACGACAAATCAAAAGATAAATAGGAATATTTTTTTTCATTTGATTTACCGTGCTTTTTAATAAAATCAATAATGAAACGAAACGTGTATGGTTTAACAACCGGCAGTTGTCATTTTGTGTTTTTGTTTTGTTTAAACGCGTTTCACGACTTCCTTGTATCTTATTTCTCATGTTTAATTTTGTGTAGAATAAAATGAAACCTGTAAGTATCTATAAACTACTTTGGTGATAATTTATGTTACATTCCGTTCAAGTTTTGATAGAAATGTGTTTTCAGTCAACAAAATCAGCGCCGATGTCAAGAGATGAGACAATGTTGCTGATACTACTTGTGGCGGCCAATAAAATAATAAATAATAAGGCAACAAATGCCACTAACAACAAATTAAAGGAACAGGCTTGGCAAACCTTGACCAATAAGTTTAACTCTTCGGTCACAAGTTACCCGTGAACTCCAGTGCAACTTCATTTGAAATGGGAAAACTTAAAGAAATCAGCTCGCAAACGCTGTGCAAACATGAGGAGCATCCTTCATAAGGTTTGTGATTTTAATTTATTGTTTAATCACGTTGAATTTAGTTGTTTTGAGACAGGTACTTATTTAAAATAATTATGCTCTTTGTTACAGACTGGAGGTGGTAAGGACTACTTTCCACCGGATGAATGGCTAGATAAAGTAGCCTCACTCTTGGGCAGTACATGCCAAGGGTTTTCTATGGAGTTTGGTGGAGATGTGGCCACAATTGAAACAAATTTGAATTATATATATATACACACACACATATATACATACATATATATATACACACATATACATATATATATATATATATATATATATATATATATATAAAAATATATAAATTTGCATATAGTGATGGGTGATGTTACAACTATTGGTGGGGAAACAAGTGGTGATGGTGTGTGTTGGTGGTGATGAGGAGAAATTGTCAAAAGAAATACAAATTCTTGAGACACCTCCCCTAAACAGAATAATTGGTTTTTAAACAGGGCTAGCGGTAGTGGTAGTTTGGTAGGTTGTTGTTATGTTACTTATAGAAATTATTTGTTTAGGGAAAGGGGTAACACAAACAATAATTAGTGCTGATAGTCAATCTCATCTACTCGAGACAATAGAAAATAAATTATTTTAATATGCCGGGTAGTCAATGAATGTTAATGAATTAACCCCAAATGTTATAATTTTTGCATTAGTTATGTAGCTACGTTAAAGCTTTCTTTTTGTAAAGCTATAATGCTAATTATTAACATCTATATTACATTCAAAGTATCATTAAGTCCGAGTATTTATAGCAATTTTATTAACTTGTTAACCCTTTTTTTTACAGTCAAACAGAAACACAAGATGGAGGAGAAATGTAAACCTCGCATAAGTAGGGAAAATGCTTTGGCAGAGTACCTTATAGCGAAAAAGAAAAAAAATTGACTTAGAAAATTAGGAAAAGGAGATTTTATATATTAGCTAAATATATTTAAATTCAACAGGCAAATAATTTATATGTTGTATATTATGTAGCAATTTAAATTATAAGAGAGGTAATTTTTTTTAACTTAAGTGTAGAATAGAATATGTATATGAGTATATGTATATGAATTAAAACATAATTTTTAATGAAATTGTTTCATTTAAAACTGATTTTAATCTTAAATCATTAGATATAAATATAGCAAAGCTAAATAAAATGAAATCATATGACACAATGCTATCTTTATTTTGGAAATAGTCAATATTTTTATAATTATCTTTGAAAGTAATTATTTATTAGTAATTGCCTTTCAGATGCACATTCTGAAGGAAAGTTATTATTATCAACTATATTATTTTCCTGTGATATTATAATAGGCACTGATATCTCTGGCTTTATTTCTTCCAAATTCATGCTTCTGGCCATATTATGCAGAATAGCAGTGGCTACAATAATGGCTTGCAATTTCTAATTTTAATCTGCTTTTCAAATGCCACTACAGAAAATCTTCTTTTCCAGACACCAATGCACCTGCAATAATAATGTTTCACTTATATAATGTTACATTAGATAAAATTACTTAAACTTATAATATAAATATCTATTTATGAATATAAATATCAATTACTTGTCTTTAATTATTACTTTCATAAGCATATTACAACCTAAAAAGCCATAGTATGCATTTTGAATTCTGAACAGTGATACTCTATGTTGGACTATGTATAAGACAAAATATGAACTAATGTCATGATACACAGCCATTATTACTATCAAAATTCTGTTACACTAAACAAAGCTTACCTCTCTATAGTATTTCTTGTTTTTATATGTGATTCATTATTTAGTTGCTCAGCTGGAGTATTTGGATTAAGTAATGGTGTCAGAAGATAAGGTTTACATGGATAGCCACTATCATCAAGCAACCAGCGATTCCCAAGCCCACCTTGTTCAGAATGATCTGTTAAAAATAGTATTTTTATACAATCCAGTGCCATATTCAAATAATAATAAATGTGTCACATATTATTCCTCAATAAACATCCAAATTTAAAATACCTTTTAAATCAGAATGGTTAAATATAGTTGCATCATGAGTCGATCCTGGCCACCGAGCAACAACATTTTGAAACACCAATGAGGCATTGCACACAACTTGGACATTGATAGAGAATGTTCCTTTTCTATTTCTAAATTCCTCTCCTATGCTGAAATCTGCAAAAAACATTATTTTTTGTGACCTATAAATAGGTATAGATAGATACTTGGTGTGGATAAGTATAGATATACAATAGGAGTATATGTAAATTTAAGAGTGTGAAATACTTATTAGGTGAATGTATTAATATATGACTGCCATCTTTGACACTATGTACTCTGGGAAACCCAGTAATATTATAAAATTCTTGTTGAGTGTGACTTTGTAATATAACAAAATTTGGGTATAATTTTGCTATAGCTTTAGATACATCGGAGACAATACCACTAGCAGATGCTATTAACACTCCAATAAAATCTGCAATAGACACTAGCATGGTACCCAATGCATAGATCAGTAGAGCCAGAAGCAACTGATGAAGGGGAGATATACCATGATTCTTGGAAAACTAAAACTTAATTAAAATTTGATATCACAAATGTAGAGGTACTTAAGTTAATGTAAACATTAAAATTAATCTCACCTTTTAGATTTTACACTCAAATAGGGTTGTATTAAATTTTTTAATTCATTTACAGCACTTTTGTTCAGTCTTCTGTATGCAAATTCGTATTCATTTAAATATAATTCACACATGGTTTATACTTCTTCTGTAACCTTGTGCTATCGGTATCACTGTCACTGTCTTCATCACAATCAATTATCATTTGAAATAATTCCATATGGCTATCGTCGCTACCAAAGTATTCCAATTTCCATTATTAATAGAAATTACTATTTATTTTCAAAAAGTCAAGTTAGCTACTGGCCGATTTTGACAGATAGGCGATTGACGTTACTAGAGATAGCTTCGTCTATCGGAGAGTAACTTGAAACTTATATTGAAACGCAAGTAAGCGTGAAATGTATGACCGTTCCTATCTCTAGTAAGCTATCCGTCCTCCGTTCGGTAGATAGCTGGTTTCGATAGGAAATGCTATCCGTGGATAGGTTATTGAAAAGCTAATAAGGACAAAAGGATAGATTTGGTTATCTTTAGTAACTTAAATGACGGATAGATAGCTTATTGAAAACGGCCGTAGACTGCTACAAGTTCGCTTTCTTCTATCTGTCTTACAATCAAATTTACTAGGTAAACAGCTTGGTTTCAAACGTAAGTGTGATACAGATCCCATTATTTGATATTATACGTAATTTTCCATATCATTTGGTAACGTAGAATTATAAATAGGGCTGATAAACACTTACATCAAAATGATATTCACAAAAATGTGGCCACTTTCTCCTCATTTGTTTACCCCTTAGATACGTAAAAAAACAGTTTCTGTGGTGTTTTTATCGTTGTACTGATACACTGCGGTACTGTACAATGTTTGTAATAATTAGTATTCATTTATTATTATGTATTTTTTAAACTTTTGATAACACTTCAACCAAACAGATGTTTGTTTTGCACACCGTGACGTCATGCGAGACGCCATGACAGCTTGACGCGTTTTCGTTGCGAAATGTCAAAATGTTTATAAAATTCCTAAATAAAATATGTTCATGTTGTTTTTTTACTGAAATATTAATATTTTGACTAAAATAGACCATAAGGCACAATATAAAAATACTTTAGCGGCTACTCCAATAAACTTCTCAAGAAAAAAGAGTTGTTTCTTTTGTGGCGATAAAATCCACCCACGAAGAAATTGCCCAGCTAAAGATATCATCTGTCAACTATGTAATAAAAAGGGTCATCTTGCAAATGTCTGTCGAAGCAATAATATTAAGGCTAATGCTATCTTCGTCTCTGACGAAAGCTGTTCTGCATCGTACGTAGTGGCTGCGTCACCAACATCTCTAAAAAAAGCAACAGTTTCCGCCATTATAAAAGGATTGCGAGCGGAAGCTTTAATAGATACCGGAAGCTCTATTAGCTTTATTAACGAGAACTTCTTCAAATTAACTGGCTTAAAAAAAATTCCTTGCCATCAAACTATAACCATGGCAAGTACAAGTCTTTCATCTCAAGTTGAAGGTCAAACTATTGTGTCCGTACAGATTGAAAATCATAATTATAAAGATCTTACTTTGTTAATTGTCAAGGACTTATGTGCTGATCTCATCATTGGGCATGATATCTTGCAAAATCATTCTTCTTTAGAATTTTCATTTGGAGGACCTAAAGAAATAATGAAAGTCTGTAATGTAGCAGCAGCATCGGTGCCTGCTGTTCCACTATTTGCGAGTGTCAGTTCTGATTGCAAACCGATCGCCATAAAATCACGCCGGCATAGTGAAGAGGACAACCAGTTTATACATTCCGAAATAAGAAAACTCTTGAGTGCTGGAATTATTGAAGAGAGCTCCTCTCCATGGCGAGCCCAGGTACTGATTACAAAGAACACGAATCATAAAAAACGCCTAGTTATAGATTATTCACAAACAATAAACAGATATACTCAGTTGGATGCCTACCCGCTACCCAACATCGAAGAAATTGTTTCAAAGATATCTAAATACTCTATTTTTAGTACCATAGACTTACAAAGTGCCTATCATCAAATTCCTATATTGCCAGAAGAAAAGAAATATACAGCATTTGAAGCAGCTGGAAACCTCTATCAATTTTGTAGGATACCATTCGGAGTAACGAACGGAGTATCTAGCTTCCAACGAACTATCGATTGGATTATCCGTAAAGAAGAACTGGAGGGCACACTAGCTTATCTCGATGATATCACCGTGTGTGGAAAGACAAGAGCCGAACACGATAAAAATCTACGAAAATTTATGACAGCAGCTCAAAAGTACGGCCTTTCACTTAATAATGATAAAAGTAAATTCGGTCTTGACTCTATTAACATTCTCGGATACACCATTAAAAATCACACTACAAAACCTGACGCTGATCGGCTTCGTCCTCTTTTACATCTACCACCACCAGACAATTTACAGTCTTTGCGTAGGGTTATTGGAATGTTTGCTCATTACAGTAGATGGATACCGAATTTTTCTGAGAGAATTCATGGTCTTTCCAACACAAAAATATTTCCATTGTCACAAGATTTAGTACAATCTTTCGAAGAGCTGAAATCTGACATTGCGAAATCTTCAATATACGCTATATATAACGATATACCATTTGTCGTTGAAACCGATGCTTCAGAGCATTCGATTGCTGCTACACTGTCACAAAATAATCGCCCGATAGCCTTCTTTTCTCGCAGCTTAAATCATAGCGAGCAAAACCATTCTGCAATTGAAAAAGAGGCATATGCTATTGTGGAATCACTGAAAAAATGGCGACATTTTCTGATAGGTAGACATTTTAAATTAATTACGGATCAAAGATCGGTTTCATTCATGTTCGACAACAAGAAAACAAGTAAAGTTAAAAATGAGAAAATACAAAGATGGCGCCTTGAGCTTGCACCATTTAAATATGACATCGTGTACCGTCCTGGTAAAGAGAACAATGTAGCTGACGCATTATCGCGCGTATGTGCAAATATGCAAACGCGAAATGAAAGATTAAAATCTCTACACGAATCCTTATGTCATCCAGGAGTAACGAGAATGATTCACTGGCTACGGTCAAAAAATTTTGCTTATTCGATAGACGAAGTTAGGAGCATGACCAATTCATGCCGTCACTGCGCAGAGATCAAACCAAGATTTATTAAATCATCGAATCCTGGACCACATATCATAAAGGCAACCTCACCATTCGAAAGGCTAAGTGTTGATTTTAAGGGACCCTCAAACACTAAAAATAAATATATACTAACGGTTATTGATGAATTCTCCCGATTTCCTTTTGCATTTGCGTGTCACGATATGACGTCAAACACCGTTATCAAACACCTTGATGAGCTATTCATGCTTTTTGGTATGCCGGCATATATGCACTCGGATAGAGGCACGTGCTTCCTTTCGAATGAAATAAAAGAATTCCTATTTAATCGTGGTATTGCTACAAGTCGAACTACATCATACAACCCCCAAGGTAACGGACAAGTGGAAAGATTAAATTCTACACTTTGGAGAACAGTACAATTAGCTTTAAAAACTAGAGGCTTATCCACTGAAAATTGGGAGATGGTCTTGCCACATGTATTGCACTCCATACGTTCCCTACTATGTACAGCTACAAACTGCACGCCACACGAGAGAATGTTCAAACATCAAAGAAGATCAACTAATGGAAATACAATCCCAAGTTGGCTGCTCAACTCAGATCAGGCCCTAATTAAAAAGTTTAATCGCGCAAACAAATACCAAGCCCTGGTGGAGGAAGTAGAACTATTGCATGTTAATCCAGATTATTCTTACGTTCGAATGCCCGACGGTAGAGAAACTACAGTATCTAATAGACATCTAGCACCATCAGGTGCATACGACGAAGGCATCAATAATTTTCTACCCACAAATACAGATTTCTCGAACGTAGACGAAACTTCCCCGGAAGTGCCTCCATTTGAGTCTGATGCAATCAATACCGCTGAACGGGGCTTAGATCTACCAGAAGTTGAAACATCTACAACTGACCCACAGATATTGGGACCACAAAATCAAAACTCCTCTGGACCTTTACGAAGGACGTCTAGAGAGCGCCGACCACCCAGTTATCTTAATGACTACGTCACATCTTAGCACGTCGGAAGAATGTGGTATATCTATGACATCTTATATCCGGTCTATGGATGTTCCTTAGCAACTAATCTATTATAATAATTATGTCATATTAACTATAAAATATGTAACACCAATTTTGTTAATAAAAACCTTTTAATGCAAGGTTTTGTCTTTAACAACAGTTTAAATTTCAAACAAAAATACATAATTAATACTCAAAAACTATTAATATCTCACAACTACTGTTCATTTTAGAGTAATTTAACACATTTTAGCAAAATAAAACTGCACAACACTAGGGCTACGTTCCGCTAGAGGCTCACAACGACCACGTTTACGACCGTGATTTTTCCCGTTCCACTTGTTTGCCGGCGTTACAATCGTAAACCATAGTGGAACGGTTATTCGACCCACTTCTTGACATGGGTGGTTGTGAGCATTGTGTGATCGAAAATGGTGACTGGTTGCGCCGAGGAAAACCTCCTTATAAATTCTTCTTCCTCATCCTCGCCATCAAGAAAAGAATAAAACTTTAAATGAAGAATGCGCAAGAAGAGATTCAGCTAGTGAGTGCTGTCAGCGCAATATATGGCTATATTTTTTTTTATTGCAGGAGTTCAGCAGACAGGCAGACGGCCCACTTGATGGAAAGCGGTTACCATCGCCTATAGACATTTGCAACACCAAAGGTGCTACAAATGCGCTGCTGCTCTCTTAAGGGAGACTGGAACCTGGTCACTAATGCCGGAAACACAACTCAATATTGTTATGGCGACAAGCTTTAGATCAGGGGTGGTAGCCATTCAGTCGGGCAAATGCCCTACCACCTGGCTGTGGTTATTTTGTCGCCTCTTACAACAGGCCGCCCGACCGCAGGAAATTGTATTCTTTCTCCGTTCCTGCACAGATATATAACGATTGTTGGAACATAAACTGTTGTAACTGAATTTAATGCTCATAATCCATATCCTAATGTGTGTGTGAAGCCCCGGGGGGTGAGTGCAGTGTGGCGGCGGAGTGGTGGCGAGGTTAGTTCTTCCTTGCTTCTTCTTCGACGTCCCTTTGCCTTCTCACGGCCATCGCATCGCGCCCGCAATTACGTTATTAGTGACATTTTTGCCACGACAACAACGACCGCGGTCGGAACGGCTAACGGAGCATTTTGGGCGTTGTGAGGTACTTGTGGAACACGCTGAACATCTCCCTACAATTTCCACCAAAAACTCATTTTATCACATAGGTAGTATCCATAGTATAATTCTTTTCTTTTTTTTATAATCGCCTTAAATTTTGTTGTTTTTGAAGTCTATTTTAGTAACTTAATGATGTGACACAGAAAGTTAGTCGATTATCTGTGTAAATTATAACTTATAAAACGAATCTTGAGTTTTTGGCGGGAACTGGAAGGGGACCTTGTTGCGTGCAGTTTTATTTTCTAAAAATATGTAAAATTACTCTAAAATGAACAATAGTTGTAGGATATTGATAGTTTTTGAGTAGTAATTATGTGTTTTTGCGAGAAATGTGAACTATATAGCCAAATGTGGTCTTTCGAGTTTGCACAAGAACTTCATTGAATGACATCGATTGTAGCCTACAATACAACGGCGCTTGGCTTAAAGGCCTAGTTGCCAAGCCTTAAACATAAAAAAAATAAAGCGAATTTTTATCTTAATTAAACATTAATAAAATGGAACTGATAAATAAAATATTATAAAGGAAAAGTAATAAAATATTATATTATTGAATGAATGAATGGAAACACTTTATTGTTCATCAAAATTTAAACTTAAAAACTAGATACAATAAATGTACGTATTATTGTACAATCTATAAGGATTAGTAACATTAATACACCTATCTGTCGACTAGAGTAAACTGTTTTCTAAATGTGAGCTTGAAGCGGTTATTACCTTTGGCTGATATTCAGCTTTTTTTAACCGACTTCCAGAAGGAAGAGGTTCTCAATTCATCTGTATGTTGTCTCTTTAAATAGACCATGATCACATTCTGTATTGGGTCCCTATGAATACCAAGGCGTTCTCAGCCTTTATGATGGGGTAGGATATGGGGAAGGCATATGAGATAAGAAGAATAGGATACAAGGGATGAGATAGTAATCAGGGGATATGAGGCAGGGGGAGCAACAAGGTCGACCTCTGTCCACTAATACCTATCTGTAGTTATTATTAAAGAAAAAGAAGCTGTGCAACAAATACCCCAGCATCATGTTTTCTTTGTATAATCATTCAATGTCCTTTATTATATAATTAAATAGTCTTCTTAATATTGAGTTAAGAGTGAATTTGAAGGCTTCTTTGCCGTTCTCAAAGAATATTACAAACTTACTTAAATTGAATAATAAGTTAATCCTTTTAGCACATATGAAACATGTAATTTGGAAAATTTCAGTAAACTTAATTCATTGTTCTGGGTTGGTTCTGATTTTCATAACTCTCAAATTACATTTATAATTAAAAATAAAACACAACTACTTAGTTTAAGTCCATTTTATGTATTTATTTCCTTTTCTTTTTATTCTTATAGCTGTTAACAACAGGGGGTTTAATCAAAGGAATATCATCTAAAACTTTTTCAATTGCGATAGTATAAAGATTACTATTTATCAACTTCAGTTTTTCTAATTCTGCTTTTAACTTAGTCTCTTTATCTTTGATTTCATTTTTGCTCTCCTTAGGTGACAAATTATATTGTACCTCCCTTATATCTGGCCAAAAATTTATTTTTTTGTTTGCCAGTATTTCTATTTCTGTAATATCATCATTGTCCTTTTCTAAAGTTCTCTCTAAGCTATGTAGAATTATATTTGGTGAAAAATCTGATTTGAAGATTGCTGGATAGTTAACAGTGAAAAATGCATTTGTAATGGGACCTTTATGCTTAATAGTTCTTATAGGTTGCTTGCTTGGAATATGCCATAGGATTATTTGCTCATCATTAGAACCAGACATTAAAGTGTCTCCATCAAGAGACACAGACAGGCATGTAACCGACTTAGTATGAGAGGTGAAAACACAACAGTCATTCTCAGTGTTAATTAACAAATCTCTATTTCTAGGAGGATTTGTCATACTGAATTTATAAATATGACCTTCAGCTGTACCAATGAATATATTCAATTCCAAAACATCAAAAGTAACTGCTGACATTGGTATATCAAACACTAGATTTAATAACATTTCACCAGAGCTTAAGTCATAAATTTTGCAGCTTCTATCACTGGAAACTGTACAGAGACGACCATGCATTCCAGTTTTACTAACGCATAGATCTGTCACAGGTAAGGAGTGGTCAGAGAAAATGTAAACTGGGTCATGTTGTCCAGCAGATGACTGAGTTGTCAAACCAATTTCAGGGTGAGCAGCTACAGTGGCTAAAGACCATACCATAACCATTCCATCTTCAGCAGCTGATACAAAATAACAACCATCTGGTGTAAATTTTAATAAAGAAATCTTCTGGTAATGACGATTTAATATAGTAATTAGACTGCCAGAACTCGTTTGCCAAAGGTATACTTTCTCGTTTATTCCTGCTACTATAAAAGCGCCATCAGAAGATATGGCAAATGCATTACACTTTCCTGGCAAAATAAAGCGCATGCCTTGTACAGGCTGATGAGAATTCAATGGCCAGACATGTAGTACAGGTTTAAGTTTTTCTACAGCTGCCAGGTAGTCAGTTCCGACGAAGGAAAGTGTCCTTGCTTCGCATATTCCACCACCTTTGTATGTCATCAAACTTGTGCCGGTATAAGGGTCCCATACGCAACAAGTCCACAGTGGATTGTTGGAATCACAAGTCACAAGCACTTCTAATAGTGCTGACATTATTTTTTGATAATAGAAAACTTTTATGTCTAATCTTTGAATAACGTTTCTACTTTATGTATTGAGTTTTGAGGCTGTCCTTTCGATTCCCATGTGGATTTGTTCAAAAATTCAAAATCAAACTTCAGTTTCCATCAAGCAAGCTGTTCTGTCAAAAATGTCAGTAGTGTCAATAGTTAGGATTTTTTTCTGTTTTTTTTTTTTTTATTGCAGGAGATCAGCAGACAGGCAGACGGCCCACTTGATGGAAAGCGGTTACCATCGCCTATGGACATTTGCAACACCAAAGTTGCTACAAATGCGCTGCTGCTCTCTTAAAAAAAAGACTGGAACCTGGTCACTAATGTCGGAACACAACTCAAGGTTGTTACGGCGACATACTTTAGATCAGGGGTGGTAGCCATCCAGTCGGGCAAATGCCCTACCTGATCTGATGAAGCCTTTAATACTTTATCGGACGCGACTAATAGACAACATAAAGATATCTAGATAACGAATGTATATTAAACTGTGTAAACTATAGGACAAGACATGGGCATTGGGCTGTCCGTGAGCGTTCGGACGTCTGAGTCTCTCAGACATCTGGACGAGTTTAGTGTTGCTAAATCTTGTTAAAGAAAACGCTCTGTGCCAATTCCTAAAATGCGTTACGTTGAGATCTGTTTCGAAAAAAAGTGCTAAGAAATGCGGTAAGAATATAAAAGGTAAGTTATTAAAAATACATAACTTTTGACGAAGACATTCCAATACACGTCAATATGTCTTTGAATGTGTTTCAAGGCTCACAAAAATGAAAAAAAGTTATGTATAGTGCCCAAAAACGCTAAGTTTGCAACAGTGGAGAAGTCCCCAAGCCCCACGCTGTAGCCAATATATTAGGGATATCAAAGTTACATTTCATGATTTTTATCTTTGTTAGCGCTCAAAAAATTATTTAATGCTTAACATCTTATTAAGCGCTTTTAAATTCTATAACTTCACTGACATATCGACTTGTATCAGAATATTATTGTCGAAGGACAAGGATGTATAATAGAGTAATCTATATTTTCTTATTTTTGTACTTATTTTTTTTAATACGTTTCAATCTAGCGCTTTTTAGGGGATAAGTTAGCATATTTTCTCTTACAAGAGTTGGCAATACTGAAGCCACGTCTAAAACAATATGCAATCTTATCCAAGCCATAAACTTATCAATTGTCGGTTTTGACCGATAACCATTAGCAAATTTGCGAGTTGAAGGCCAATTTAGACGTGGCTATTTTGTGAGCGAATGCTATTTTGCTGGTTTTTAAAACTACTACCCATCACTACTTATTTGTCGGGAGTTACGAATGCGTCTATTAATTTGTGTACAACTTTATTATATATATAAAATATTATTAATCTGGCATTGTCGTAGGAGAGATCATTGACCAATAGAATTTCTATATAAATGTCATGATATTTCTGACCAATAGTAATTAGAATTGTGAAGTTTTCTAAGATTTGATTGGTTAATCGGGGACATGAGTGTTTGAATATCGGTAAAACATAAGTGATCTGTGGTAAAACAGCTGGAATAACTTGCAAGTGACATTTGTGTCTAATTTTTAGTGAATTAAAAGTTCTAAACACTTCAGAAGCATATCAAGATGTTTAAGAAGTAAGTATCTCTAGTAATTCTACGTTTGACAATGTAATTATTACTATTTCATACAGCTTTTGTGTTTAGTTTTAGGTTATGTAGTTGCGCTTGTTGACGCTTGCGGCATTTTATAACATTTAATTGACGTTGACGTATTTGCCGTCACAGACATTATTTTTCTCTGTGAACCATGGACTAATGAAGATGTTCTATAGCATATAGTCCAAAAATGTTTCAATCGATAACTTTCATATCGACTACTTGGTCTTGGTAAAATTTAAAAAAACGTTTGTTATTGTAAATTTATAATCATTCATTATTTTAAAAATTGTGTTTCTAATATTATAACAACCTCCATATTCATTTATGGCACAGTCTTGAGTCCAGAATTTAGCAAATAAGAGGCACATGGCTGTTTGCTATTAATTTTATCGATTACACATCACTCTGAGTATTCATTCATTGAATTGGTAACATTGTTGTTCTGAATTTGTGATTCGTGCAATTCGTGTGAGGTGTGTCGTAAAAGTGAATGCGATAAAAATAAAATGTATGAAAAAGAGCGAGACAAAATATTAAATGAATGATGAAAATGAACATCATTTTAGAACAGTTCAACAATCGACAGATCATTTTGTTCAGCTGTTCGTTATTGACTACGCGTCGTGTACGTGTATATACGAGGTTTTCGACTATTTTATTTTTATAATTTCTAAATTTACTACGATATTGAGATCGCAGTGAGCATACTCACTTTCGTTTAAAACGCTCGATATAAATTATATATCAGGAGAAATATAATTGTTCTGTGTATTTGCCGTGACGTAACTGGATTTTTCAACTTCGTGTTCAGTTAACAAAGGTCGTGGCGGCCGATGGTCGCCGCGCTCATATCCTCTCGTGTGTGTTGACGACAACAATGTGGGAAGTCGACTCTGACACGGGGTCCCGCAGCACGTCGTCAGACGGGCTGCGTCGCAGGCAAGGATGGGACCCCGAAGCCGAAAGCCTAGCCTCGCAGATGGACGAGCTAGACGAAGTACTTGCCGAAGAAGAAGAGGGATGCGCGCTGCCCTCAACTCCAGAGGATCAACATTTGCTAGATGCGGAAATGGCTGAAGTATTGAAAGCTGGTGTGTTGTCAGATGAGATTGACCTTGGCGCCTTGGCTCATAACGCTGCAGAACAGGCTGAGGAATTCGTGCGCAAAGTTTGGGAGGCATCCTGGAATGTTTGCCATTTTCGACACCTGCCGCGCTGGTTGCAGGACAACGATTACCTGCATAAAGGTCATAGGCCTCCCCTGCCTTCGTTTAGCGCGTGTTTCGCCTCAATATTCCGCATTCACACAGAAACTGGTAATATTTGGACTCATTTGCTTGGCTGCATAGCTTTTATTGGTGTTGCAATATATTTCTTATCTCGTCCCTCCATCGAAATTCAGATGCAAGAGAAGATGATATTTGGAGTGTTTTTTATCGGCGCCATAGTATGCCTTGGGTTCTCCTTTGCCTACCACACGCTTTACTGCCACTCGGAGATGGTTGGAAAGTTGTTTTCAAAGCTGGATTACTGTGGCATAGCCCTGCTTATCATGGGCTCATTTGTTCCATGGTTGTATTATAGTTTCTACTGCCATTACAGGCCAAAAATTATATATTTATCTGTAGTGGTTGTTTTAGGAATTCTCTCTATAATAGTGTCCCTGTGGGATAAGTTTTCTGAGCCTCGTCTAAGACCTCTTCGAGCGGGAGTGTTTATGGGCTTTGGTCTATCAGGTATTGTGCCTGCAATCCATTATGGAATCACAGAGGGTTGGTTCAGCCAAGTCAGCAAAGCTTCTCTTGGTTGGTTGGTGCTTATGGGTCTGCTGTATATATTAGGGGCAATGTTCTATGCTCTTAGAGTACCAGAACGTTGGTTCCCTGGTAAATGTGACATTTGGTTCCAGTCCCATCAGATATTCCATGTACTTGTGATTGTGGCTGCATTTGTGCACTATCATGGCATAAGTGAGTTGGCATCACACAGAGTGACTGTAGGGGAGTGCTCTATGCCCCCATCATCAATTGCATTCTAGCCCCTTCTTTACCAAATGTGATAGTAGGCCATAGATAAATTTAAGTAGAGTTTAACATTCAGTAGCCTCACTGTACATTTTAACAAAGTACCTTAAAAAAACGAAGTTTTGTAAGTTTTTTAATCAGCAGGGAATCAAGATTCATTGTAATGAAATTGTGAGATTGTTAAGCAGAATGTATGGCACATTAGTTTCACATATGGCTGTAGGTTGGGAATATTATTATGTTATAGTTATTTATTTATTTTTAAAAATTAGCACTACACTATAATTTCTAGTTGAATATTGGTATTGGGCACTTACCAATACACTTTGTTATTTCCTACACTTCTGACACTTCCTTACTTTAGAATTTTGTCTCTAGGTACATGATATTCCAATTGAAATTGTGTCTGACACAAAAATAAACACACAATACAGTGTTAATTCTTCTATTCTAGTTTTGTAGTCTTTGCCACAGAATGAAAAAGAATAATTTTCATTTATTTTATAAAGTCATTGTACTTAATTTTACATTGTTTACTTACATATGGCTTTGTTCCTTGTTAAACTTTAAGACCAGTGTTAAGTAGGTTAAGTATTGGCAACACCTAAATTTCTATTGTTTCAATGTTTCATTTGTCAAGCTTTTTTGTTAATCCTTTGAAATCTTTCAATGTCTATCTTCTTTGTGATGTGAATCTCATCTGTATATTATTCATACATTTATTTTCATACAAATATTTTATATGTCTAAGTTTATTATTTATTGTTTTTCAATTAAAAAATCACTATACAAAAACTTTTATTTAGATATCTTTGAAAGTCCTTACTTTGAATGGATTGTATGCAGCTGGTTTTGTTTTTAACATTTGTCATTTATACATAATTTAAATTTATCACTAGACAGCATTATAGTGAAAAACTTGCAAGTTTTTTTTATAAATTCATTGAAATTGTAAAACATTTTTGTGTATTGAATATAAGCTTTGACAGTGTATTTGAAGTAATGACATCTGCATAATGTGATAAAAGATAACTAAATTCTAGTTATTTTTGTTTAACATTCCATCAATGACTTAAATGTATATTACATATGATAATATTTAAATCATTTGTAAATTTTATGTTGAACAGGAAACATTTGTATATGAACATTTATAAATATGTGAAAACATGAGAATTGAATTGTGTTGTAGTAAAATATGGTCTATCTACAATATATTATTAGATATAAAATGAATGTGTAAAAATGATTCAAATATATTCTAAATTGTTATAAGTGTTCATAAGTATAAAGATTTTATGAGAAAGAAAATGTAAAAAAAGTAATTCTAGTGGCACAGAATATACAGAAGGCTGGCTCCAGTGGTATAGCTAGATGTATCCTGTATCATAGTTAGTGTTGGGACATTTCACCATCCATGTGGTGCAACCCAACAGGATACTGTGTTTCGTACAAAACAAGTATATATACCTACAATATATAGATATTATTATATACCTATAAATTATATAGTTATGTATCTTGGGATTAAGTCACTCAATTAATTTTCTTTTTTGCAAACTTGTTAGAGCTAAAAAATTTAAATTTCAGGACTTTCTATTTCTATGGATTTTAGTTATGGTTAACTTAACAATATTTGAGATTGTAAAACATATTTTTTAAATTTTTGCTTACACACATTGGGCTGGTACACCAGTAGGTAGGCCCCCGCTTAGTAAACTAATACTGTGCTGTAATAAGATAACACACATATATGCCTAAACTATAATCTTAAATACAACCAGTACTGTAAACAAGAATTTGTTTATTGTATATTTGGTATCTTAATTCTTGGTAAAAGATAAACAGTTTTTTCTTATAATCTTTATAATTTTTTTATAAGCTATAAAATAAAAAATGTTATAATTTCTTTTCTGAGACAATTGACAGGTAAAAAAGTCAGAAATTGATTGGTAATAAAATAAAATTTTCATGGAAAAATAAAAAATAATAATACATTTTGTTATGTTATAAAAGATTTTATTACAAACTAGCTGTTACTCGGGACTGCGTTCGCATGGACATTTATCGCGGAACTCTAATTTTAAAAGTAGCCTAAGTTACTCTTTATAACATCAGTGAAAGTCCCATCGAATTCGGACCAGCCGTATCCGAGATTAGCCGCACCAACAGACAGACAGAGACAAAAAAATAATAATTGATTTTTTGATATAAGTACCATATATACTTTTTTGTGTCCATTTAGTAAAAAGCTGTTATTTTGACATTACAAACAGACACTTCAATTTTATTTATTTGTATACATGTAATGTAATACTGGCTTTTGACCACATAGATTAACCTATATGTATATAGATTAATCTTGGGGAAAGGTGGCAAGGAAAAGTAAATGCAGAGTTTGAAATAGGTGCACATATATACATATGTGCACATGATTAGTATGTGCATGTGTTTGCTTGTTACAAAACTTCATTCTAAATAAATCTTCTGTATATTTTGTTAGAATATCACTTGATAAGTACACTGTAATGTACGAATGAGTAAGGGACACAGAGCTGAAATTAATAGTAGTTATGTTGAAAGTGTAAATAAGTTGGATATAAAAATAGGATAAAAAGACTCTTGGAATAATTAGTAACTTTCAGTAAATATATATATGCTTACCCAAGATTATTTTTGATGTTCTATAAGATTTGGAAATTTAGTATTTCTCATATCAAACTAATAAATCGGAAATGAACTCATGAATGTAGTTGTAGCCTTTCTTTTCAATTTTAAGTGCTTCAATAGTTTTACATTTTCTTTCTATTTTGAAATTTGATGTATGTACAACATTAAAGGTGAGGATCCAATAGTATGCACCTCATAAGTGAGGTGTATCATTGTAAAAGCCTTATTACACTACACAGTGGAAGACCCCAGTACTAAGCGACTGGGTGGTCTACCTATAGAGTCCCATCTCTATTTTTGTAATACACCACCATAATATACAGCAAGGTTTGAAAACCAGCTTTGTGTAATAACCATGTAAGGGACTACTGTGGTAGTGTGTGATTCTTTCAATCTTAAAATAATATAATATTTTGCTGCTGGCAGATGCGTCCTCACCTTTTAACAACTAGCTTTATACTAAATATTTTTTATGTTAAAACATTTTCTGGGCTGTGGTATTTATATGTTTTTTGTAACAGCTATATTTGATGACTGCTGTCATATAAGTATAAATAGTTAATATTCCCTGCCAAACTTTATGACTGCTAATAGTTTACAACAAATACTACAGGTGGATGTGCAATAAGGCATTCAGAACAAGCTATTCTCAGCTCTGGATTTAAATATGATGCTCTTCATGAGAGGATTTAGACTGATTGTAAAGTTTTAAACCCTTTGTCTCCTATGGTTTTGCATGTACTATATGTTGCAGTAACAACTTAGTATCGGGTAGACTGTCTGCCACTTTGCTTGTAAACATAAAAAAATTCTAATCCATAGAAACTATAAAGTATGGCGCGGAGTATAACTAGGATAATAATCATATGAATGACCATAACAGTCAAGGGTAGCACAGTGGGACAACTTATGTTCATTCCTGTAGTTTAATTATGTGGTTTATCATACAGTCAAGAGGAAAAGAGAAACAAATATAGATAAACATATATTTGGGCATCTAATTTTTTGTTAGGTTTGTAAATTTAAGTCTGACATTATATATTTTTTCAATTTTAGTAAAACCACTATTTTGACAAACTACAAATCTATGACTATCTAATCAAGATAATTAAAGGAAATAATATAAAAAAAAATACTTTTAATTTGTTGGAATTTTTGAATATGTGCAAAATTGTTAGAAGAAAGTCCTTGACTGGTATGTTTAAGTATGGAATATAATGTGTTAATGTAGACAATTTAAATTTCTTTCTCTGTTCTCTTTAAGATTTGTTGGTTTCTTGTTTTTTCTTATTTGTGGGATAAAAAATATGTAATAAAATTCTAATAAAATCCAGAATTTCTTTTAATTTTTCTATCATCTCTAATTAAGCCATTTTTTCTAAGGCAGTGTTTTAGGGTTCTGTAGTCATTATGGCAAAAATGTTTTAATCTTTTCAATGAATTTGTCAATACCATGTTTTGTCTGTGTGGTCTATGCATATCAGCACTATTTTTTTCACAGGAATTACTGTCTGTATGAAAAAAAGTTTAGCGGAATGTTGTTTTCTATAGACTGCTATAGTAGTGTATTAAAATGTGAAAAAATAAAATTACCTTGATACATATAATTATAGCTGCAATTTTTTTCAAGGTTTCAGATTGTAGTAATTTCTGAGAAAAGTGACACAGACGGACTTGAATCATAAGGGTTCCGTTTTTGCCAAAATGGCTACGGAACCCAAAAGAAAGATTTTTTACAATTAAGTGCTTTTATATTATAACACCATAAACACTGACAACTATTTTTATCGGTGTTTTGAACTGGCATGGCTACACCTGAGATACTGTTAAAGATAGACTGGCCGAATGCATTTGATTTAAAGCGTTAAAAAATAACGCCTATAACGAATAACCACATTATAATAGTTTATATACATACGTTGTCTGTCAATATATAACGTCATCAACAATGTCGCATCCTAAATAACACAATAAGGCCATCGCCATATCTGTGTGAAGTGGCATATATCTGTAACTACAACGCAGATGAAACCCCGCCTAAAGACAAACAAATATATATTTCATGAATTTCAGAAACCGCTTAACCTCGGTTGAATAATATATTTTTTTGTATGAGATGCTTACATTATCTTTTTAACAAAGGTCATATCTTGCTCGCCAGGTTAATCAACGCACTGATTGGAATTATTTTATTCTCTATAGTTACCTACTTTAGAGGGTCGTTATCTAGCTTTGCAGATGTTGAATGTAAACAAAAAGATGAAAACATAACAGATAATTGTAGCGTATGGTTACACAACGTCGCTTGTAAGCTCATGCTGTTGTTACAATGTGATACGGAAACGCATTGTGTTAGTTACGTCAAATAATATGAACAAAGATGATTGTGACATTAGATTATACAATACAAATTGTCCATATCGTGGAGGTAAACATCGGAAATCATTATATTTTTGAATAAATATACTATTATTATTAATAATAACAAAATTACACGCGGCACGGATTGTGAGGTGGTTCCTCTCTCTAGACCCTTAATCACCGGTAGTTTGGACCTTAGACCCCGCTGCCGGCGAGCTGCAAGATTTTATATTTTTACATACATACATACATACATAACTTCACGCCAGTTCCCTTGCGGGGTAGGCACGAACAACAGAGTGCCATTTAGGCTTATTCTTACACCTCACTTATATTTTTATATATATAGGTAATAAAAATAATATAAAAAGTAGCGCAGAATTTAAGTCTAAGAATTTTCTGATCAAGATCAGCTGAAATCGACCCAGTAGTTTTTACGTGAATCCCGAACAACCAGACAAGAAATAAAAAAAATGCATCTTGTTCGCCATCGTTTATATATTCTATTTAAGTGCTTTTTTAAAAAAAATAGCGTAAATGTACAGACACAGCATATTTAGAATTTTATAATATTATAGATTTATACTGACTTACCCAAATCGGTCGAGTAGTTTTTCTGTGAAAGCGTAACGAACAGACAGTTATTTTCGCATTTATTATACTAATAGGGATTGTATTTTGAATGTTTTTTTATAAAAGAATATTGTATGTTATGTATTTTTATATTAAAAATATTTAGTGGTTTTTTTTAATGTTAAATCTTTGGATATAAATAATAATAATTTTCTAGGTAAAGACAGTGTAGTTAATAAAACTATGTCTTAACGGTTTTAAACACGGTATTTTATTTTATTTTTATTATACCGACGTTTCGAGTCGTAACTCGTAACGTAGTTAGTCATGACAGAGTATATAAATAATGAACAATAATTAAAACGAACAAGTTGGCAGTAGGTTAAATAAAAACTTACAATACTCATTGACAGGTGACGACTTTATCTTCCGTGATCTCGTCTACTGAAACGTAGCCGAAATGTCGGAATAATAAAAATCAAATTAAATACGTCATGAAAACTTAGAAACAATGTATAGTTATTTTTGTATGTCATTAATGATTGGTTTTTAAACATCAGAAGCGTAGAAATTGCAGGCTTCAACTCGCACAGTGGTCTTATGTGTTTATTGTCTACTCGCTAGTATTGATTGAAATTGTCCTTGACTTGAACTTTCAAAGGTGGAAAGGTGAAAACTAAGTACGGCTAGATGTTACAGTCTGATAATATTGTCTTTTAGGTTTAAATTCCTGAATTAAATTCAAGTGCTTACATGTTTTACCATAAATTTCAATGATTGCGTTAATCCAATATTAGGCGGTTCATTTCTGCCTTTCAATTTCGATGAATCAAGCAAAGTAAAACTTGAATCATTCAATGTCATTGAATACCGTCTTGACCTTTCAGTTTTGTATCTTTCAACCTATTGATTCAATTTGGTTGAACTGTCTAATATCAGCATTACATATCTGTCTATCTATATATATATATATATATATATATATATATATATATATATATATATGTGTATATATATATATATATATATATATATATATATATATATATATATATATATATATATATATATATATATATATATGTGTATATATAAATCAATTGTTGTTCGTTAGTCTTGCTAAAACTCGAGAACGGCTGGATTGGTTTGGGTAATTTTGGTTTTGAATTATTTGTGGAAGTCCAGGGAAGGTTTAAAAGGTGAGTAAATATGAAAAAAATGCTTGGGATATAGTCAAAACAACAATTTCGCTTTCCCTTAGAAACTATTCCTACCTGTCAAACATTTGATGTTCGTCCCGTCGTTTAGAAATCAATTAAATTTAAAAGTCTTTCAGAAATCAAATTAAATTTAAAAGTGAAGTTTTTTTCATTATTCAGTTTTTGAATGTCAAACGTTTGATGTTCGTCCTGTCGTTCAGAAATCAACGTTTTTTATTTATTGATTCTATGGCGGTACGAAGTTTGCCGGGTCAGCTAGTCAATTCGTATAATTATGTGCATAATACACTTAATGCTGATATAAGACGGATAGCAGAACTGTTAAAGAAAGATAAGGTAAGAAGAATTTTATCGGTGCAGGAACGGAGAAAGAATACAATTTCCTGCGGCCGTAAGAGGTTAGAGGCGACAAAACAGCCCACAGTCATGTGGTGGTGGTAGGGTAATTGCCCTGGTTTAGAGCATGCCGCCGCAAGAGAGCAGCAGCGCATTTGTAGCACCTTTGGTGTTGCAAATGTCCATAGGCGATGGTAACCACTTCTCATCAGGTGGGCTATCTGCCTGTCTGCTGATCACATGCAATAAAAAAAGGTAAAAAACACCTCGAAAAAAGTGTATGTATAAAAAGATTAATGAAAGTAGATTAGCGTAAGATATTTGTCAGGATCGTCGTAAGTAGAAATCCATCGTCTGCCTATCCCCATAAAAAATAGGCGTTATAATATGTATGTAGACGGATCTACAAAAATAGATCAGTTGAACTATTGCTTTTATTTATTTATTTGTTTTACCTTCTTTAACCAGTCCCTGTCTACTGCTGGACGTAGACCTCCGCAGGTTTGTGCCACATATTCCGGTCTTCCTCTTCCAGCCCCTGCCGGCGACCCTGCGCAGGTCGTCAGTCCACCGGGCTACCTTATTATATATAACCTTACGAGAAATTAATTAAATATAGTTGAATTTAGAGATAGTTAACATTAATTGAAAAGTGGCTGTTTATTAGGCACCCTTGTTTCCTTTAATATCAAGGAAACAATAGACGGAGGGTATCTCATTGTAAATATGGATATCTTAATTAAAATATGATCACAAAAACAACATTCTCTATTCTCTAACTTTACAATTGGGAGACGATTGAAATTGCTTGGGTTTTTTGCGAAGCTGATAAATAGGCAGAGACGGCTCAAGTATTGGAGAGTGGTTACCGTCGCCTGTGGATGTTTGTAACATCAAGGACCCAATTCTGCTAATTACTATCTCGTGATGTAAGGTGATGTCAGGAGCCTTAAGAACAGACGAGCGTGCATGACAAGAGTTATGAATGTCAAAGAAGCAAGTGAGGTGTGTAAGAATAAGCCTGAATAGCGCTCTGTTGTTCGTGCCTACCCCGCAAGGGAATTGGCGTGAAGTTATGTATGTATGTATGTATGTACTATCTCGTCAAAATCGCTAGACACTACCGTCTCGATCCTAGGTTTGCCTCTTTTCGGTTTTCTGTTAATTCCAATGGCGTGTCCGTGGCAAGCTCTTATATCTATCTTTATCTTTATACATATTGTACACATTCATACAAGTAGTCGCCCGTGGTCGAAATTTGACCATAATAATTAATTTAAATTATAAGTTTGAACAATATTAAGGTTCTGTTCTCAAACACTATACTTCTATAATCACAGATTTCGCTCTTGACTTTAACAATAAACAAAAGTCTTTTGTTAGACACGCATATATACTCTTTTGTCAAAAGAGTATATATGCGTGTGTGTCAAATACAAGTAGTGTGTGTAATGTTTTATTTATTGATTTAATGTATTTTTTAAGAATAAAAAAAGAAATATTATCATTCTGCACTCCTTCTCTATATAAACTATAAGTGGGCGAAATTTCATACTCCTCCGTCCGCGCAATTTTCGTAAAAATGGGTACAAAGTTTTAATTTATAGATTTATAAGTAAAACTCGCGAAATAAATGTTTACAAGTTTTGTTAGCTTTTTAATATTCATTTCGGCTAGTGCCATTTTTGCTGATGGTAATACCAATTTTTTCTATTCCGCAGCAACGATATCGAGAAGATATTGTAGATTTAGTAGAATATGATTTTTTTTAACACTATTTAATGGAATAGTACTTTGAATATCTTCGCAACGTCAAGATAATGATATAGCAGAATTAGGCTCCAAGTGTGAAGCCAATGCGTTGTCAGCCTTTAGGAAGGGATAATGGAGAATAGGGGGAGGGGAATTGGGCCATTGGAACTCTCAATTATCGCATGAAACACGATTAACTCAAGGCTGTTTCACGCCGATATTCTGTGAACCGATCGAACCGGCCCAAGAGCTGAACAGTGGCGAAGCAAGACCTTCTCATGTGGGCCACATACATGTTACGAGGCCCTCTAGTAACGCAAAAAGATATATTTGAAAAACAATTGAAACTAACTACTGACACTGGCCGTCGGTGGTTCCCCGTAATAGTCACCGCGAATTTCGCTAGCGGAATTAAAAAAGAATTTGATATGAGTAAGGATTATTGTTTTACAACGAATAAAATGTTCGACATTTTAAAGGCGACAATTATTTTTATCTGTGCTATCTTCGAGATGCGAGGCCGTAGGCGATCGCCCACGTCGCCCACGCTTTACGCCGTATCTGGAACTGAAATCATAATGGATATACCTTCCAAATGTCGTATGGGGTTCATATCAATTTTAACCAGTGATAACATCAATGAAGGGACAGTAAAATGTACAGACCAGCCATTAAGTTAACGTTTCTAATAATTATATTTATAGTAAGTATTACAAGATAGATTTAGGAATTTATTATAACTAAACTAAGAGACACCTCAACACAACAAATCACCGAATAAATGTCACACACACCAACATATTATAAAAAAACAAACGTGAAATAATCAATACTTTATAAATCAAATTCAAGTAAAAAAGGCACGGAAGTTAAGAGTCCGTAGATTTGTTCTATTAAAAAAAATGCATTTTATATTATTTGTTGTAAGTAGGGTAAACCATACTATTTATTCTTGGTACCCCACCTAATGATTGGCATCCAATCAATTAATTCAAGATATTAAAAAATCGAAATGTTTTATTTTGTAGCCGTATAATAATATTCATTAATATATTTATTTTATATGAAATCAATTACATTTTTCTTTAAACACTATATAAAAAACATGTAAAAAAACCGATGTCCGCCGGCAGCGGGGCCTAGGTCCAAACTACCAGTAGTTAGGGCTCCAGGGACAGGAACCTCCTCGCAATTCGTACCGTGTCCGTGAGTACTGCCTTTTCTATCTGGCCCTTCACCCAGCTTCTTAGCGAGAGCCTCTCTACGTGACAGTCGAGGCTGTTCGCTATTAGAGCTTTGACGGTGACAACTATCGGCACAATGATCGTTGACTCCAGAAGTTTTATAATTTTTTATTTTATGTTATCAGTATCACTGTAGGACTACAAATAAAGATTTCTCAATGTTTTTAATAAACTAATAGTTTGCCAATCTTTGACTGGGGATATTAATAATGTTAGTTTCACATATTTAGTGTCAAATCCCAATTGCGTTCAGCTTGTTTGCTATCGAGCCCGGGGTTGATTTTTCTAATTTTTCTTCAGTTTGCGCGATATTCGGCATGCCTTATTCCGTGACCATTGGCATATATATTTACGACGTTAATCCAACATTTCTTGGCCTTATGTCTTCTATCGGCCCCCTTGAGGAGGCGACAGTCTTAGATTATTGTTCCCTATATAACTAGGCGCTTGCCGCAAAACGCTGCTGTATTAGTGTAGGCGAATCTTTCGTAATTTATCTACTATGTCAAGGACATGAAAGGCTGTCATGGTTGTGGGACTCCCTGATATGGTCCTCCATGTAATGTAAACTTACGTAAAAATATTTTAGGGTCTTATAAATGTTCAGACATTGTTCCTTATCGTACATGCTTTTATGCCTTTTAAGCCTGTTCTTACGCGTTGTACTAAATCTTATGACTTTTAGCCCCAAGGCGTAGCTATATTTATTATCTTAAAAGATTTCGGTTTAATCTACAATTATATTCAGAATAGTTTTGTATTTAGCTTTTATTAATTGATAATAATATATTCGCAAAATAGTCAGAAATAATAGGTTTGAGTTTGACCATTTCCTAAAGTTGTATACTATCTACTTTAATTATTACGCCATCATCATTTTAGTTTTATATATTTCTATTACAAATTTGACCTGGGTCATTTTGTAATATTAATTTAACCTTATGTGACCTGCGAATATTTTAATTATTACCCCATCATAATTTTGGTATTATGTATTTCTATTACAACATTTTGTAACACTAATTTGACCCTATCGTATGTGACTTTCGAACATTTTATTTATTACCCCATCATCATTTTGGTATTATTTGTATTACGAATGTGACCTGGGTCATTTTTTAATACAGATATGATCCTATTATATTGGACCTTCAAACTTTTTAATTATTATCCCGTAGTCATTTTGTTATTAAATAATTGTTAATCAAACGTAATATTGTGTCGCGATTAAATTTGTAATAATTTATGATTTCAAATTGTGGTATTTTATTGACCTATTAAAAACAGGTTGGAATAAATTTCAAAATATTTATTTTGCTCCATAAATATTCTATGGCTGGAGCACTCGACTTCCGTCTTTTTTAAGGGAGAATTAAGCGTGCATTACATTATCCAATTTGCAGAGCGCTAAATCTGTTGCAATAAATGAACAAGCATTGCATAGCCCATACGATCGTATTAGATTGGATCAGTAACTACCTGTTTTTACACCATTCAATTGTAGCACGCTAGCTCACCTAGCGCTTTGCAAATTGGATAATGTAACGCGCGATATAGGTATGCTCGTACAAAATTTATGAGACTGCAACTTTCTGTAGCCTTATAAAAAGTATCTCAGTTGAGAGAGAGAGAGAGCGAGAGAGAGAGAGAGAGAGAGAGAGAGGGAGGGAGAGAGGGAGGGAGAGAGGGGGAGAGAGAGAGAGAGAGAGAGAGAGAGAGAATATCTATCTCTTTATTCTAAATGTGCACAATGGACGGTCTTGTCGCTAAGAAGCGATCTCTTCCAGACACCCAGTGGCAGGAATAAAACACATTGATTGCACTGTGCGCTCCCGTATTGTATATATCTCATTTCGAGGCGATTTTAAGTAAGCGGCAATTTTAAACCTAAATATAAATGATATTAAAGATTATAAACAAATTATGATCGATTCGACACTAAGCATGTTGGGTGTTCGGTTTTCGATAGTGCTATCGATAAAGCGGCTAGTGATTATTTTAATAGCTATGAATGTGTTTCACTAGGTCGCTTGCACGTAACCTTACGCTACAAAGAAATACTTACAATGCTAATGACTGAATATGTATGTTAGGGGTCTTAAGCCATTCTTGCAAAAACGATACTCTTATGATATCGTTATGTCCATCTGTCTATCTGTCTGTCCCACCAGGTCGGTCACAGTAATTTTCTTGAAAACGAATGAGTCTAGCTATAGATGGATCAAGTAGTAATATGTAGTCTATCTGTCATACGCTGCTGTAGTAGATTCATGAAAGATTTTTAAATTGGGAGTCACTGTTTTACCTGTACCTGATATAGTTTTTTTTGATACACAATCATATGGGGTGTCGTTAGTCAGATATTAAAAAAATTAAGCGTTTGTGTAGACGGTACCGCCGACATGTCGCCACGCCGCGCCGCCACCGCGCTTCTATTCTGTGAATTTCTATCGTTCGACGAGTGAAGACTCGGTTGGAGTGAGGCGGCGGTGCCGTTGCACATAGTTTACAGTTGGCGATGCAGTTGCAGTGTCGTGTACACAAACGCTAATGATATACCGAGATGACTTATTATTTGAGTCAATATGTGGCGTAATGTTAACGCGCATAGTTCAACATTGAGAGGTATAAAAGTTTCATATTGTATTCTTGTTGAAATGAGACCGTGTCACTTGACACTGGCACCTCGGACGTCAAGTCATATTTAAATTTTATTGACAGCACTTTTTCTTCTATTCTTTTATCTTCTCATGTCTGTACTGTAATAAATCTACACAGTCAATACAGATAAATAAAATTGAAGTACTCCGTTGGCTCAGCGACCCAAAGTGGGTCTTGGCCTCCGAAACGAGAGCATGCCACTTTTCTCGGTCCTGTGCGGTTTCTTGTCAATTACTGGCTTCTAGCTTCGACAGGTCAGCCTCTATTCTGTCCGTCCAGCGATATTTAGGACGGCCGATCGGACGCCGACCTACCGGCCGTCCCACCCGTTCTATGTGACCGAGCCAGCGGAGGCGGTGAGCTTTTATTCCTCCTATTATGTTAGGCTCGACCACGAGATTCTCAATTTCGAGGTTGCTTCGTACCCTCCAGCTACCATACTCTCTTTTTGTTGGACCCAGAATCTTACGGAGAACTTTCCTTTCCGCTACTAAAAGCTGGTTCTCCTCCTTGAGGGTAAGCGCCCAAGCTTCGCACCCATACATCAGGATGCGCCGTATGACGGTTTTATAGATCCTGATTTTAGTTTTTCTATTTAGAAGCCTGGACACCAATACTTTATGTAGAGCTGCACAACTCAGGGCGTTTTGTATGCGTATAAGTATTTCGTCCTCTCTGGTGTTTGTGTCGGTGACTATGCAGCCCAGATATTTGAATTTGGCTACCCTTTTATACATAACATTTCCAACATGAAGGTTCTGGCGTGGCATATAAATATTTCTGTATCGGTTCATGTGGAGATATTCTTTTTTCTCGTGATTTATTTTCAGTCCAACCTTCTTTGCTTCTTCTTCAAAATCGAATTTGTTTGTAATATCAAAATAAAAACGTGAAAAAAAATCAAGGGGGATAGTTCGGACTCTGATGATCCGAAAATGCAATTTTTGGAATTTTTGTCTTGTCTGTCTGGATGTCGTGGCTAACCTCTGAAACGGTTTCAATAACTTATCTGAGATTACAGATAGATCGCTATCCCCGACCATCAGTAACAGTAAATCTATCCCTTGTTTGCGTTTCACAATCAAGGATAAGTGCTATCTATCCATAGCTAACGATAGATAGCTTCTTCCCTCTCACTTATCCAAGCCTCTTGAAACGTTCCGTTCTACGATAACCATTTAACGACGTTACGCTTAAAACTAGACTTAAATTTTGTTTTATTTATTTGTTTATTGTATTATTTACAATGATAAATTACTTTTTTACAACGACAAATCAAAACATAAATAGGAATATTTTTTTTTCATTTGATTTATCGTGCTTTTTAATAAAATCAATAATGAAACGAAACGTGTATGGTTTAACAACTGGCAGTTGTCATTTTGTGTTTTTGTTTTGTTTAAAAGCGTTTCACGACTTTCTTGTATCTTATTTCTTATGTTTAATTTTGTGTAGAATAAAATGAAACCTGTAAGTATCTATAAACTACTTTGGTGATAATTTATTTTACATTCCGTTCACGTTTTGATAGAAATCTGTTTTCAGTCAACAAAATCAGCGCCGATGTCAAGAGATGAGACAATGTTGCTGATACTACTTGTGGCGGCCAATAAAATAATAAATAATAAGGCAACAAATGCCTCTAACAATAAATTAAAGCAACAGGCTTGGCAAACCTTGACCAATGAGTTTAACTCTTCGGTCACAATATACCCGCGAACTCCAGTGCAACTTCATTTGAAATGGGAAAACTTAAAGAAATCAGCTCGCAAACGCTGTGCAAACATGAGGAGCATCCTTCATAAGGTTTGTGATTTTAATTTATTGTTCAACCACGTTGAATTTAGTTGTTTTGAGACAGGTACTTATTTAAAATAATTATGTTCTTTGTTACAGACTGGAGGTGGTAAGGACTACTTTCTACCGGATGAAAGGCTAGATAAAGTAGCCTCACTCTTGGGCAGTACATGCGAAGGCTTTTCTATGGAGTTTGGTGGAGATGCCACAACTGAAACAAATTTGCATATAGTGATGGGTGATGTTACAACTATTGGTGGGGAAACAAGTGGTGATGAGGAGAAATTGTCAAAAGAAATACAAATTCTTGAGACACCTTCCCCTAAACAGAATAATTGGTTTTTAAGCAAGGCTAGTGGTAGTGGTAGTTTTGGTAGGTTGTTGTTATGTTACTACTATTATCAGTATTTAAAAATAAGGCATTCATTATGAATAGCATTTAGTTGGTACTGGTTTTTACTTTAGTTGTATAGTTATTTATAGAAATTATTTGTTTAGGGAAAGGGTTAGCACAAACACTAATTAGTGCAGATAGTCAATATCATCTACTCGTGACAATAGAAAATAAATTATTTTAATATGCCGGGTAGTCAATGAATGCTAATGAATTAACCCCAACTGTTATAATTTTTGCATTAATTATGTAGCTAAGTTAAAACTTTCTTTTTGTAAATATTCACAAAGCTATTTATTAACATCTATATTACATTCAAAGTATCATTAAGTCTGAGTATTTATAGCAATTTTATTAACTTGTTAACCCTTTTTTTACAGTCAAACAGAAACACAAGATGGAGGAGGAGAAATGTAAAGATCGCCTAAGTAGGGAAAATGCTTTGGCAGAGTACCTTGTAGGAAAAAAGAAAAAACTTAAAAAATTAGGAAAAGGAGATTTTATTAGCTAAATATATTTAAATTCAAAAGGCAAATAATTTATATGTTGTATATTATGTAGCAATTAAATTATAAGTGAGGTAATTTTGTTTAAATTAAGTGTAGAATAGAATATGTATGCGAGTATGTGTATATGAATTAAAACATAATTTTGTATGAAATTGTTTCATTTAAAACTGATTTTAATCTTAAATCATTAGATATAAATATAGCAAAGCTAAATAAAACGAAATCATATGACATAATGCTATCTTTATTTTGGAAATAGTCAATATTTTTATAATTATCTTTGAAAATAATTATTTATTAGTAATTGCCTTTCAGATGCACATTCTGAAGGAAAGTTATTATTAACAACTATATTGTTTTCCTGTGATATTATAATAGGCATTGATATCTCTGGCTTTGTTTCTTTCAAATTCATGCTTCTGGCCATATTATGCAGAATAGCAGTGGCTACAATAATGGCTTGCAATCTCTAGTTTTAATCTGCTTTTCAAATGGCACTACAGAAAATCTTCTTTTCCAGACACCAATGCACCTGCAATAATAATGTTTCACTTATATAATGTTACATTAGATAAAATTACTTAAACTTATAATATAAATATCTATTTATGAATATAAATATCAATTAGTTGCCTTTAATTATTACTTCCATAAGCATATTACAACCTAAAAAGCCATAGTATGCATGGTGAATTCTGAACAGTAATACTCTATGTTGAACTATGTGTAAGACAAAATATGAACTAATGTCAAGATACACAGCCATTATTATGATCAAAATTCTGTTACACTAAACAAAGCTTACCTTTCTATAGTATTTCTTGTTTTTATATGTGATTCATTATTTAGTTGCTCAGCTGGAGTATTTGGATTGAGTAATGGTGTCAGAAGATAAGGCTTACATGGATAGCCACTATCATCAAGCAACCAGCGATTCCCAAGCCCACCTTGTTCATAATGATCTGTTAAAAATAGTATTTTTATACAATCCAGTGCCATATTCAAATAATAATAAATGTGTCACATATTATTACTCAATAAACAACCAAATTTAAAATACCTTTTAAATCAGAATGGTTAAATATAGTTGCATCATGAGTGGATCCTGGCCACCGAGCAACAACATTTTGAAACACCAATGAGGCATTGCACACAACTTGGACATTGATAGAGAATGTTCCTTTTCTATTTCTAAATTGCCTCCTATGCTGAAATCTGCAAAAAACATTATATTTTTTGTGACCTATAAATAGGTATAGATAGATACTTAGTGTGGATAAGTATAGATATACAATAGGAGTATATGTAAATTTAAGAGTGTGAAATACTTATTAGGTGAATGTATTAATATATGAGTGCCATCTATGACACCATGTACTCTGGGAAACCCAGTAATATTATAAAATTCTTGTTGAGTGAGACTTTGTAATATAACAAAATTTGGGTATAATTTGGCTATAGCTTACTAGCAGATGCTATTAACACTCCAATAAAATCTGCAATAGACACTAGCATGGTACCCAATGCATAGAATTGTAGAGCCAGAAGCAACTGATGAAGGGGAGATATACCATGATTCTTGGAAAAGTTAAAACTTAATTGAAATTTGATATCACAAATGTAGAGGTACTTAAGTTAATAAAAACATTAAAATTAATCTCACCTTTTAGATTTTACACTCAAATAGGGTTGTATTAAGTTTTTTAATTCATTTACAGCACTTTTGTTCAGTCTTCTGTATGCAAATTCGTAATCATTTAAATATAATTCACACGTGGTTTATGCTTCTTCTGTAACCTTGTGCTATCGGTATCACTGTCACTGTCTTCATTACAATCAATTATCATTTGAAATAATTCCATATAGCTATCGTCGTTACAAAAGTATTCCATTATTAATAGAAATTACGATTTATTTTCAAAAAGTTAAGTTACCTACTGGCCGATTTTGACAGATAGGCGAATGACGTTACTAGAGATAGCTTCGTCTATCGGAGAGTAACTTGAAACTTATATTGAAACGCAAGTAAGCGTCAAATGTATGACCGTTCCTATCTCTAGTAAGCTATCCGTCCTCCGCTCGGTAGATAGCTGGTTTCGATAGGAAATGCTATCCGTGGATAGGTTATTGAAATGCTAATAAGGACAAAAGGATAGATTTGGTTATCTTTAGTAACTTAAATGACGGATAGATAGCTTATTGAAAACGGCTACTTCCTAGATAAATGGGCTATCCAACACTGAAATAATTTTTCTAAACAGACCAGTAGTTCCTGAGATTAGCGCGTTCAATCAAACAATATTAGTATATTTGGCTACAACACTTACACTTTAAATATCGTGATATCTTTTGAATAAAACGTCCGAATTGAATAATTCAAAGAGTTCTAGAAAGGTATTGAATTCGTCTTGAATATGGAGTAATTTATTTTGATAAGGATTAATACCAAGGTACAAAATAAAGAGTTTTTAGAGCGACGGCATTTTAATTATTTAAAAAAATAAAAGAAAACACTTATTATGAGATAACTACAATAGTTAGTCATATATAGACAATTATATGTTCTGCAAAGAGGTAGTACATTGTTTTGTTCTATAATCAATAGTTTTCGCAGCGCACGCCGTGTAAGGATTTCTTCGAGTAATTTTTTTACACCTTGGGTTACATTATTGGACTTTTAGTAAAGATCCCTAATTTTTTTGAAAATATAATATAGCTTATAGCCTTTCTCGATAAATGTACTATTCCACACTGAAAGAATTTTTCAAATCGGACCAGCGGTTCCTGAGATTAGCGCGTTTAAACACACACACACACAACAAACAAACAAACTCTTCAGCTTTATAATATTAGTATAGATATAGATAATGTGAGGTGGTCTTTATTAGTTTCTTTTTTTATAAACACAAAATAATACATTTGAAACTTATAATTATCTATAATATCTAAACTAATATTATAAAGAGGTAAAGTTTGTGAGTTTGGATGTTGGGGATAATCTCCGATACTACTGATTCGGTTTTGAAAATTGTTTCATCAGTAGAAAGCTATATTATTCCCGAATGACATAGGCTATATTTGACTGTGATTAATTATTTAAAAAAAAAGTAAAAATGTCCAGCGGAGTGGGCACAGGATCACTTGTCAAATATGTTACAGCAATAACGTTCCATACAAGAATTGCGCACATCCTCGTACAAGGCATTGCGAGTATTTTCTGCCTTTATGAATTAATTCAAGGTTACAAAGCTTAATTAAACCTTGATATACGTGCGTGCGTGCGTGTGTGTGTGCTTGTGTGCGTGGGTGCATGTGTATTTTTAATGATGTCCAGCGAATTGGTATTATATTTAGTACAGTTTTTGTAATGTAAATGTCACATTATATTCTTATTCTATTCACCAATACTGTTAGTTAAATCGGAAAGTTTCTAAAATTATTTTATCTTTCTAACATTTCGCTGTACGACCGTAGCGCCCCGTCGCGCGCCTGCAAAACTTCTTTCGTGGGACAGAGGCTAACGGCAAATCAATTCCTTTAAATATTTTAAAAAAATTATTACAATTCTGGCTGCAATGCTTTTTGAACCAGTTTTACTTTATTTCTTTTGAATTGCTGATCTAAAACTCAGCATGAATCAAATTGTACGTCTTTGACCTACGCTAAATGTCTGAGTTCTTGCAGCTCCAGCTCTAAAGGTCATAGTTCGTTAAACAACTAGGATTTGATTTCTTCTTAATAATAATATTCTACAACTATATACATTTTTAAGTTTTCTTAGCCGTTTTGGTAAAAACTGGACACTTATGCAATTGTCTTGTCCGTCCGTCTGTCGGTCGATTGATCGACATAACCGTTATTTGAAATTCACCAATTTAAGCTTGATTCTTGTAGAATGGAAAGGTCCGCGTCTAGAGTTAGGACGTTATAGATTAATGCTAATTATTTTTTTAAATAAAGCTAAATTGTGTTTTTTAAATCTCAATGTTTCAAGTATTCAAGTCCTTTTTTCTTGAAACATATTTAACTAAATCAATGTTCTATATCGTCTTCAAAGGAGCCAAGTCAACCCTAATGATTGTTAGAACATTTTTATCGAGGCAAGTTGCCGAGTAGGTAAGCTGACGTAATGGTGAAACTGACAATGTCTTCCAACTTTGTTTTTGTTGGATCTTTGATAACGAGCCGGTTTATCAGTTGTTTAGAAGTTTTTGGGACTTTGTAAGACGCTGCATTCTACCCAATATGTTGAGATGATGGAGTATCTACGGCTGGTTTCGAGTGTTTTGCTTTATATCATGCATTTATTTCTGTCTTCAATCCTGACTGTATTGTTAATTGAGAAACCAAACAAGATAAATGAAAACTGATTTAGAAATCATTGGTTCAATGTTTTTTGTTGGTCAAGATTTATATTAAAATTAATCTGAAAAGAATGACCATCGAAAAAAATCGGGATTACCAAGGTTGTTTAAATTTACTACTGCCCATTGACATTGGTCAATGGGCAGTAGTCAAGAATCCAATGTAAGTGATGCATAGTTTTTGTTGAAGTGGCCTTGATGTATATTTCCATTACTGAAGTAGTTAATTAACTTGCAAAACTGGCGAATTAGGTTCTTGTCATCGTTTGGCTAACAAAAGATAGAGAATTTTCCAAACAACGCCGTTGAAGCTCAGTATTCGGTAGGAGGCCACCCACACAATTACTAAACATATTCAGTTCTTAGAATGTACTTACTCAGTTAAACACGCATTAACATGAATTTTCCCGCTCTATGAGTTTCTTATTAGGAAATTTGCGTAAACCTGTTTGTTGATTTAATAGCGTCCTTCGCTTCATTTTCAACTGAAATCCTCAATCGGCATTTTATTTAGTAATCTTTACATATGATTTCACTTATAATAATATCAGGTCATAAGCTTTCCACTGTTGGTCTCGGACGTCTCTAACGTGGATTGGCAGGTTTTATACATCGGTTATCTGGATGTGCAGATTTCATTTCGTGATGAAATCGTCGTAGTTTAATGACCAAAGTATTGCGTCTCATTTGAATGACGTGGTTAGAGTCCCGGCCCAGTGAGAATGCATCGCTTAGGCAGTTTTCCTGACATAATGTCCGTATTGTTATAATTATTTATTTGTTATGCTTAGCCTTCGCAGAGATTTTGCATATCTCCGCGTATTCTACAGATTCAACTTCAAATTTTTACAATCGCACCGCCCGCCATTGGCGGCATGATCACCCGCATTTCCTCGAGTTACCACACTCAACTACGCAACAGTTCTCTAGAACGTTTAATCTGCGTACTATAACGACTTGGAGGGAACTTTCCACTGAGGTTTTCTCTCTGTACTACGACACCGAATCATTTGTGAAGGGCGTTATAAAATTTCTTCGAGGCAGGCAACGTGTTGGTAGGCTGACCACTTGTTATCTGACTGCCAGCTTTTGCCAATAAAAAAAAAAATCTTTCTGAAAACAGCATCTATTTGTTCAACGTTTCGACAGTACCTACTCCACGTAACTAACTTTTACAAAAAATCCTTGAAATTGTCAAAACTTTAATTAAAGTAATTTAAGCTGTCTATTTTAAATTTTTAGAACAAACGTAAACGTTACATTGGAAGTAATTAAAAGTAACAGAACTCTTTTAGTTGATGGAATTACAAACTTTATGAATTTTATAGAAGCAGAAGTTAATTACATCTGCCCCTTACCGTGTTGAATAGAAGTCTAATTAGCTTTATATAGGATTATTAAGGGCCCGTTAATAAATGGGGCACTTGACAGCCTAATGAACTCATATACTTTTTATAATGGTACAAAATACTAGAGCCTCCTTGATTTTATATGAATCACTGAGCTTTGACATCACATCACCATCAGTGCTTGTATCGCCTCTTACGACAGACCACCTGGCTATAGGAATTGTATTTATCCTTCTTTCCTATGCGGATATAATATAAATGACTTGAGGCCTTTCTAGAATACGCACTAAACTAAGTAATCTGAAAATCGAACAACTATCCACTCATTTTCCATCTACGAGTTTCCTGGAGGCTTGTTAAACAAATCCTTGACCTAATTGCACGTCTTTCAACCTTCGCACAATCCAAACACTGAAGTTGTAAACACAATTTTGGCACAAGCATCCTATTGTGGAAGTCCAAGAGGCAATGAATTAATAGTAATAAATCACATTCGTAACAAAGATTGTTTTGCCATTGTAATCGATTCTTGAAGGTTTTTGTTCGGGCAGTGCCGCGCCACGTCGATCTACGGTCGGCCATTTTTGGACATTTTTTCCTGGCGCCAAAATTCAGCGACGTCATTTTTGTTGCAAAAAAAATAATGTAGTTTTAAATGTTAAATTAATGGTAAAGTTGATTTTTATAATTGAAATGTTACAGTTTGTAGTAAAGTGTAATATTTTTTGTGTCTTAAAAGCCAAAAATATTTGTATTTTTTTACGGGGCGACGTAAGACGCTGCTTAAAAAAATGGTTTACAACTCAAAGTTTTACGATTTTTTATATAGGTAATTTTTATTAGGTTGGTTATTGTTGGTGTCTGCACTTTGTATTCAAATCATACCACAGTATGATTCTCAACGTCCAGTGTTTCGCAACGTCCAGCCATCGCCAGGGTGCCACCTAAATTATAGTTGCTATTATTTATATTTAAAATTCAAATACATCATCCTTTCATCGTTAATAAAATTATATATTCGATAACAACATTACTAGTGAAACACAGACGTATTTGACCTTAAGATATACACCATAAATGATGGTAATATAGCCGTCACTATCGATTATCGTCTATTACCTAATTGTTATGCTATCATCGCCAATATCAGTAATTCTGCTAATGGCCTGCGCAGTCGGGTGAAAATTAATTTATTCTCACATTATAGCCTTTATCATCTATAATATAATAAATTTCTAGAGGATTTCAGTTTACACAATGAATTTGAAAGAGAAAATAGTTGGCTGATTGCGACCATCAGATTCCGAAAACGCAATTTGTATAATTTTTGTTTGTCGCTTTGACAGAGGAACACCGAGTTTTTACGTGATGCTTTGACATGTCTGTCAGAGCTACACGTGAAAACTACAGAACAGATTTAAATGAAGCTTGACACAGGGCAGGCTCATATCCCAGATCAAGTATTAGGATACTTTTTATTCCGCTACCTTTTTTTTTTTATTGCAGGAGATCAGCAGACAGGCAGATGGCCCACTTGATGGAAAGTGGTAACCATCGCCTATGGACATTTGCAACATCAAAGTTGCTACAAATACGCTGCTGCTCTCTTAAGGAACCTGGTCACTAATGCCGGAACACAACTCAAGGTTGTTATGGCGACATACTTTAGACCAGGGGTGGTAGCCATCCAGTCGGGAAAATGCCCTACCACCTGGCTAAAAACTACCTGGCTAACTGACGTATTTTTGGGATAGCCGAAAGACGAATATAGTAAAAAATCAAAAATATTGCGCTAGGGTAGTGTTTTTTTTTTGTGTCGTCGCCGCAAATCCCTAACAAAGATGTCATGATGGTAATGCAAAATAAGTTTCGTTGGCACTACTATGTAGTTTTGTCATGAATATCTACTATCTTTCTACTTTGTATTCTTCAGTTTTCTATGTCATTAATTGCCTATGCCGAATGCTGAGCACATTAGGGGTTGACGAAGAGATTATAAGCAACTGAAGCAAACTCCTTTCTCTCCAAGACCGAAGTGTTTTGATTTCTGAAACTATAAGACGCCATTTTTTTGTCCTGTATAATTCAAATAGCTCCACTTTTACTATGAGGTTGGCACCACATTGATTGTAACTCTGATGTTGAATATATGTACAGACAACGGTAAGCAACCATTTTTCATTTGGTGGGATTTTAACCTGTTTGCTATACTCCTGTATTAAAAAGAAGTGTTATAGAAGAACATTAAAGTTCTTGCTTTTATTCTTTACGTCCTTAATCATAACAACGCATTCTGTTGAGCACTTTAGCTTCTTTAAAAGTTTCGATTCGTTGCTATTCGTAGGTACCTCTTTGCAACGTGTCTGGGTTTAGGGATGGATGTAAGTGGATACCACTTCGCTAAGTATCCACCCACCGGCTAAGCCGATTACTACTCGGTTATGTATAACGTCGTATATAAACGGAACCAAGGTTTTGTTATGTACGTGAATATTTAAAATCGGCAAAGATATCTTGTTATTGGCAGCAAATTGGTGTTAATTATCTGAGTTTATGTGAAATTGTAACTAGTTGTAAGACAAATGGGTGGATAATTGAAATCCGTCATAAAAGTCATAGCTTATCAGAGCCACCCAGCATCCAACCAGTCCGCATCGAGTTGCTCGCAAGCTACGCTCGGATGGCGAGTGAACCGCCAGGTGACAATCCGCTGCTCTTACGGGCCGTTCTTATATCTTACGAATCGTTAATTTGCTTTAATATCGCTTAAAATATACTTCCATGCTATTGCTAAACAAATACACAGCGTTATTCAATGTTCAGTATGTCAAGTCTAGTATGAAAAAACATCATAAGCGATATAATTTAGGTATTTAACTTTTTTTTGTAACATACAGCCAAGAAAGATTCTTAGGGCTCTTGTATACGCTAAGAAATTTCACCGTGTCTGCGGCAGATTGGACCAAACCATCATTTACCTACATTACTAGAATTAGTCGGATCAAGCCACGATAATATGTCATGTCTGCTCCAGACAAGATAACTAGGAACGTGTAAACACGTTCGATCGTTCACGATGAGATTGTTTTCGGGCAGTTGTGCGTAGGGTCCCCGCGCCGGCGCATACAAACGTACTCAAATAACCTGAACCACCTCACCTACTCCGCCCCTCCTTTTACCGCAACAACACAGAGTGTCTCGTGTCTAGCGCAGACTAAATTTTTCTTGATTAGCGTCGGAGCAAAGTTCACAGTTCATGCGAAGAAACGACACGAATTCTTGCGTAGACCCAGCGACTTTTTAGCGTATACAAATAGTCTTAGGTGCCAAGTGTCAGGTGGGCCTATGATAAGGGTACCTTCAATAATGGTAGAATTATGAATATAATAATACTAAAAATCCGAGATCTATATGTACTGTAGGTATCGAATATAATTTATAAAATAGCTCTCCTGTGAAATTGTATATTTCTCGCTTACGATGTTTTTCCATAACAGAATCGATGTGTTCGATATTCGACCTACTTACGTAACTTGGCTTAGCACTGTGTGTTTTAAGGAGGACGCGCCGGCGCCGGAGGGTCAGCACAGACCTTCGGCCACCGTAAGTGGGCGGCGCGGGTGGGGCCCCTTGGGGTATAGGGGTTCCCACTCACCTGCACATGCCGTCGAGATGAGAGCGCGAGTGTTCCGCGCGCGCTCACCTGTCCTCCCGTGGGGCGAGTTACAAACCATCCCACGCACACAGAGCTTGAATATGCCGGGGATAAAAGAAAGTCCCCCGAAGAGGCTAGGTCATATACCCGCAGCCCTGGCATAAGGCGAAGGACGGAACACCCAGGGGTTTTAGTGGATATTCCTAACTGGGGAGTGGCAATAGCATGGCACCAGTTCTGACTGGGCATGCTAGTGCCACCCCCGATCTGACGAATCCCACACGCGGGTCGCGAATTATCCCCCTAAGGTTCTGCCCTTGTCGCGGCGTAATCCTCAAACGGATTTCTACTGGTTAAAAAAAAAGCACTGTGTGTTTTGATAATACTGTTACGAATTACAGGACTCGAATTAAAATGCCGTTGGAATTATTATAGAGTTTATTAGAACTATACAAACACGTATAACACAGGTACAAATATAACCGAACACAACAAAGCCAAACGTCACTAATAGATATTCCCGATATGTACATACGTCTCGCTTCTTTCGTGGTTCTCGCTCGACTGCCTTATCTCTCAATTGGGGCATTGCTTTATACTGTACAAATGCAATATGTCTGCTTGGCCGCGTGGACCTAATTTCCTAGAATCACACCTGGCTAATGACTGCCATAAAGATTACAATACACAATGGGCTGTTTTTGTAATCACAAATTTTAAACACATAGTAAACAAAAGAAGTCCAAATGCCGAAAGGTAATGAAATGCCAGGTGGTAGGGCATTCGCCCGACTGGATGGCTATCACTCATGGTCTAAAGTATGTCGCCATAACAACCTTGAATTGTGCTCCGGCATTAGTGACCAGGTTCCAGTCTCCCTTAAGAGAGCAACAGCGCTTTTGTAGCCCCTTTGGTGTTGCAAATGTCCATAGGCGATGGTAACTGCTTGCCATTAAGTGGGCCGTCTGCCTGTCTGCTGAACTCCTGTAATAAAAATAAATAAATAAATAAAAATGCAGGTGTGAATTTGTCTTTGTCGGTCGTAACAATACAGATGATCGTACAGGAAATTGCCATGCCTCTATGTCATAATATAAAACTGTACAGTATCATAATATAAATCGTATAAGAGTGAAGCCCAAATTGTAATGATATTTTTTATGATAGATTTTCGTGACAAACAAAATCGATTGTTGAAAGTTAATGTTGTGGAATGTAGATCAATGTCGACTTATTATTATACTAAATGTGGCGGCGACTTCGTTTGTTCAGGATTACACACACATACACACATGCACACATAGTATGCACACACGCATGTGTATACAGGTTGATTTTTTCAAGTGAAACTTCCTAGCCAAATATGAAACTATTAGTTATATCGAAAAATATTTAAAAAAATTTCGAGGTCGATTTTGATGAAAACTAAAGCGGTATCATTAGATTTTTGAAAAATGAATTACTTTATTCACGAATTTATTCGGCTGATTATGAAAAAAATACATACTGTTACACCAATCCATAGTCTGGCTTGTAAGGATCAATTCTGTACCAATGTCGATTCGATTTCTGACTAGGGTGTTTTGATTTTTCAAAAATGTAATGATACCGCATTACTTTCATTACTGGGATCGGCCCCAGAGTAGTCCGTTGTATATTACCCATAACACAAGCGTAACTTGCTTAATTTGGGGATATACAATGTGTGTGTTTGTCTGCCGATTATTATTATTATTATTATACTGTATTTATTTATTATCCAAAATTTTACATTTTTTTTTAAATATACATATAAAGATATTTTTTTATAAAAAAATAGATAATATTATTCTTTTATAAAAATATATCAAAAATAAAAAGTAGACATTTTTTTATAAAAAAATAAATAACACTATTCTTTTATAAAAATACATCAAAAATAAAATATATATTCAATAAAAAAAAATATAAAATCTTGCAGATCACCGCCAGCGGGGCCTAGGGTCCAAACTACCGGTGGTTAGGGCTCCAGAGACAGGAACCTTCTCACAATCCGTGCCGTGTCCAAGAGTGCTGCCTTCTGTATCTGGCCCTTCACCCAGCCTCCCAGTGAAAGCCTCTCTAGATGACAGTCGAGGCTTTTCGCTATAAGACCGTTGACGGTGACAACTATCGGCACAATGCTCGTTGACTCCAGACGCCACATAGCGGTAACCTCGTGAGCAAGATCTAAGTACTTACTTAGTTTTTCTTTTTCTTTCTTTACAAGGTTATCGTCATGCGGGATACTGATGTCAACGAGTATTGCTCGTCGCGCAGATCGATCTATTATCACGATATCAGGCTTATTGGCTACAATAGTCCTGTCCGTGATAACTGATCGATCCCAGTAGAGCGTGGCACGACTGTTTTCAAGAACTGGCTCCGGCGAGTACTGGTAATAAGGCACCTCCGTTTCCACAAGACCGTATCGAAGGGCAAGTTGCTGGTGGATAATCCTGGCTACGAGGTTATGTCTGTGCAAGTATTCGCCGTTAGAAAGATGTGAACAGCCGGAAACAATATGCCTGAGGGATTCACCTGGGCGATGACATGCCCGACAGATGTCCAAGGTGCCATCCTTCAGGATATATTTTCGGTAGTTATTCGTCTTAATAACTTCGTCCATAATTGCAAAGACAAAACCTTCGGTTTCTCCAAAGAGGTTACCGAACCGTAGCCAGTTTACCGACGCTGACAGGTCTACATCGGGCCCTGTTAAGGCCCGATAAAACCTACCATGCAGCTCCTTGCTCTTCCATACGTTGATGCGGTCGGAGGCGCTCAGTACTGCCAGATTGCACCAATTCTCTTTAGCCAACGAGAGCATGGTAAGACCTTTGTCTACTGCCACAACATCTTTATGCAAGCCCACGTCCATCTTAAGGAAATATGCCCTGAGATTGTTCACCTCGCGATTATGCAGATCTTTGGCATTTAGAAAGCCTCGGCCTCCACATCTTCGCGAGATGTACAATCTCATTACTGATGAACGTGGGTGATGCATACGATATTTTGTCAGTAGGCAACGGACTCTTCGATCTAGGGCGTCCAGCTCCGTTTGGGTCCACCTGAGTATGCCAAAGGAGTATGCTAACACGGGCATAACCCAGCTGTTGAAGGCTCTGACCTTATTTCCACCTGAGAGAAGGCTGGTTAAAACCTTCCTCAAGCGGCAAAAGAATCGGTCCTTCACCGTCTGTTTTACGTCCGCGTCGGCTATACCTAAGGACTCTGACATACCCAGGTACTTGTATGTTTCGGTTTCAGAGAGGGATTTAAGAGATATGTTCTCTGAAAGTTGTAAATTCGGAGAATTAACAACTTTCCCTCGCCGCACATGCATGACCGCACACTTTTCTATCCCGAATTCCATATTAATTGACTTACTAAAGCGTTCTGTTGTCTTTAGTAATTCAATCAAGTCTGGTTCGTTGGATGCGAAAAGTTTGAGGTCATCCATATACAGCAAGTGTGACATGATCTCACCCCCTCTTCGAAACCGATAGCCTAGCTTTGAAGACTCTAGCAAAGTGCTAAGAGGGTTCAATGCTAGGCAAAACCACAAGGGACTCAGGCTGTCACCCTGGAATATTCCACGCTCTATATTTATTGCGCCCTCCGGCAAAGAAGCCCCTCCCCCTCCTGGAAGCCTAAGGTGTGTGACCCATTGCCTCATACATGCCTGAAGAAAGGTTCTTAGAGTTGCATCGACTTTATACAGCTCTAAGACTCTCATCAACCACGTATGCGGCACTGAGTCATACGCCTTTTTGTAGTCGATCCAGGCAACGGAGAGATTTCTTTTATTCCGTCGGGCTTGTTGGCTAACAGTTGTGTCAATGAGAAGCAATTCCTTCGTACCACGTGACCCAGCCTTACATCCATTTTGGGTGATTGCCAAAATGTTATTATCATAAAAATAATTTGATATTTTTTTTCCCAAAATGGACGTAAGGAGCTTGTAGATGGTGGGCAAGCATGTGATTGGTCTATAATTTTTGGGTTCAGTGGTACAGCCAGATTTGAAGAGTAAATGGGTGACGCCTGTCGTCATAAAGGTTGGAAGCAAACCACGATCAACAGCTTCTTGGAATTGATTAGCCAAGCAACCATGCGAACTTTTGAACCACTTGATCCAAAAGTTATGCAATCCGTCCAGCCCTGGACTTTTCCAGTTATGTGCCGAACGAATTGCATTACCAACATCAAGTGGTTCAATGATAATAGGTTCCATATCTGGTACCTGTTCGCATGATTGCTTGACCAGCTCAATCCAGTCGCCCTCTGTGTGACTTACAGGCATCGACCATATATTGCGCCAAAAGGAAGCCATGGCATCAATATTTGGCATTTGCCTGTCAGTGACACTATCGCTACATTTCTCCCAACCTCTATAAACCCTTTTCTCTTCACTTTGGAAAGTCCGATTCAAGAAATATCTATCCGCTCGCTCTTTGTATCGGCGGATTCTATTTGCCCATGCATAGACTTTTTGCTTCCAGAAGTCTATACGTTCCGTGGCTCTGGCCATATATTCACTGGGGCTGACATTAGTACCAGCGAAAGCCTGAGCCATGAAACGCATAACTCGGGGCCGGCAATTGCCAGCCCGGAAGCAAATTAATTTGGCTATGAGAACTCTGGCCCTGTCGATACGCCGCTCGATCCGTATTTGCCAGGCAGGTTTGCCGCTTGCAGGTCGGGTAGGCTGTGTATTTGGAAACTTTACACCAGCTACCCGACATACAGCTACGGCCCCGCAGTATAGGATTGAGTGCGTATCGACAAGGTCTGCGCTAGACCTAAAATAAGGCGCTAGCAAGCAATCCAGAGTTCCCATAAGCACCAAATTATTTCTATGCAGGGGCAATTTTGGAAGGCGTGGCCTATTTAAGATAGGCTGATCTCGGAATTCTTGAATAGAATGTTCCAAAGTCCTTCTCAATTGCTCATTAGTCTGGATACTTACATTACCTACCGCTAGGCCCTCTGACACGTCGTCCATGGTAGAGTTCACCGGCCACTGCGAGTCCGCAGGCGGTGCCGGTGACGTAGGCTGCGGCGTGTCAGTACTTTCGCGGTTGATCCGTACAGTATTGCGTAGACGATCAAGTGTCGACTCATCCAGCAGGTGTAACCGCTGGATAGCGCGCACTTGATCCGATAGTCGTTGCGCTGTCACGGTGGATGCTGGTTGAAGGGTCTGAAACAGAGACAGCAAGCGGCCACGATACGAAGTGAGATTAGTTCCTCCCTCTGTCGCCTCAAAGTACGCGCGCATGACGCACTCATTCAACTCTTGAGTCCATCTCATGCGGCGCACTACACCACCGGTAGCGAGGGCCGGGCGCGGGATACGTCCCGCAGGCCCCAAGCGTGCCGACGGTGGCCGTCCACGGCCCCGCACAGGTCTTCGCGGCGGGGCGGACGGCGCTGATCCCTCCTCGCTGGTGCTCGACGCCCCGGTGGCCGCCGGCGTCACGAACTCTTCATCCGTTGACGACGACCGAGGAGTGGAGCCGGGCGAGGCGGGTGCAGCAGATGGTAGACGTGCGCGTGTCCGGCTTGTTATCTTGTCCAAATACCTTATCACATCTTAATTGTTCCACATTTTGTATTTCTATTAATTTTTTTCTGCTTCTGTATATTGATATTTTTCATTTTGACATTTGTTGTCATGGTTATTAAACTGTAATGGTTGTCTTGATGTCGATATTAATATGTATTGGTTTATTATAATTTTACTATTGAATTACTGTTGCACTTCTAAGTTAATATCGGTAAAAATACGTAATAAATATGAGTAATTTAGTTGTTTTCGGGAATAAAATATGATAAGAAAAATTAAGACAACTGTCTGTGACAAGCACTTTTTTTTTTTTTTTATTATTATTATTATTATTATTACTTTTCATCAAAATTACGCAAGAGACTGTTTTGACTACTTTTCGTTATACGTTATAATAGTTTAATTTAATAATAAAGGCCCACTTGAAAACTCATTCTTTATATAACTATGAGTTGTGTCTCACCATATAGCCATAACTTATTGAAGTTTTTCTGTTAAATTTTTCTTGGACGATAGTATTCTTGATATTCTTCCGTGATGTTAGTAGGTACGAATTTATTAGTCCCCTCAGTTAATTCAGTTAAAGAGGACAATGTGTAAAGTATTGGACGTCCACTTAAATGCGTCATAAAAATGTGACGCATTGTTTTGTAAAATGAAATCATTTACGCATTAGCTTTTGGACTTATCAATTTGTATTAATAAAAAACAAACGGTTTGGTAGTGTTTGACATATGGAACATTTTCGGTTTTAAACGGATCACCGTTCCCGCCATCAAGTGGCGGTGGTGCGTATCCACCACCGACCAGACGTGTGCGGCGAGGCCCTACAAAATACAAGAAAAATCGTGTCAATGACCCGTTTGCGTCGAGCCTAAAATGGTAAAAACAGTGCATGTTTGAAATTTCTACGGAACCTCAATATGCATGGTCGATACGCACTTGGCATATTATATTTGTCGTATATTGTCTCTGATTTTTTTTGGTTTGAGTATATTGTATGATAAACTAGCTTACTAAACGCCAAAGCTGCGGCTATATAGTCTTACCACTTCGCGAGGTTCTAGCAGGCGGTTGCCTAATGGCCTCATCTATTGCCGGGGGAACCACGCCCCCGGCGTTTTTAAGTTCTCATTGCATGGGGCGGTATGCAACGCGTCCCATGGGAGGAGAGGTGAGCGTACGCGGAACACCGGCGCGCCAACACTTCGATGATATAAGGGCGGGTGAGAAGGGACTCCCCTTCCTCTTCCCCAGGGACTCGCGCCGTCTACTTACGACAGCCGAAGGTCTAAGCTAGCCCAGCAAGAGGGCGCTGCCGCGTCCTCCTTTGGCGGGAACGAAGCAGGTTGGTGCGCTGGTACCGTTCCACCTCCTCTCTAGCAAGCGTGAATCGCTCACAAAACGATGAGACGATGTCCCATCCGGGGGAAGTCCCACACGCCCTTCGGCAACCTCCTCCAGGGAACCCCCTACCCTCCCTTCCCCCTCC